>RPOG01000215.1:0-581992 GCA_008086565.1 Thalassoma bifasciatum
GGTATACAGGACTCACGGAATTGGGGTATATTTTACCCTATGTTTCAATGCAACAGTCATTACTGTTAACAAATAGGTAGTATGTGTAAAATTTACCCATTATTTTGTAATTCCTTGGCTGACCACAATAATCAAGTAAATTTTACACAGTTTGCATAGATAATATTTACCTCTCTCCAAAATCACTTTTTTCAGTGTACAGTGAAGGAATGTCACATTTTAACTGGATCAAACATATAAGAAGAATAGTTTAACACTACAAGACTCACGGCATCATGCCAGACAGAAAATTGCAGATGTTTGGAAAGTCTGCACAAAGATTAACAGCACATTTTGCAACCATGCATCTGTTCGTATCTCTGCAAATGGTGAACCTCTCTTAATATAAAGCTTACTTTCTACTTTTTTTATATACATATTTCAAGTGTCTTGAAATGCAATGAGCACCAAACCAGGTTTTCACAGGACAATAAAAACAAGAAAGACCTTTGTACTGTAGGAAAGTGAGATTTCACAGCTAAGGTGGACACTCAATTTGAAAAATAGATGCACTAACACTCAAAGAACTAAACCTGAGAACTTACCTTCATCTCTTTCACTGTTTGTAGCAAAACCAGAAGAGTCCAGTAAAATTCCACATCATTTTGCCTTAAAGCAGGGGTCTTTTGGATTCTTTTTGCACACATTACCTCCTGCTCTGAGACAAACTGCTAGTGTTGTATTCAAAACCAAGACCATAAATAGCCATTTTGAAAACCATGACAAGGTAGAATAGTTAAAGAGCATTCTCTCTTTAATCTAGTCTCAGAATAGATTCTGAGATATAAACATGAGAATTTTTTGAGATTTCAATGAATTGCTAAAATCACTTATAAAGCTTTAAAACTGTTATGTGAAGATGCCAAAAGTGTTTAATACATTTTCATCTACATTCAGTTTCTGTGAAAGTCAGACTTAGCTGTATTTATCTGCAATCTGCTGAGCAGAGTCAACTGTTATCTATGATCGATTGCTTTGGTCTCCGCTTGAGTAGCAGAAAGATCGCTCTGTGTTCTCTCAATTCATTTCATTAAACGCTCCTGAGGAGGAAAAGTAAAACAGAACGTCTCTCACGCTTACGTCCCCCCCACTTCACAGGCGCGAAAATCACTCATTTTCAAACAGTCAGCAAAAAAAGAGATCAGCAGATAAACGAACAAGCATAAAAGTGATTCTACATTCATCTAATTAGGATCAAATGGACATTTATGTAAAAGTTGGACAGATTTTAGCACCGTTGATTTGATGTAAGGAGAAAGTTTAATTAGAGGCAGACTGAGGTTGAAAAAAGGAAGAAATCAAAAATTTCAAGACCACCCTTGACATCATTTTGATTTTTATAGTTACAACTTGATGTAATTTGTAGAATTTAGGAGTTTTAAGGAACAAAACATGAAACAGAACCTCACATAACCATTCAATCCAAAGTCAATAGTCACACACATCATCTCACACAAAGCCACACACACTGATGTACATGAGGCTGAGTACAGTCACACGTCTTTTGCTTTACCATAAAATGTGACTTTTCTTTACTTAAACCTGCAGCAGACAGTAATGCCGCTGACAGAATACTTTGAGTTGTCAGGCTGCTGGATAAATTTGTCTACCCTCTGATGAAGCCAACATGCTGAAAAATATCTGTCTGACTCATAAATCTTTGCCTTCGTTGCTGATTTCTTCTCTCCACCCTCTTCAGCTCGTCTCATGCATCTTTTGAGTGGATGAAGCTCTGCTGGGGCGCCATTTCCATTTCCCAGTACAATGCAGAGCCATAAACACAACTGCATAAATTACTGTAAACAATACGAGCAACATGACAAATGCCACATGAAACGCTCTCAACACACAGTCACATGACTCGCCATCGTCCCTCTCTGCCGACAAGAGTTACTGTCAGGAAACAAGACAGTAACAAGCACAGGCCACAGAAAAACGCTTTGTGAGGCTCCCTGGAGCAGGCCGTTCCAGACAATCCTCTCCACCCCACACGCACACACACAAATAGCTCAACAACACCCCCAATCTGCTGGCTTTGGCGGCGGGAGGGGAACTGGGATGTGACAAATCAGCCGGGACCCTGGCAGTCAACTTCATGCCCGGCGATAATGAGCTCCCGCAGGAGTCGACTCTCACAGGGAGCCAACGCCGGCGCGGAAACACGCTAACGACGTGCTAATCGACCAAAGTGGAGCGTGTAGAAATTTTCTAAAAGAAACAAAAAAAGCGTTCTCAGGACGCAAAGCATAAATGTGAGGATAGGAGGAGAAGAAGTGATCTGAAGATGGGCAGATGGGCAGACAAACAGAAGCAGGGAAGAGGGGATCAGTGCTGGGGTCTCTGCGGAGGCTCGGTGTGTGTGCTGGATGTGCAGAGGAGGAGAACGGGCTGCATCAGAGCACATGGTTTCGGCGCTGCGTCAGCCTCCCTGGGTACAGCAGGTGGAAACAGCAGTGTGTGTTGTTGTGAGAAATGTGTGTGCAAATGGCGCAGGTGGGTAAGCTGTTGTGTCATTTGCAGAAGCTTAAAGCTGCACAGGCGACACAGGAGGTCTAATTCGAGCTGTGTGTGAGGCTCAGGGGTGGTAGACTGAAGGTGTTCCTCGAATTTGGCCTGAACTTACTACAGAGAAATATTTCTACAAACACACCAGGAAATTCTGCCTCCACTGTTTGATTATTAAGGAAGAGACACTTAACACCTTTCATACATACAGATGTCCAGCTGGCAGGTCTCGACTCCAAAGTAACTCAAACCTCTTCCAGACACTGTAATAGACTAAACACTTCTCTGAATGAAACAACAAAACAGTTTGTTAGTCCTTGGATGTTTTAGCCCACACCTGTGATACATTTGTTTGTCTGAGCCTCTAAATACAACCATAGCTTAACAAAAGTTTGAGCTGGTTTGAGCTTGCTTTAATGTGTTCTGACGCACCTGTAAGTGCGTCAGTGAAGTCCACTGAAGTTTTAGTAGACCTGAGTCCCAGTTTGTTCAACTCTTAAGATCATTTCCTCATGGTGTTGTGTCTTTTTTTCGTGGTCTTGATGTTGGATTGGGGCCTTAGGCTTCCTAGGTTTGGGGTCTTTGAGGACCCATATTTCTTCTGTCTAAACATCTTAAATTAGGTTGTCTAATTCTCTGATGCTAAACTAAGAGAAAAAGGAAGAAGACAAAGAGTCCAATCAGCAGGAGAGTCTAGTCAGCTTGAATACAAAATACTTCATTCAAAGTCAGCCATATCAAACAAAGTTAGAGAGTTGAGAGGTCTGCAGCATACCAACGATCCGCTAACAACTCACTATCTTCTTCGGAAGAAATCTGGGTCCTCCAAGACCCTAAATGCAGGAAGCCTTAGGCCCCGATTCAACATCAAGATCAAGAAAGAAAGAAAGACACAACAAATGGCAAGCCAGCCAGAAGGGTCTTCAAACCACCAAAACTTGCCAGAGCTAGTGCTGTATCCATTGTCTCAGACACAAAGAATGCTCCGAACTCAAATTCAAGAAAAGTCAGATAAAGTCAGAGTGAAAATTCCAGCTGTTTACGTTTGCACATGCAACAATTTTCAAGTTTTCCCCAATTCTGTGAATGTGTGATAACAGAAAGACCCCGACTTGTGATCCAGAAGAAAGTCTCACTTCGAATCCATGCCTGATTGTAATCCATGACTAAATATGAGATTATGATCGTCAGAAGTGATTTCTAAATGCTATTTAACAGCTTCTCAGTTAGGTCAGCCAGAACTAGATTGATTGATGGCAACCTGTAGTCTCTTTGACAACACTACATTGGCTGACGAAGTTGAGATCCACCTCTTTGCATGTCTATGTAGGGATCAAAAATTTTTTTTTTTAGGTTTTTCAAATTTTAGTAGCCTTCTGATATTTGTCACCTTGAAATCATATTCTCTAAAATAACGCTTACTTCTGATTTGGATATTTTGCATTCATTTGCTTTGAGCATTTGATGCAAGACTGCAGGTGCTGCAATTCTTTTTTTTTTTAGGTTCAGTCAAAAACTGGAGATTATGTGCAGGTAAGCAAGAGTCAAAGAGTGTTTCAGGAGATGCTTGGCAGCTATTTGATTACCATTCAAAGCATTGCCATAGCGGCTAAATTACCTTTTACAATTTAGACAGGGATAATGACAACCTGTGCAATACTTTCTGGATAGAAACACCCATTTCCTCACTTTTCCTCTGGACTTAATTCCTCCTCCCAGCTCATCCGTCACACTCCGCTCACAACAGATTTTGAAGAAACACAAACAGACTGAGCTCCGCTTCACCTGTTTCCAAACTCTGCAACTTCCTGCTTTCAAGCAAACCTCCACGAACTGTCACTGAGAGGAGGAGAAGGAAGAGGAAGGGGAAGACATCTTTTCACACCTTGTCTTGTCATGTCTGGACTGCTGCATGTGGCTCTTTACATGACAGGAGAGACCCACAGCCCCCCCAATGAAGAGGCACTACTTTTCCATCCTCTTACAGCAAGCGTAATGACAAGCCGTTTAACTTTCATTTAGAAACGCTGGAGGAAGCACATTCGGCTCTTCCTGTTCTCGATAATGACCAATTACCAGGAAGTGTGAGGTGGGCTTCAGCAGGAAGGATGAGATGTTTGCAGACGGTGGAGGAGCTGTCATGGGTGGGTGGGACAGAGGGGCTTAAGCCTCTAATTGGAGGCAGATTTCACACTGATATTTCTGATGATGATGCAGCGAAAGGGATGGAAAAGATGATAAAATAAGGGGAGAAAGAAAGAGGCAGGGGAAGGAGTGATGAAAGGATGAGTAGAAGACATGATGAGGAAGAGGACGAAAGCACCGGCCTGCTGCTGTTTGTCTTGCAGGGATAATATTCCACCAAAGTCTAATTCTGTCCATAAAAGCTGTTGGACTTCTTTTCTTCCCTCTTTTCTCCCGCATCCTGCCCCCCCTTCCCCTCTTTTTCTTTCAGAGCGATAGTTGCCATGGAAACCATGGCAAATCTTCCCTTTCTCAAACAGATGTCCCATTTAGTTGGAAATTAGAATGTGTAAAAAACCCACGAGACGCAAATTATTTCAAAGTTCTTCTCGGTGGAGAGGAGGAAGTGAGGGGCGGGGGAGAGAAGAAGAAAGACAATGGAGGAGAAAAAAAAAGGCAGACTCCTCCTCTTGTGTCTCCTCGGCTCTTCAGCGTGTGAATCGTGGAGATTAGCCAGATCATCCAGAGCTGCTGGCTTGTTCAACCGGTCGAGGTGTTGCGGGTGCTTTCAGGGGTTTTTGGAGGGGAGCTCCCTTGCCTCTCCTACATCCGGATCAGGGTGGGGAGCAAGTAGTGGGAACATGATCCTGGTGCCAGAGCAGCAGAAGGGGACACACTGTGGTGATGAGCCCTGAAGGAAAAGATAGAGCCAAACCTGTGGCCCCTGCACACTGCAAAAAAATATCTCTTAAGCACAAGAAAGAAATGCACCATTTATTACTGTGCCTGAAATGACAAATCAAGTACAAGTTTTCCCAAAACAACTCCATTTCTTGCGATTTGGGTACGTGTTTCAAATGCAAATCAGTTCTTGAGAGAAAGCACAGATTTCAACCAGTTTTAAATCAGATTAAAAGGAAAAACGTCCAACCAAAAAACACTCTAATAAAAAAAAGGGAACTGGCCAGGACATGCAACTAACTGGCAAACTGGGTACAACGCAGCGTTCTTCTAAGACATTTCCAGCAGAAATACCAAAGCATTGATGTTCAGCAACCAACAGAGAGGAATATAAAGACGACCAACACAGAGGCTGGTTTAAAACGTGTTGGATCTAGGCCAAGGAAGCTCCTTGATAAGACAGAATCAGAGAGAGATGTCACATTTTTAGGAATGAATGTACTGTAATTTTCTTTTGAAGGTGCTTCTGATGAGGCTCAGGCATGGATAATAAAATTGAACTTCTGAGTTTTCAAACATCTACTGCCGAGTCAAAGTCTTTTCCACCCAACTTTTTATGTTTGACGCAGGACAACATGATGATCTAAGCTGTGAGCAAGGCTAAATATTTCCAAAGATTAAAGAAACTTGCTTGCTTCCAAATGCAGATCAAAGGACTAAATGTTGACCTTTAAAGATACACAAGGTAAGCTGAAGACGACTGGTTGCACCTGATCTCATTTCGCAGTTTTGAGGGTTTTTTCTCCAATTTCACCTGTTTCCACCCACAGTCAAAAAACAAAACATGCTTATCAGGATGATTAGTCACTCTAAAATTCCAGTAGGTGTGAGTATGTGTGAATAGTTGTCTATCTCTATGTGGTAACTGTGATAAGCTGGTGAATGGTTCAGGTAATACCCCACCTTGTGTCCATTGATTGCCAGGATAAGCTCACGGCCACCACAACATTCATAAGGAAAAAAGGGTACAGATGATGGATGAAGGGAAATACATTTCATATTTAGCTTGAATACAATAACAAATGTACATAATGAGCAGAGACACGCTAGGAGTCACCTGGTGTGAGGTTTTACAGCCCAACATGAAACTTATCACAGGTTGTGTCTCTCGTATACAGCCTGTAACTTCTAAAGATTCATAGGCTGCAGAAAAAATGCACATGCTGGCAACTTCACTCGTGACATCCATACAAAGAATCACAAGAAGAAAGGTCACAATTACCGATTTTGTGGGGTGTAAATAAAAGTATAATCAGTGGTTTCAGTGCTGGCAGGAAGTGAAAAGTAATATTTCTCTTGGGGCACACTGGCCATATGAACTGTGCTGAGGCGCCGTTCCCAAGCTGGCCAGTGTTACCTGCAGTCACACTACTCCTATATGAAGCAGACTTAAGCATGATCGTCGACACACATGGCCCACCGATGTTATTATGAGGCATCTGCTTACAAGATGTGGTTTCATCAGAGTCAGCACACTGGAGAACACAGAAAACATTGTTACGACTTTACTTTTTTGGCTTCTGTAAGGTCCTTCTGGACCAACACAGCCCTCTAACACCCCGGCCATTGATTAAAATGATTATGCAGAGGAGTCATGTCATGGACTATGCCTTATGTGCTTGCTGCATCCACTTTCTTGTGATTGTGTATGAAGTGAACCATGCTGAAGCAAACTTCCAAAACGTGCGAAAAACAGAGAAGTGAGCCGTGCCTGAGCATGGTTCGCTTGTGGTCACACTGGCCGAAGATCCAGACTTTAGGGTTGAAACATTCTTAAGCACAGCATGATTGGCCAGGTTACCACTTCACAATAGTTGGAATAGAAGAAACTGTGTATGATCTTTTGTATGCTACTCCAGTGAATTAGTTTCAACTTTTAGCTTCATGATGAAGAATAGAACTCAGAGAAGATAATATATTTGAGCAAAGAGGTATAAATAAAACAAATAACATGCTCAAGGGAGGGACTTTGTGTATCATGTGTCTCTGAAACTTGTAGAGTTTCAACTTTTTATTTTAAGTCAAAGTAAAAAAGGAGAAGTTAGCTAAGAGGCATTGTAGTAGACAAAATGTAAGGCTTAAATCAATGCTCAAACACTAACTAGGAGGAAGAGAGGACAATTTAATCTAAAACGAGAATAAAATACTTCTAACAACATCCGTTTATGCAAAACAGCGAAAAAAACAGCCTCTTTATTTCAGTGCATCACCATGTTTATCCTGCTCATTTTAATGCAAGTGGATCAATCTGAGTTAATCTGCCTTCCTTCACAGCAAACACATTTGTTTGTGCTAAATTGCTGCAGTAAATGAAACTGCATTCAGAGGGAGAATCATCTCATCTTCTGGTTTTAAGTGTTTGGATAAAAAAAAAAAAAAAGACACAGAGAGGACGATACGACTTCCCATGTGGACACTTTTTACAGTGGGCCACGGCATCCTGACTCCCTGGACTCTGCGGTCAAACACCGAACATAACCGCTCGCTGATGAACTGGCGAGACGGAAAGGAGAAGAAGTGGGGAGTGCTGTGAGTGAGTCTGTGTGTGTGTGTGTGTGTGTGTGTGTGTGTGTGTATGTGTGTATGTGTGTGTGAGAGAGGGAGAGGATGGGTGGGGGGACTGAGGCGAGGAGGAACATAAGGACAGAATCACTTTAATTCAGTTTTTTCCTCCACAATGCCACATGCCTTGGGGAGGGAAGGCATGTGTGAAATGGAGGAAAATGCCCCGTAGCGTGCCATAACACACAAGCGCACACAAACGCTGACACACACACACCCACGCATGTTGAAGTCCTGCCCCTGGAGGCCATTTAACAGGTAATTTAAAGAGAAATCCCCCCAGGGAAACGGCACAGTAAATGTCCTCTCGTCTGCTCTTCCTCCCTCCATAACTGTTTATTCAGCGACAGGCCTGCAGACTGGCAGCACTTACAGAAATTGGAGAGAAGTAAGAAGGGAAAAAAAGGAGGAAGAGGAGGGGTGGGAGTGTGAGAGGGTGGGAAAGTGACAAGTGTTAAAGTAGGACATTTTTTTTCCTCCGTATTTCCTCTCCCTGCCCCCCTTCAGTGCCCGTTTATTAATGTTCAGTGTTTGTAGGCTACTTTATTTGGCTCCTGTGGGACTGTAGGAGCTACGGGGATGGAGGTGGGAGACGATGGAATGAAGGGATGAAGCAGAAGAGGGGAGAGGACAGGGCCCAGAGGGGGTTGAGAGTCTCAGAGTGACTCGGATGTTAATTTAGTGTGGGCTCTGGTGAGGAGGCCCAGAAAAGCACCGACTCCCAACCGTACGTCTCCTCATCTTTTTATAAAGCAGCACAGTGGTGGAGCTGCATGTTTTGGCCCATTGACTACAAACCGTGCATACATTACATTACTCAGACGCTACCACATGTTTTTAGATTGATTTTCTTCCTCCCAGGCAGCCATTGGTTTCAGTTCATTTAGACAGACTTCAGAAATAAACAACTTTGGAAGAGGTTTCCATCACTCTGACCATTTTTTGCTGCTGTTTATTCATTTTTTTATGCTTTAATAACCAACTAGATGTTTGTCAGCTCAACTGCCTGTTACGATCATCGAATTATTCTTGTACAATACCTTATTTTGTAATATCGACTCAAGTGGAGGCCCCTTTTGTTTTAAAGATACATTTAACCCCTTAGATCTCAGTATGGCGCCAGTGCTACAATTTGCAAACTAAGTTTCCATTGGCAGTAGATTGGAAACTAGAGGCAAACCCTCAAACAGCTAGAGTTTAAGCCACATGCCAAATGTCACACAGGCATCATTATTAACCCTCTGCAGCAGGTTCAGAGACCTGCAGAAACAGCAGAAGCGGGTTAAAAAAGTCAAAAAAGGGATTTTAAGAAACCAACTCTCTCCTGACTCATCTAATCACTGCACTTCCATGGTAAATGGAAAACAATGCACCAAAGTCTCAGGGATATAAACAGCTGATAAGATGTCATGATTTAGTACAGGTAAAAAAGTTCAGGTTTTCAGGCATTTGCCGAAAGAAAAGTCGGAATAGAGGCCTGAAGAAAGAAATTTTGAACTGCATTGTTAAACAAAATACAACATGTGAGGTAGAGGACAATCTGCTTTCTGTAAATCTCAGTCCCAACAAATAGAAGTGCTCTTGTTGCCATTGAATGTTACACTGCTTGCAATTTTGCCCAAGACCAGACCCCCATGGCTGGCACAACTTGGTGCTCTTTCATTTTATTTTATTTAGAGAAATCATAGAATTTGCCTGTCTCTTTACCCAGCAGGTGAGCATTTTATAAAGCTCTAATAATCAAGAAACCAACTTTGTAGAGGAAAAACATTTTCAATCTCTCCATCTTTTGAGTTCTGCCCTTTGAAACTTTTTGAGACTTATCTTGAACTTTTTTCCAGGGAAAAGTCTTTATTTGCAGCTCCAATACTACAATAATGATGAAAAAGGCCACAAATGTTCACTCTGATGGATTAGCTTTCAAGCGAAAGCCTTGCAAGATAATTCTCATCCTGCATGGATGTGAAGCCAGTGTCTGCCAGTGCCTGGATGGAAGGAAGGAATTCAGTCTGAAAACTGAACACAATTTGTAATTAATGGACTTTAAAATGGGAAAGGGCTGGTGGAAGTTGGATTCATTCATTCTTCCCTCTCTGCCGTTCAAACTTCTGTCTCTGAAATGTTTTCTCATCAGGAGAACAAAGCCGACTCAAACTGCTCCGAGAAGAGAAAGAAGGTCAAATTACCTTCATGCCATCTCCGCCATCATTAGACTCATTATCGTTAAAGGAAAAGCTTTAGTGCCACTGCTGCATTTTACCTTTTCCTCCCCTCCTCTCTGCTGTACTTTCGCTGCGGCCGTGAAAACAAGCAAGTTAATTAAAGTCGGCGAAAGTCCTTTCCATTTCTCGCTCATCAGCGAGGACAAGCCATCAAACGCTGAGCAGGTAGTCCATTTCTGTCAAACGAGAGAGCTGAAGAAGAGGAGATGGGGGAAGACGAGATGGAGGAGGGGGTAGAGAAGAGGAGGAGGCCTCTCTTCATCTCTTTAGTTTTTGATGAGCTTTCTTAATTGGGCCACTATAGAAGGAGAAGTGAATCCTCAATAATTAAAAAATCTAATTAAGGAGTCTTTTGCATCTCCGTCCTTAATTATTCCGTGCGGAGCAGTGGGGAGCGATACATTTCTGCCGTTTTCATTTAAAGAAGAAAAAAGGGTCTCTCATTTTTCCTCCTCTGTCGCTCCTCACAAATCCCCCGTCAACAAACAGATGACTTTGTCTCCTCGTGTCGTTGTGTGCGTCTGCAAACTCGCCGTCTGTCTCCTCCTGCCTGTCTAACACTCAGAGGCGTTCATTATAAACATTTAAAAAGATTCTGCACATTAATATCAACACGTTCTCCTCGTCTGACCCCTGCATGATTTTCTCACGATTTCTCCTCACTCAAAGTTCCTACAGAGCAAAAACAGTCAGATCTAAAACGGTACCTTGCTCCAATAAATGGTTCAGTTTGGTTGAAATCTTGACTGTAAAAATGTTCCCATGGGATCTATAATGAAGTCTCTAACCCTATTACTTTCAAAGTTATTAGGTCTGCTCCCTTAAATTCAATTATTCCAAGCATCTGTCAAAAACCCTCCAGCCAAATAGTCTCTTGTCAGGCTTTTACATATCTGCTGCAGCCTGGAAAACAGGCTAAAATTAAGCTGTCAATGCTCAATTCTTCCCTAAAAAACAACAGTGAATGCATTTGAATGTTGAAGAAGTATTTTTTCTGAGTATCCACTCCGTGACATCCTCCTCTTTTGTTGTCCAGAAGCTTAAAAAAACACAGCAATGGTGCAGACTGCTGCAGTGGTGAAGTGTGGTTTATTCTGACTGTTTCTGATGAAATCCCAACGAAACCATGCTGTAATTGTGATTCAAATTGTTCATGAAATATTTATTTATCCCGTTGAATTGATGTATGTGCAATAAACTTTGAAAGTGTGAGTTTCAAAGTGAGAGTTACGGAGTCTGAGCGGGAAAAAGAAGTTGAAACATCAGGCCCTGACCATCTTGAAGTTGTCTTTACAAATCCGGTGTTCATGAGTGGCTTTTGTACATGAGGATGAAAGGAGCTAAAGGTCAAATTTGTTGACCTTGGAGCCTATGCGACTGTCACCAATTTGCAGTTTGAACCCCCCCAATAGTTTCTTTCAGTCTTCATCTCCATGAGGATACATCTGATCCCAAACTCTGGTCAGGCTTCATTGAATGCATGTTTCGTGTCAAGACTTTCACTTTAATAATAACAGTTTGTCAAGTTTCAACATTTGACTCGATATTTCTTTGCAGGGAATTTAAAAATAAAAAAAGCAGCTAGAATACCTGGAGCTCACATGGGGGAAAGTTGCCACTCTACGACTACCTCTGCTGCTCTCTTTGCTCTCACCCCTGACCTTCATTGAAGGTAGTGTGGAGCCTTCCCATGGTGCCGAGATATCAGATAGACAGTGGCCAAGCAATAATGTGGTAGAAAAGCTGTCCTGAATGTTCTTAAGCAGCCAAAACACCTAACTTTGCAATTTTCGATCATTAGCCGCTTGTTGTTAGTTTTGTTTTGGTCATTTGGTTTATAAAATGCCCACTGCAACTCAAAGGTAGGAGTGATAGAAACATTTTCACTGTGGGATTTACTTCATAGTTTACTGGGCGCACCATGTTTTTTTTTTTATTATTGTTATGCCTCCACAGAAACTTGACCAAAATGATAAATCTTCTTGCCGTTATCTTAACTTAAATTGTGCTGGTGTTGAAAGTTATGAAACTACTTCAATGACTTTTTATTCTACTAAGTATCTCAAATCTTCAAACAAAAATTGTTGCAGGTAAAAGGCATATTCAGTCTTTTTTCTAAACATTTAATTTGTAATATGTAAAATTGAAGAACAGAAAAATTTTCTTCTTGTATCCACTACTTGTGTAGTTTGAAAAGTTGTTTAGAAAACCCAAGGACACACAGTTAGTAGTTGCTGAGGACTTGAGAAAAGCAATGACTTTGAGAAGCTTGAGTCAATTATTTTTTCACACATGCTGAGAGAGAATACTACAGATCAACAAACACTTATCAAGTGTGATGATCACTATTATCTGGAGGAGTTCTGTACAGGATTGAACCTTCAGGAGGGAAATGCAGTAAATTGCCTTCATTATGGACGTGATATATACAGTGTTTGATATGGTTGAACCTCCGTGACAGAGCTGTCTGTTAAAGAAGTGGTCGTCCACTCTTCTCAAAGACATGACTTTACACTTAATTGGCTGCTGATACAAAACTGCACAGAGCGAGTAGGGCATACTCATGGCCGTGTTTGTACCCGCAGATGAGTAGATCGGTAAATGTGCAAAGCTGCATGTCCGGGCCGTACGGCTCATTATTAATAATGACTCAGATGTAATCTGCCCGGGTTGCCAGATTGGTTTCTGCTGCCGAGCATCTTAGTCGCTAAATTATGAGTAGAGAGTAGTTCTGAGATACGGAGCGTCCAAGATCTGTGATACCAGCTGGTGGAACCATTATGTACTTTCTGACTTAATGTTCAATTACAAAAGTTCAGTTTTTAAAGACATATTTGGTCCAGTAACAGTGCAGCGGAGATCAATTTTAATTAAAAAATGAAGGACAATTAATACCATTTAATTCTGTGCTTAAATGCCGAATTGCATTTATTTCTGTGCCACCAAAATTCTCCATCTGAAGCCCCCCTGAGGAAAGAGCTGCAGAGTATGTTTTTGCACTTCATAAAATAAATGAAATATAGGTAACACACTGAGAGTATTGGATACATCTCACCCTGCTGGCATCATTATTTGTTCCTATAGCACAGGAGATTAAAGCCTCTCTGAGGGAGGAAACAGAGACACTGTCTTTGGTGGAGGAACTTGACATCATAAAAAAATGGTTTCCTAAATATAGCTTCCGAGCATTTTTCATGTGTTGAGTAGCTCCTGTTGTGTTTTATTTCTGGAGAAGATTCAGACTTGCTGCATTGTATTTTTTTGGCAAATAAATCAAATACTGTGCACACCCTGCGCTTAATTAATGTTTCCTGAGTTAGGTGCATATAGAAGAGGTAAGTGCACAGAAGGATTTGTTTGTTCACCTTCTACAAGCATATTGCATCAGACACTGTGGTTACTAAAAAAAGGCACAAAAAAGGTTTAAGTCAAAAGTCATTCTCTCTGCACAAAATACTGAAATACAGCCAATGTTTATATTTTCATAAACAGGTTAGTGGTACATTTGAGTGCAAGACATCAGGTTGAGATTTCCTATCAGAAAATGCTACTTGTAGTAAAAAATAAATAAATTAATAATAATAATGCCACTGGAGTAGGAATGAAAATTGTGACCATGTTACTGGTTTATCAAAGGGGAAAATGTTGATGGTGGAAAACCGAGGGCTAAGGACAGAGCCGTGCAGCACACCTTGGTTAACTAGGGCTGGAGAGAAGCTGGAGTTGCTGGTCGTAACAAACTGTTGCCTGATGGAGAAGAGTGGGACCAGGAGAGAGCTGTGCTGAGAAATTTTAACTTTATTTACTTTCACAATGCCACATCTATTGTGCAGTCGTGGTTGTACCAAATATGGGATTGACTGCCCCTCATTAGCCCAGGTCCTGATGTCCTAATAGGGCACATGGACCCTTCTGGAGCTTTGAAAGTGGGATGTGACATCTGGCACCATCTGGCAAGTTCTGCACCAAGTGGCGCCTCCATGGATCTGACTTTGTTGAAAAGATAATTGACCAAACAGATCTTGGTACCAAATCAACACCATGAGCTCATTTTGATGCTTTCTTTCATTGCTCACTTCCAGGTCTGTTGCCCTTGAGTTGTCCACTGTGAGAGCTTGAGTGTTGGGTTTGAGCTCCAAAGACTCATGACTCGAGTTTTCAGTTCTTGACCCCTACAAATGTTCAGCTCTTTGGTTTTCCTTCCATGAAGCACAAGGAACATCCCACTAGAGCTGCAGTTTCTGGAGATACTCTGACTCAGTCATCCAACCATCACAGCTTGGTCTTTGTTAAAGCTGCTTGCATCCTTATACTCATCTGTTTTATTCTTTAACACATCACCTTACAGGATAAAATGAGCACCTGCTGCTTATCTAACCCACTACACTGTTACCTTCGCCTTCACACTGTTAGTTGTGATAACGTAATGGCTGTTGGGGATATGCAGCAGAAACATTATGTTGGTGATTCCAAAAGATGTTTCTTGAACCAGTCAGAGGGTTAAAAGAGGGCACAGTCAGGTTGGATTCCTGTGCTTTATAAAGTAAAGAGATAAAAGTCAAACTGCGTCGACTCCCTTTGTACCCATTGAGTCACATTTCCTCTGACTGCAGCAATACTTATCACGCACGCACATTTAGAATTGTACCATCCTCCTCAAACACAAGAGTTCTCCTCTCCTCTCCTTTCAGACAGAGGGCGGCTGTGCCATACGACAAACCACATGTAAACTCACATCAGCATCAGGGGAAGGAGCGAGGCCTTGCTGCCACGCCATCTTTCTGCTCTGCCAAAATCACACAGAGAAGAATTCAGAGAGCTTAGAGAGATTGTGAGGAGTTTGCAGAGGGTTTATGTACCTATGAGAGCAGATACAGATGTGGAAAGGACTACACACATGACTATATGAGTGGGCATTGTTTCTTAACTTGCAGCATTTGTCCCCATGAAGACCACATGCAAATCATTGGTCAAGTTGGCTAGTGCAAAATTTGTGGGATCTGAAACAATTGAAGGGCCATTAAGCAGGGCCAGACTTATTTCACAATGGTGGTACATGGCTGGGAACAGGCACCATCAAAGTTCTGGAGCATGTACAGAAAGTGAATGTACGTATGCAAGCAAGGGACAAAAAGATGGAGAGAGGAAGGAAAGAAGCACTCATCAAAAGATGCAAATGTAAGAAAGAGGGAAATTACGAGGGAAGCACAAAAGATGAAATGAATTAACGGGTGGCTGGGAGAGGAGGGAAAGGGGAGCAGACAGTGCAGACGGGGGGACACAGAGCGTCCAGCTGGAGCCCCTCTGTGCTGCAGGAACACACCCCGAGGCTCACACACACACACACACATTCACACACGGTCGTCACCTCATGTGCCCATTACACCAGCCAGGGCCAGCCGGTGAACATGAATAAAATCATCTCTTCCCTCCCTCCCTCTGTCGCCTGTCTGACTCTCCATCCGTCACCACCTCTCCTACATCTCCCCTTTGTCTCTCACCCTCCGTGGGTTCTCTCACTTTCCCCCTCAAACTCTTTTTTCATCCTTTCCTCTGCCTCTCTCATCTCCATCTTCACCTCCGTCCACCTCGGGCAGGTCTCTGCAGAGACCCCAGCAATAAACTCAGGGGACGCTGCTATCACAGCAAACCAATTACCCAGCAGCACTAGAGGCATATACACTCAAACAGCCCCCAGGAGCCTGTCACCAAAATACACACAGAGAAGATCATGGACCACCACCTAACCACTTTCTCTCTCTCTCTCTCCCTCTCACACACACGAGGAGAAGAAGCCTGTCCATGAGGATACGGGGCAGACAAATAGAAAGTAATTCAAGTGAAAGCCAAATAAAGAAGTCAATAAATGATTCATGTCGATGATGCAAAATTGCACGGATGAAGTTCAAAAGAGGACAAAGGGGAAGCTTTGTCACGATAACATTTCATATCGTCAAGAGAACCTTGATAGGACCTAAATAATGGATGTCAAAAAAAACAACTCTGACACAAAGTCAGCTGTGACATCATCACGCTCTACTCCAAAATGAGCTGACACAAGTGGATCAGAAACAGTAGGATGACCTTGAGCAGCCAAAAGAACCAACATGCACTTAAAGAGAGAGAAAATCTGTCAAAGAGATGGACAAATAGAAGTCCTACTCCTGGATCTGGTTGTTCAAAAAGTTTGATTTGGATCAGAATTGCTCTTGAGACTCAGATTATGAAGCATCTGTTATGAAATGCTATATATATATATTTGGGCGTCTAAACCTTTTTTGAAGAAGACAGAGCAGGAAATGGGGGGATTGAAATGTAAGATGAAATTAGCAAGTTTTAGATCCATTTTCTCTGGAAGATGTGAGACTTTGAAAAAGCTCCTCTCGTGTCGGTATGGTACGGTATGAACATTAGTACGTCAATAATGACTGACTCAGCAAATTGGATGTTTCCATTAGCACATTAAATCACATTTTTTTCTTTTTTGGTTTGGTTGGAGAAACCAGGGCTATTTTAGTTTGTTTCTGCTCACACTGCTTCCTCAATATCATACCTAAATTTCACCAATATAATACCCCAGAAAGTATTAACTACATACCAGACATAATCGCCAAAAATTTGGTCCAATTTTGGTACACTTTCCATTGAGGAAGTGTTGAAGATTTTGAAAAATTTACACATAAGGTTCACATAGATCCATCCTTGGATTGAAAAGCCGAAACAGCTTGTGAAACCAGTTGAGGTGACTCACCAGGGGGAGCCGTAGATCCTGAAGCCCCTCACGGTGACCTCGGAGTCCTGCAGGTAGATGCAGTTGGTGAGCAGCGACTGGACATTCTCGTAGTTCTCTGGCTTCAGTTTGGAGGCGGAGGGGAAGTAGTAGAAGTCCTGCTTGATCAAATCAGCCATAAACTCCTGGTCAAAGGTCAGCTCGTGGTTCCCGGCAATGACTATCTTGATGTCATAAGGGAGGGTACCTGGGAGGAGAGGGCAAAAGAGAGTGAGGATGGGACAGAAGATGACCTATGACTGGGAAAATCTTTTCTCACGTCGATAAAGTCTCCTGATATAACACAGAGGGATTAAATCAGCTGTAAGATAATTATAGTGATTATATTATAGTGAATATCTAAAAAAAAAACTGTCAAAAAGATGTTATTGTCAGTGGAGTTTGATTCTTAGACATTCATTACAAACATATTTCTTTCAGGATGTACACAAGGTTTTCATGCACTTATTCCAGTGGATGGATTGAAAAGACAAGAAGGGGGAGGAGGAAAAGAGGGGACAAGTGGAGGGCAATGAGGTGCGGGATGAGTGATTCTGAAAAAGACAACAAAGACGGTAACTGACAAAGAAGAAGACAAAAAGGTGAGGAATACTTATTGAGAAATTACAAAAGTGAGAAAAAGGAAGTGAGAGTGAGGAAAAGGTGGGGGTTATCAAATAATTTTAGAAGCAACGAAAGAAAGAACCACACTGAGGTCTTGGCCAATATCAAGAAGGAGATGTAAAAGAAGGGTTGAGGAGAAGAAAACAAAGGAAACAAAGGTGGTTGAAAAAGTGCAGTAAAATGAAGGACCAGCCAAGACAGTTTGGCATCCACACACGACAGAGATTTATCATTTTCTTCTCATTTTTAGCGAATCTGTACATCTGTCTCAGCTTCCCTCCATCAGTCAAGCTCTCAACTCAGTGCTCTGCTGTCTTCTGTTTATGGGAGCATGAGCTCACCGATCCGTCAGGGAATCTTTATCTGCAGGAATGATGAGGAAGGAGACGCAGAATGAAGTCTACCATGCAGAATATTAAACATTTACGAGGAACTGCAACCGCTTCTGCATCTTTCCCTCCTTTTCTTTCATCATCCTCCTCTAATCACTCCTTCACTCCAGCTCCCATTTTCTCCTCCGTCTCAATGGCTTTAATTGGCTATTTAGAGCCTGGCACAGCAGGCCGCGCCATCGATCTGCGCCCATCTCTCACAGCGACGCTCAGCCCTTTCAAAAAGCTACACGCCGCTTTCAAAGCACCGTGGAGAAAACAGGGGAACCAGCGCTGACAAACATCTGGGGTCTGCTTTCAGGTGGAGCAGCTGACAGAGAGTTCAATCACCATTTTTATTACAGCGAGGACGGAGTGTGCGGCTGAAAGCATCCGTTTGTGTTTTTCTTTTTTTATTGTGAGCGACTTTCCGTCTTGCATGCATCTGTGCGTGAACGTGTCATGTTAGTGAAAAGGAGTAATTAAACCTAGCTTTAGAAGAGTCTGACAGCCAGGCGACGGCTCTGTCATAACAGCCAATCACGGTGCAGTGACAGAAAGAGAGGAAGAGCAGGGGGGAGAGGAAGGGGAGAGCGACAGAAATACTTTAGGAAGCCCAAAAATCCTTGAGTGTGAAGGAGGAATAATAAGGAGATGAAAGCAGCTGTCACAGAGTGCCCGTCTCTGCAGTTTGGGCCGGGTCCGCCCCCTCTCTCCCCGACACAGCTCCCATTTGTTTGGCAGAGGGAGCTTGTGTTTAGTTGTCAAGCAGACACCAAAAAGCACCATAAATGAGGGGCTGCACCTTCACAAAGGCAGATGCTCGCACACGCCACCAAGCAATCAAAAGATGCTTTCGGTGCCGTTCTGTCTGGCTTTTTATTTTTTATTTATTTATTCATTTTTGCGCCTGTAGAAGGGCTCATGTAATTGTCCTTTCATAAAAACCAACTCAACAAAAAAGAATCATAATAAAACATATTTAATCTAACACAGCATATTAAAGATAAAAGAGTGTAGTCATGAAGTCTTTTCATGAATGTACTGCTGTTATTCAGGACTTTCAATGGGAGAAATAAATGTTTCTAAAGTGACTGTGTATCCTAAATGGCAATCCTTAAGTGCAAAAACAATAGAAAATACACAACAAATAAAATAAGAATGTTTATATTTCCTCTTACTTTTTATGCTCTATTATGTTTTTCTTCTTCTTTTGCAATTTATCTCTTATGCCGGATTTCTTTCAGTCAGAGTTAAAGTATTTTTGTTTGCATTTATTCTTTTGTTTTTTCTCTTTCTGTTTGTTTTATGTTCTTTTTCCTTACTTTTTTTTGCAATTCCTCTTTTGTGTTTGTGTTTTCTTTTCTATCTTCCTCTCTGTCATTATTGTTTCATTCTTTATGTTTGCATAGTATCTCTTGTGTTTAAGTTTTACAGTTTGCCTTTTGTTTACATGGGTTTTCTGTGGTTAGTGTTTTTCTTTTGCATTTACCATTTTGTATATATTTTCTTTTGACTTCTTGTTTTCTTCACTGGTTTTGTATTCCCTCTGTTGTGTCTTTTTTGTTCTTACTCTTTCTCTCTTGTATTTTTGTTTTACTTTGTGTTTGTGTTCTTGATGTGTTTCCTCTTGTTTCTCTTTTAGTCTTATTTTGTCTTTATTTTTTATTATTTTAAATTCATTTTTTCTTTCTTCCTTTCTTTTGTTGTTGTATTCATTTGGAATTTTTCTCTTCTTCTTTTTTGGGTCATTTTATTTATTTATTAATTAATTTTTAGTATCATTTTTGTCATTGTGCTTTGCACTCTGGGGCTACTGTACCACCCAGCTCCTACTGTTTTTAACTGTATTTTCCTCACATTCATTCACTAAAATAGGTGATGAGATGATTACACATGAGGTTTTCAAAGAACTTTGAGATAATAATCTGATATAATAACAGCTATACTCTCCATCAGCTCTTGGCTAATCAAAGCTGACAGTTCATTTCTAAATTCGCTGACCGTGTGCACTTTGCATGATCTCATATACTGTATTTTACTTTCTGAAGACATTACAGATTTATCAGACATCAACTCTGAAACATGGGAGCTCTAATGTTTAATAAAACTAAAAAAAGAAAAAAAAACATCCAAAGAAGTCCTGAGGAGCTGACTGAGAGCAGACTGAGTGTGATGAAAACTGGCCCCACCTGAGTGTGCACCGCAAAAATGAAAGGAGCAAGTTCAAACTTTAGCCTTTGAGCTGTTAAAATCTGTATTTTTTCTAAAAACTTTATGTCAGGTCAAGGACACTTTCAAACAGCTTCCTTAAAGCCTAACAAATGTAAACTGGCGCAACAATTTTTGAAGTTAAAATTCAGGGACAAGCTGAGAAAAATTGAGATGAACTTGCTGCAGGTGTGTGTCTGTGTGAACTTGAGGGAAAGAAAGACAGCGAAGCAAACACAGTAAAGATGGCCATATAAGAAGGAGCTCATAAATTTTGAACAAATAAACACTATCTGTGTCTGCTCAGAAATTCTGCAATGTGAGCAGTTTTTCATCCATGAAGTTTGACAGCCAACTGTAAACTGAGAGGGATAAATCACAAGGAGAAATGTATAAAACTTCACCAGCTGGACCACACTGTCTTCTCGGGGGCATAAATACACCCACACCCACACGCGCATGCACACACACACATACACGATCTTACTTAGCAAAATTAAATCTCAATTTCACTGATAAAATTTATGAAAGTTTCCTTCAGAAACAACCCCACAAGGAGACATTTGAGAATACAAACAAGCTGCACTTCTCATTATTGGATCCATCAGCCTGTCACAGACAGGAGCTTCATTTAAGGCTCTAAATTTTCCACTTGGATCATGAAAAAGGACTTTTTTATCCTGAAAACTTGAGATTTTACACCATCATTAAACTGTAAGTAACTAATGAACAAAAGAGTCAGACTCTGGAGTGAAAGAATGAAGCCAACATGGAAGTACAGTTCCTCCACTTGAGGGTGTCCCCCAGAGCTGAGACGACTCCGCAGAGAGGGCTAGCATCATGTCATTGTTGAAGGTGAGGCACTGTTACTTTAGCCAGAAATGCAGCAGTTGTGCAGATTTTAATAGGGATGCAAATGTTAAGAAACTGTGTTACTGTATTTTGACTTATAACAATACATGACTGAAGTAAACAGAAGGATCTGATTGCTTTCCATATGTTGCAAAAGATGGTATAATAAGTGTATTTGTGGGGCAGAAGGCCACCAAGCAGGGTCTTTTGCATCATGATGCAGCGTGAATGCTCAACATCTCTTGACAGGTGATACATCGGAATAATGCCAGTGCCTCAGTGCAATGCTGTATTGTAAGTGATAATGACGAGGAGGTGAGAGGACGTTTGGTCACCCTAGCATAACTTAAAAGTGTCATTTTTGCAGGTTTAAATAGGTTTTTAATTTAAGAAGATCCATTCTGCCACATTGTGCATTTACCTTCTGACAAAGTTACCAGTTAAAAGTCTCACAGACTTGGATCATGGATATGCATCTGTTTTGCAGCCATTAATAGTAACGTCTAGGTTGTTCTTCTTGTACAGATTGTACCAAGAGTGTTTCCCCTTAATTTTAGTCAGTCTGTGCCAATAAAGAAATCATCAAATCAGACCCAACTTTTTTTCCCCAAAACTAGGCTGTAAACCTGTGTATTAATGCAGTGAAAACCTGCTGTTTTGAGTGTGTGTCAGTGTGGTTTTCTTCAACCAGCCTCTAGTGGACTTCCAAAGAACTGCAGTTTTTGGACTTTTTCCGGGCTTCGTACTCTTAGACTAGAGGTTGTTGCTTGAGTTGAGCGTATGGATAACAGATTTCTGTGGTGGATTTGTGCCCAAGAGTATTTATTTTGCATCCTTTAGTCAAATAGCGACATTTACTGTTAAAATATGATCAACTTGGTAAAGCGCTGCAATAACAGTGAGTGGTCACTTCCACAGACAGGTGCATATTGTTGGTAGTTTGCCTGCCATTAAAACAGCCACCACAGTCACTGTACATTCATACTTTGGAGGTCCCAACTTAACCTCTTTGTTTTGAAAGTTTCACAGGACAACACACAGTCCTGAAGCTGCAGAGCTCACAATGCAGAACGAGTCAGTCCCTTTGATAAGATTGGAGTTTTAAATATGTTGATATGATATGTTGCTGCTCTTGAAGCTGTTGGTCTGCGCATGCATCTGTTTATTGAAGGTAATTTCTCCACCAGCTTTCAGCTGTCAATAAAAATACAAAAATAAAAGAAATGCAACAACACGGCCTCTTATTGTGTGTGTCAACAAAGAACAAATCAATCAAAGAAAAACAATTTCTGATGAATGAGAATGAACGTGTTGCCACAGTGACAAAAGAGAGAGAAGAAAAGAGGAGAGGATGTGGGTGGAAGTGTGTGCACGAGGGTGTGTGAGCAGTGTGTGTGTGTGTGTGTAAATTGGGTGAGCATCTAGACATTCCCCAACAACAGCCTGGTTGCTTTTTGTCACCCTGCAATCTTTTGTCTTTGAATTCTGCTTTTGAGCAACAACTAGTTTTAATTTTCTAGGAGTGAATCTGCAGAGGCACAGAGCGGGCGACCCCTCCCTCAGGAACAAAAGATAAACAGGAGAAAGGATAAAAGAAGGAGAAAGGGAGTCAGCAAGTGTGCAAGGGGGAGATGCAAGGATTTGAGGGTTGTGTTCAGGAGTGGAAACAGCTGGACTCCAGTTTTTCCTCCTGTCACTTCATCTCTTTATTCCTCATGTTTCTTTGAACCTTTCTCGGTCTGCATCTTTGCTCTTTTGTCAACCCCCAACCCCCCATTACCAAGTTGTGCACAACTGAGACCTATGAGACTATATGAGTGCTTGTTCAGTGACAAGCAACACCAGGTACTGACATGATCTCAGAGGTTTTTCTGTTTTTAAATATGTTTGTATGTCTTAACATGGAAACACTTTCAAATGTTTGTCTGACCACAATAATTGTGTGTGTGTGTGTGTGTGTGTGTGTGTGTGTGTGTGTGTGTGTGTGTGAAAGAGAGAGAGAGAGAGAGAGAGAGGACTCCCACCTCGCCACGGGAAACCTTCCGGAGTTTGGCCACCATTGTTCCTGCCTTGTGTTGGGTGGTCTGCTCTTTGAAGAGGAAAATCCCTGCTCTGCCCAAAGCTCTGGCATATACAGGGGGATTACTGTCCATTGTAGATGTGTGTATGTGAATGTGTATGTGTGTTTGCTCTTATGAGCATGTCTGAGCACAACCAGAAACAAAAAGGCTGAAATTTTCAATTCTGCCAAAACAAAGTTAATTCCTAAGTGTGCGTGTGTGTCTGCGCAGATACCAAAAACTAGTAGCCAAAACACGCAGCCAAGTAACTTAGTAGCAGTGTGTGCGTGTTTCTGTGTGTGCATGTGTGTGAGTAGAATGTCTATAAGTGTGTGTGCAGTTGCATAAAACAAGGGCCAAATACTTCCTGCCAACCCAAAATGCTTAAATTAATACCAGTGTGTCAGAATGATTAAATGCATGTGCACAGATATCTGCAGCCAAAGACTTCCAACGAATACCAAAATTAATCTAAAGGAAAAGTCCTCTTAATCATAGCTCAGATCTAGATTTTTGTTGTTTAATTCTGTTATGTGAGTTAAAAATGCATTTCCATAATCTCGCTCTCATAAAACCATAGCATTAGATCAGCCCTAAGATATGAAACCAGCTTTGTTTCAATCATAATGAAAGAACCTTGAAGAAAAACCAGTTCAGATGTATACCTTATTCTTATTCTTTATAAGATTATATTTCAGCCCTTTCAACACTGCAGCCTCTCTCTGCATCCTTATGGAAATAATTTATCTTAATTCACAAACTCTTAGATCTCTTATAAACAAATCAAAATAAATATGTAACTTGTGTCTCTCAGAGAGGTTTTAGGATAAACGCAAAGGTATCGTTGGGTTTTGGCTTCTCATTTACACACAAAGAGCGTTTTAGCTGACCTTAAATGGAAACCTTTGGTAACGGCCTCCAGAGTGGATTTTTTTTCTTGAAACACTCCTATTCTGTTGCTGTGTAAACAGCAGGCTGGAGTTTTCAGTGGAAACACTGAGGTCACACTTCACTTTCAGCATGTACATTACGCTTTCATTGTGCCATGTGCAAACTGGGCAACAACAACAACAGTAACAATAACAATAATGGACTACTGTGTTGTGCTTGTGCTGCTGGATCTACTGACTGCCTTTAAACAAAATGTGCACCTATTGCACCGTTTCTGATTCATTATATACGCCAGCTCACCTCCACTTTAGCCTCTGAACCATTTACCTTTCTTCTGTCCTTTTTCCAACTGACAGTCAAGGTTCAGTGTCCACCATTTCTATTAAATAAATATAAGAAATCATTTTCAGCAGAGAAAAACTCTCAGCGCTTAACTTTGTCACTTTGTTATCTTAGCGCTGAGTGTCACTGTTATATGGTATTGGTCATTTGTAAGTGCCCGCACAGGGTCACTGTATAAAGTTGTTCATATTCAGTATTTCCCAATTCAAGAGAAGGCAATTGATATGTTTCCTATGGGTAAGATCACTGTATTGTTTGGTAGTTATCATGGATTCATTCTAAGGTGAACAGCAATTGTGTTCATGTAACCTTCTTTGTGTATTTAATGTAGCTGGGTGCTGATGGGTTCTTCATTAATCATATAATAGTTTTACTGTTTTAACATGTAGTCTCTGAGATTTGGGCTGGTTTTTATTGAGTAGGGTGGGTTTTACGTTGTGTTTGGGCTGGAAACTGTCAAATCTGGCAACCCTGACCAGCCTTGGAGCAAATACAAGACTTTTTGCACCAGAATATCTAAAAAGCTGGTGAAGTCAGATAAGGCCAAAGCTGCATGACTTGTGCATTTAATATGTGTATTTTTATTTCATCATTTTTGTTTGTATAGTAATTGAACCATTGCAGAGTTTGAGAAAGTCTTTTTTTGTGCTTTGGCTGTAACTTAAAAAAAAAGCACTTATAATTATCCCTTTCCACCAAAGTCTTTGAGTTTATAGAAGGCTGTTTGTGTTTACGTACCAACAGCTTATGCATCTTTTCTTTATGTTAAGAGAAAAGCGAGACTGTAGTCAAACAGCTTTGCTTTAGCCGACTCTTTATCTGTGTGTGCTTCAAACAGAAATGCAACAACTCAAAGAGAAGCTTCAGACGCAACAGCACTGATGTTCAAAGACAGAAAAGCTAAAGACTGAGCTCGGATCAGCTGTAATTCCTTAGCTGTGCGAGTGTGTGTGTGAGAGAGAAAAAGAAATATGTCACATGAAAAGGAGAAAATCAGAGGTGAGTGAAAACAAGGTAGAGATGGATGACGGAAGAAAAGAAGCTTCCGCCTTCTCACCTCAGCTTACACTTAATACTCACTCATTTAATTTAACTTGCCACCCACACACACACTCACTCATACACACACAAATATGTACACACACACTCACACAAACACACATACAATAGCACCAGCAGACACAAAACAAAGACAAGCAGCAATTATGAGACGGCGTACACAAACACCACCTACTGCGCAACGCATCCAAAACACACATTTTATCTGAGTACAGCAGCACCGCCTTACACTCTACAATGTCCTCACTTAACATAATGCATTAAACACACACCTTCATGAAGACACACTTGCACAAACACACAGAAGCAGGGAAAAAGACAGATACAGAGCATCATCAAGCGGCCTCGTAGGTGGTCTCTCTCACTCTCTCTCTCTCTCTCTCTCTCTCTCTCTCTCTCTCTCTCTCTCTCTCTCTTTCTCCTTTCTCTTCTCTTCCTCCCTCCCACACTCCGTCTCTGTCTCTTTCATCCTGTCTGCTCCACTTCCACGTTCGGCGAGAAGACGTCGCCTCCAGGATGAAGAGCCAGAAGATTAAGCTGCAACTTTCACAGCGAGCGACGTGGGCTTCCTGGTGAATGCTGATGAATTCAAGACTGGCCACTCGCCATCTGTCCCAAGTCTGTTTTTCAAGCTGGATCTCTGAGACGACACATTTAGCCTTTGTTCAACCTCTCGTTACAGTGTGGCACACTTGATTTTCTTTCTTTCTTTTTTTTTTTTTTTAAGAGAGCACTCCTCATGAAAGATTGAAGTGTTGTCATGTTTTCTTTGTTTTCCTCTGCTCTGTTTTTATTCTCGACTCAAGCACGGAGATTGTAGACAGTAATGTGTCAGCTCTGATAAACATTAAGCTTTAGAGTTTAACCAGGAACTCTCAGAGCGTCCTTGAATCACAAAAACAACAGTTTCAAATTCTCATGCACAAACAATTTGAAAATCATTTCCCTTCACTTGTAAATACTATCACAGGTTAACCTGATGTTTGAATTCTGGAGTTAGGGGGACTGATAGGTGCACTTGATATTCTCTCTGGCCTGCTATAAATAATACAGAGTGTTTGCTGGATTTTAATTTTAGATAATGCCAAATTGGACCATACCAGTTGGATTTTGATTTCACTTTCTACAAACCCCAATGAGCTTGGCTTATACTCATGTTTAGAGTCTCTGAACTGGGTATCTGCAGTTTGCTTATACTGTCTTCATTGAGTTGTAAATTAGCAGCACAACCTTCATTCCCGTCTCAGCAAGGTGGTAGCAATTTAAGATTGTCCACTTGTTGTTATTGTCAAATCAAATATGATCTGATTTTGACAAAGTCAGTTTAATTTCAAAAGTCACAGGTTCTTTTTAAATGGTTTTCGGGCACAATTTCTTGTCCCACAAGAAAAAAAACCTCTTGCGATTCTAATCCAGAGAGCTTTGACCTGCTGGAAACTGAGCCAAGGGGAGTCAAGACACTGACTGAAATTGAAACTTATCAGCTTTGGGGATGTAATTGTTTGGAAATGGATCAGACACAGATCTGATGAAATTTGAATGAAAATGTGCAAATAAGTGTCAAGATTCTACTTTTTGCTTTTCTCCTGTTTTGGATGCCACAGCACATCACTCTTTTCCAATTTTGCGTGCCCCTTGTTGATTGGCACTCTGGTGATGGTAGAGTCTGCAAGAATTTTCATTACTATTAGTGAACACAACATCCTAGTTGGGCTCCTCCTCTTTGGATCAGTCCCAATGGCATGCCCATGACCTCTGACCGAAGCCACGTGAACACACTCGCCAGCCAGGCAAGCACCTGCAGTATTGCGTTTCTACATGAAAGAGACAAAGGTAAATGAGGTATCCTGCAAATATTGTATCAGTCGTTCTCTGCTACGGCTGATTTTGGGATAGCTTCTTCCATTTGCTATCATCAATACAGTCACTTGTTCACCAGGCGCACTGTGATTAGCTGGACATCACGCCTTTTCTCAACCCAGAAACATCCCAGGACAACCAAAACATCAACATACAGGCAGATGAGGGGGTTGAGGTAGACACAGATATTGACACACATGCATGGAGGCTCAAAAATGATGATTTTGTAGGATTATTCCCCTATAAGTTGACACATGATCTTTTAGGGAAATCCTGCAGACCCTACCTTTAGATTTGATGCCCTTCCCTACATCTCCCTATCCTGGTTTGTGGCCCATCAGTGGCTGTAAGTAGATCACTTTACACCTTAGCATATGCAGGAGCTGAGATCAAACCCCTGATTAAAAAATGACGACTCTACCACTGAGCAAACCGTGCTCATGAATACATTACGAGTGTTTGATTGGTAATTCAGGGTTTCCTCTCCTATGGTAAGTCACTTTTCAATCATGAATTTGAAGAATATATATTAAAAGATTCAGCTTTGATAAAATCTTAAATGTAACCAAGCAAAAGCAGCTGCATCATTCCTGCCTTGTTGCTACACCTCAGGGTATTTGTGTTGTTACGAGCAGCAGATCAAAGTTTCTTCGAGTGTTTTTCTAAATATCTGCAGTCAGCGAGGCTGCAGATTGTGTACAGATGGAGACATAAAACACTTTGCCATCCTGATGGTTCATTTAGCCACCAGCACTGCAACAAACTCACTGATTCACATCTGACTCCCCTCTGCTCTTTATCTGTCTGGCTGCTCCGCTTGCTGTGTGTGTGTGTGTGTGTGTGTGTGTTTCCCCTCTGCTTACAGAGAGGGCTTCTGCTTCATTCAGCAACAGTTAGAGTACATCAAACTACACACACTGACACTGACCCAGAAAACAAATCTGAGACAGAGAGAAAAAGGAAAAATTATAAGAAAGGCTCACATTGTTTAATAAGTGATAACCACAGAGGCGGTAGAGAGGAGAGGAACTTATTTGAAAGAGAAGTGGAGACGTTTACGGTGATTTTTACATCCCTTTGCATCTTTTTGTCTTGCACACACACACACCCGCAGACTCACAAAGAGTGGCCTTTCAAGTGTGCAAATAGCAGACACAGAGAGCAGTGAGGGACAGATGGGAAACGGTTTGCCTAAATTTACAGTCACTTGAAATTCTGTCGAGTCTTTCTGTTAAAAACAGAAAAGAAAGTCAAACTTCCTCGTTATTCTCTCCTCCAGCAGCACTCACTACTGGGTTAACATGAGGGTAGAACAGAGAAGTGAGGAGAAGAGGAGAAGAGGGGAGAGAAGAGAGAAGAGAGAAAAAGAGCGTGCCAGAAAAAGACAGCAGTCATGAAAGTTTAATGCCCTCGCTGTTACTAAGCTAAGGGCAGTAAACTGAGGAGAACCAGGGAGCGGGAGAGGTGAAGAGGAGGTCCGGAGGGTAGGTGGAGGGGTTGAAACACCTGACACAGGAGGAGGATGGAGGGCCAGAAATTCTTAACACACACACACAAACACACCAGCAGAGAAGAAGAAGAGGAGGCATGCAGGTGCCGAGCGGCAGACACACACTCCCTCTCCCGGGCAAAGAAAAAACACACACATGCATTTAAAGTGCCTACACGGCAATCGCATCATGGTCGTCACTTATCTATTATTCAGCAGCGGAGGGGAACAGAGTCGAGTCGGCGCTAAATAAAGAGATGTAGCCGAGACGCTAAAGGCTGCAGACCTCGCAGCCAAGAGTCAGAGAGACAGAGGAAAAGAGAGCGAGCAGGAGAGAGCGAGGGAGGCCAGTGAGTTCATTTCAATTAGGAAAGAAACACAAGACTTAATCTGGTTTAAACAATCTCTTCAGTACAAATAGCTGAAATGCAACCCCACTTCCTGTATCCCAAAGCAGAAGACCTGGTCAGTTTGTCAACCCACCTCATCAAAATAAAACCATAAAAGTAACTTCTGCTGAATTGATGTTTTGTGGCCCATATCCTGTTTTCAAAGAGAAAGTGAGGAGACATTGAAAGAAAAAGACACGCGACCTACTGACCCCTGTAGCAGAGCCAGCGCTCACAGGTGCGAATCAATGTAACTTCATATTTGGTGTGACAATTACGTGAACATTCAACGAAGCAGCTGGAAGGTGCTATAAGATGTGTTCATATTTAAGGAAACTTTTGCACAATATTTGCTGAATGTTAGCTTACAACAACCAGAAGAGCAGGTAAACAGCCAAACCCACAGGTGGTGGTTTTCTTACTGGATAATGAAACCTTTCCTTTGTCAGAACCCTCAGCTCCATTTAGAGGAAGGAAAGCTTTTTTGTTAACCTGAATATAACTCATTTTGTAGAGAGGAAAAGCTGTGATTGTTCCTTTAATATTTCAGGCACCGTGGCTCTGGGGTAAAGAGAGAAAAACACTTTAAAAATGGGATGTTTGTTAATTAATCTGTATCTTCCTGCAGTGAATCCTGGAGTTAAACAGTCAGTGAGACAGACAGAAGGATGGATGCGTGAGAACAAAGCCTTTAAGAATTAAAGCTGCTCCTCTCTTGACCCCAAATCGACTCAGAGGCACAATAAGATCCATATTTCAACAACATTCAGCTCAGAATACTCCCGCTCTGCTCTGCCAGCTCACGCCATCACACGGCATGAAAAAAGACGCCACTCAATTCGGCAGCGAAGCCCAAAAAACACAAACAAACACGCAAACACTCAGAAGCCAAGCTCATGAAACGCACGTGGATGGCTGTTGGCTTGTGTGTCCTCGCTGATGTATGTGTGTGTGTGTGTGCTGAGAGTCTGATCAAAGCGGCCATTATTGGAGACAATTGTGGTGAAACGCTGCTGAACACGAGCTCAAGGTCTGCCTCTTATCCTCTCCATCGCTTTTTCCCCTCTCCTCTTTCTGGATCTCTCTCACCTGTCCTGTGTAATTAGCCCCCATCCCGACAATCCAGCGCTTCGACATCACCTACAAGTGTGCTTTAAACAATCTCATACCAGCAGGCTGAACAATGTGCTCATCAGGAAATAGTGTTTGCCTCAAGAACACACATCAGCACCAGAAGTAGAAGTTGAAAAGGTAGTTTATCAGTGAATAACGTGAGGACAACAACCACTGATTCAAATCACAAATGTCAAAAACAGCTGACACATAAGAAGCTTCTATAAGAGACGGTTCGTTTGGAAGTCCAACCACTTGCTCACCTTTCAGTACAAAATATCTTGCACTTGACATTCTTTAAACTTGTCCTCTAGTACATTTTTCGTCATTGGTGGTCCGAGAAAAGTACTCATTGCATCACAAAAAAATCAACTGAGAGTATAAAAATGTACTAGATTGAGTGAACTTCATCAAAAATCTGAATGACATCTTCTGTCACAAAAGTAACATTTTAGAAGTCAAATAAAGCCACAAGATCAGGGTAAAAGTAAGACAGAAATCTAACTCCAGACCCAGAAATCTAAACTGAAGTCTGCAGCCTCAGGTTTGAGGTGTAGAGGAAAAAACATGCAAAGTAGAACACACACACACTCTCATACACACAGAAAAACAGAGTCGTTCTACTGTGACTGACAGCTGGATCACCACGATGGGTAGAAGTTTGGCATCATTCTCCTGTAACCTCACCCTGGTAAGAATACACCTCCCCCTCATCCTCTCCCACCATCTTCTCATTTACAACTTCCCCTGCAAAAATTTCATCTCCCGCCTCCTCAGTCCCCCCTCTTTCTCTCCTCTTCCCCCCTCTCCTGCAGCGCTCACCATCCCTGACAAAGTCTTGAGTGGCTGCCAGCGGCCCCCAAGAGCTGAGTGACTTCCTGCTAAAAATAAGGGCTGAGAAGAACAATCCGAGAAGAGCTGCCATCGAGGGCTGAATGGGGGAGAGCTTTAGAGAGGGAGAGAATCAGCGCTAAAAGAAGGCAGAGGATGGAGGGAAGAGAAATCATCACATTCACACACTGCAGTCATTTTCTTCAGGCTCAGGAAGAAATGTCTATATTCTGTCATAATGGTGTGACTCAGTGTTCCGGGTTGTAAGAAAGTTGCGACCTCCAAGCCAGTCGAGGAGTGCAAAGAGTGTAGTTCCTCAAGAGTCCACAAGAGGCTGTCTCAGGAATGAAAAGGACTGTCATTAGGTCTCTGAAATTTGCCCATTTGTAAGAAATAATCACGTTTACCGCCTTGTACGAAAAAGCATCAGTCTCAGTATCATCACGTCATTTCTTTGCTTGGACAGAAAGATGAGTTTATATTCTGACTCATCTGTTTTGATAGTATTAAAGCTGAATTACACACATTGTCATAATTAAGGGTGTTGCTGAGTTGACTGACAGTTTCTCCAGGGCCTCTTCAACCTCATTCGCCTGTTTCCAGCTTATTTTTTCCAATCTAATGTAAAATGTTACATCTTTTCAGAAACCAATGTATGATGTCACTGGGGCCATAGCAATGTTTCATACACTCAATGATTGTATTGGAAGTATTTCATCATTTTTAATATGCTCTTAAATGTATCTGAGTTTGAACATTTTGTTTCTCTTGTATAATTACACCACTGCTAAAAAATCATACAATTTTGGAAATGATTTGGTGGCCCACTTGCAATGCCTTTGTGACCCCATGGTGGGCCGCCACCCACAGTTTGGAAATCACTGGTCCATGGACTTCACATATAATTTACAAAGAAAAACCATGGACAATTCAAAACAAACAATTCCTAATTCAAGCACCAAGAAAACAAAATGTTGGTTTGTGCCTTAGTAACAAGAGGAAAGAAAGTCAAAGAGGTGGAAGTCAACCATAAGGCCTTAAAGCGAGTAGAGGACGATGAAGGTAATAAAGTTCCAGAGTTGATATAGCTACCTGAACAAGGCTTAGTTTGAACCAATTCCTTGGAAATGAATATCTGATCTCTCTGCAAATCTGCTCTGCACACACAGAACAGCAGGAGTTACATTCATCTACAGAATCAGCTGGTGTGTATGTGTGTGTGTGTGTGTGTGTGTGCGCGTGAGACGGAGATGAGGAGCAGGAGGCAATGAACGAGAGGGAAAGAATAGGAATAGACGATATTATAAATATTTATACGGGGGGAGAGGAGGACCAGAAGAGGGGGAAGAGGGATGGAGGGACTTCAGAGGCAGCAGCAGGCGCGTTTGGCTCGGTTTATCTTTTCTTCCCCGTCTCTCCCGTTGCCTCTCTCGCCGCTGGAGTGCGGGCGAGCGGATTTGCAGCTTGCGCTCCCTGCAGCTCGCATGTATGTGTGTGTGTATGTGAGGAAGGACAACAAGTTCTCCCCCTTATCTCCCCCCTTAAAGAAAGACACAAACTCGCACTCACAAAGGCCTGTGTGCACGCGAACAGACTCCTGCTGGTGTTGGTGACGCAGAGGATGGGGATGATGATGGAGATGATAGCAGGGACCGTTGTAGATTCACAGATTCAACAGTTTTTCTGTCGCACACGACTTCCTGCGAGGTCATTTCTCCCTGGTTTCCAGCTGATATCAGTTAGCTGAGATAAGACTTACACTTGCTCCCGACTCGGTGCAGAGATAAGACGCTCACAGAGGAGGCTGGTGAGGCGGAAAGTCAAAGACGAGGAGAGTGAGCCCTGCAAAGCTCCAACACGTCTTTTAACAAAAGGAAATGAACTGCGGAAATCTCTTCGACACAAAATAACCTGCTCTACGACAGATTAAAGGTCTGATACTCTTATCACATGAGAAATTTGTAACCAATTATTGCAGACAATACTCAGTTATTTTCTAAAAAGGCCACAAGGAGTGCACAGGGAAACTACATCTAGATGAACACTCTGGTTGAAGTAACTAAGCAGGGGCCTCAAACTCATATTAACTTAGGGCCACTGAACATCCAATTTTTACACAAGGGGGCCAAGGTTCGACTGTTCAAAAAACTGTACTTCTCAGTGTGATTTATTTTACAGTCATATTTAGGTTTATCTCTCATCTCCTTTGGGCCTCTCCGTGATCTCTGTCATCTCTCTACAATTGTGACACACACTTCATTCAAGTGTGAGCTGCCTGAATTTTTCCAACTAGCAACAACTGCCATTGTCTCTTTGTCATCTCTTCTCATAATCTTTGCTGATCTCTCAAAGATTGCATCACTGCCAACCTGCAGGGGCCAGTTCATCAGTACACTAATCTGAAAACCTGATACTGACAGCTTAAAGACGTCAATGGCAGCAAGCAGTTGTAATTGATTTAACATCTATGAATGTCAATGGTAGCCAATGAGTTCATTCTCCCTCTTCTTCTGAAACATTCAGTGCTTGATACCAACATCAATAATGCTCATACCAACCCACATGTAGCAGTGGTCTGATTATTATTGAGAGAGTATAAATAAAACAAAGAGTGTGGTCACCTTTGTTCTGCTTGGTATGTTATGTTTCAACTTCTGTAACTTCTGATAAAACACAACATCATCCTTTTGTATCCGGTAAAAAGTTGTACTAGTAATGTAAAAATGAAGACCATTCAATTGCTCCAGAACAAACTCGCGCCTTGGTAGAGTCACGTCCTTACAACAGTGGGTGCTAGTGCTCATGGGAAATGGAGTCTTTATCCCAGACTGACACTAGCTTTATCAGATAGTCAGTGCAGCTCCTTTAAACTGTGTAGCCAAGAGTGCCCATAACTTAGTTTTATTTTTCCCCGTAACAAGCACCTCAGATCTCGTTTTGCACCATAAAAAATTGAAATTCAGTTGAACTCAGGTAAACTGTATTTAACTGGAAACAAGACAGAATCACTCAAGAGTTTTTACATTGTGACTCCAAAGAGGAGTGTAAGTTAGTGAATGAAATGAGAGCTTCATTAGGTTTTGGAAACTCCACTTTTGAAGTGTGTTTCCTTTTCAGAGAACAGTATGCCGTCAGGGTTAAATTCCACAGACGTAAATTGTGACTTCTCTTCAGTCTGTCGAGGACTTGAATCAAAAACAGACTCTGCAGGTTTAACACAAACCTCACACAGAACTTTTATAAATCACTGTGGTCTGTTTCCCTGAGCCCTGCATCCATTTCTAGTTTTACTTTTCTTCTTTACCAGCAGTTTTGTTACAGTCCGACCAAGGGGAGAAAAAGTCGACTGGATGCTCGTCGCAAAGGAAAGGGAGATACTTTTCAAACTTGTCATTGTGTAGAAGTGCAGTTATGAGCAGAAAGCAATTTTCAAACACTCTCTTTTGTGGTGTGTTCAAGGAGCTCCTCAAGGATTTGAGAATCAGTGGTCACAAAGCGCTGCATTCATGAGCCCTGTTTGTCGGATAAATTGAACACAGAAGACAAACAAAAAGCAGACGGAGGAATCTTGATGCTTGTCACATTTAAAAAACACTTCTGTTCGGAGGCTGATACAAGTCTCTGACGTTCTTGTAGCGTCCCTGAACTCAACAACGACAATGTAGAAAAGACTCAAACCTATCAAGAAGTCAGTTTGAAAAGTAAGGAAGACAGGGGAAGAGATCAGCAAACAAGGATGGTGGCGTTTTGATGATTTGTGCTTTGTTTCGTATCACAGATAAAGAATTTGTTTCCGCCTTTAGATTTTGGAAACTTCAAGGAAATTACCTCATTTGTTTCCTTTAAAGTTTTCACCCACAGTGAGTAAATATAGCCCAGCAGTGACTCTGGCCTTATTAACACATCATCACAAGGGGACCCAGTTACATAAACAAGGCCTCTGACTTGCTCTGAATCCAGAAATGAAACTTTAAAAGATGCTGACCTAGCCAGTCGTTGAACTTCTTGACCTCGGAGGGCAGCCCCAGCTCAGTGAAGTCCCCCGCGTGGATGAACACGTCACCGTATGGCATCTGGATGGAGTCAGTGCGGGAGTGGGTGTCTGAGATGCACACAAAGCGGGTGTAGCCCGGTGGCTTGGGCGTATCGTGGGGCATCGGGTCCACCCTGAAACAAAAGGAAGAAGAGGGAAGTTAAGAGAGAAAGTGAAAAAGGGTCACTGCGGCTTTTCTTGAAGAAAACAGGAGAGCGACGCAGCTCTGTATGCAGAGTCTCTGTGGTAAGACGCTGACAATGAAAGAAGTTTGAATTAGTATCCAGCAAAAAAATCATCCCCACAGACTGAAGCAGAGGAGGAAACGGAGGAGACGCAGAGAGAAGCGAGAGGCCACAATAAAAGAGCAGAGACACAAAGAGAAATGTGCAGAGATAGAGGGAGAATAAAGCACAGATATAGAAAAAGAGCAGCGTCCTGTGGGACTTCCAGCGAGCGTGCGGATTTACGGGGTCTCCAGGGGGAAGAGGGGAGCTGGTGAATAACCATGGCCCACTTTAGTGAGCTCTCCTCCAGGTACGATAACACCCAGCCGTGCCTCCTCCTCTTCTTCCTCTGCACCCACAACAAAAGAGAGAAGTAGGAGAGATGCATGTAGGACAGGAGGGAAGAAGTGAACACAAAGTAATGAAGTACACAGAGAGTTCAAGCAAAGTATTTCATTTCCTTTAGTGAGAGGATAATCACGTCAGCAAATGTAAAAGGAGCCTGCTGGAGCCTGTAGAGGATTTTTAAGACTCACTATAACTGATTTTAATAGTTTACTTTTTTAAAACTCAACTTTTCTAAAGTTTAAAGTTAAACCGAAGCAAAAAGATGATATTTTCTTGATGTATTTTGTGCAAAACAAGATTTTTTTTTCTCCTTTTGGGTAAAAGAGTGACTGAAAGATACCATATGGTTTTAAAATGCTGCAGCAGATTGCTATACTAAACAGGAGTGAAACATACAGTGGCCAGAGGCTAGCCAATCCACAAACAGCTCACAGAAATGTGAAACAAATTCAGAAAGTATGCAAAAGTCTGAAACAATTTCAATGGCAGAAACACTCTGCTGCACATTTTTCTCTTTTCACATCCTTTTTGTTCCACTTGCAAATGAATTAAATTTACCTTGTTCCACTCAGTGCTTCCATTATCATTTCTTGATGTGTAAGTTTTTTCATTACACATACGTTTTTTGGTTTCTATTGTGAAGCTACTTTAGGTAAGTTTTCTGTTAGTGCAGTGGTTTGTCTTTTTGCAGATTGATGCAGGCAGAAGCATTTTTTGGCCTTTATTGTGGTCAGACAGCTGAATAAAGACAGTGAAGTATAATTTGGAGCGAATGTCCGAGATTGGGAGTTGAACCAATAACTGCTCTGACATAGACCTTAGCCTCCAGAAGTCTTGTCTTTCATAAAGTTATGTCAGCTTGTTTCAGGCAACTTCACATCTTACCCTCATGTTTTCTTGCGATTTCAATTGTGAGTCCCCACAAGCAGCAGAAATGATGAAACAATATCGGACATTTGACATGTTTCATGGACTTGTCTGGTAAACGCAATTAGGAGCCAAATACACTTCTGTAATTTACTAAAAAAAAGTTTGTGTGGAGCATTCACTCAAACTGGGACTCGTGCTTGGGTCAGAGTCTCTTAAAATTAGTTAAATTACATGACTCAGCCTGTCTAGACAAAACTGAAGTCTAACTTGAGAGCCGGCAGCCAATTTACAAAAAAGCAGACTGAGTGGGACAAGAAGTTGTGCACAGAAACCACCTGAAGACACCTTGTGACTTTCAAGATAATAATCAAAGAAAAACATGTTTAAAACAGATCGTATTTATCTTGAGTATACAACAAATTATAAAAATGAGCACAGCCTGGTCAGGATTCAACAGATTTGATGTTTTACAGCCCAACATGAATGAAGACGGATCAGTCAAAACACAACAGAGCAGAGCCTCTTAAAGTCCCAAGATCTAAGAAGAGTGAAACATCTGTACTGTACAAGAAGATCTGATCCATGGGGCCTTTTCCTCACACCCATGGCAACCTTCTTTATAGAAGAGTGTTTTTCAGTCAATGTGGAAGAAATTTTCTTGCTTAAAAAATTCTTTGCTCCTTATCAGTTCTGAAGTTCCCCAAATCACTCCTGATATCATCAACAGTTGAAGCTCTGAGTCTCTGAGTTATGCATGCTCATCACACCGTCACATCGAAAAAGCATTTTCAGATCTTTTGTTGAAGCACAGCTGTCTCTGAATTTGTTCCTCAGCAAAGGCAAGACAGCTGAAACACACTGAAGGGCATTGTTTTATATCAAAAGCTTTTTTTTCTTTTTTTCTTCTTCTTTTTTTCTTCTTTTTTTCTCAAATCAAAAACTTTGACTTCAATTCAAAATATAAAGGTAAATGACCTGGTTCAACTTGCCTGAAGCCTGGCAACCCTGCTGTGTATCGTTTACAGCCGCACTTTGAAAAAGAAAGTTGAATTTTACACTTTTTTTTTTGCTTAGATTAAATAAAGAAGACACAAAGTGTTTATATGTGATATATTTATCACAGGCTAGCAGATCCCATGTGAGTCCAGTGTTAATGCCAAGCTGGACTGTAACACTCCAACTTCTCCTGATGTCTTTATTAAGAAAAGATTGCAAATGAAAATCAGCCTTAGATGTGAAACTGTTTCATTTCAGCTTAGAAAATAAACCCAAAGATTAAAAGTCATACAAAGCACAAAACAATTACTGCCACAAAGCAAAACCTAAGTGGAGACAACGACAGTTAAGCCACGGATGACCTCATTACACATGATTAAATCAACCCCCAAGGAGGAGTCCAGCTCATTCCCCCTCTGCCTGTTGACACTGTGGTAAAAAAAAGTTAACATCTCTGGTCACTTATGACAGTGAAGAAATAATTACTATCAGGAGGCACGGGTGTGAGAGCACCCTAAGGAGCTGCTGGACACCAAACATCTCTGAAAGAGAAAAGTGAAGCAACAACCTGCCCAGTGTACAAAGTTGACTCCAACTCTACGAGACAGTGATCAAAGTAAAAAAAGAAAACAGACAGAAAGAAAAAAAAAACTTTTTCAAAATGATAAAAAAATCTTTTATTTGCACATAACTACACCACTCTCCTCCTGTTTCCTGCTCTATCCTCCCCCCTGACCTCTATAAAAAAAAGCCTGAAAAATGTACAATAGAAAAAACTTTGACCGATGTAAAGACAGACTGACAGCGCCCAAATCCCCAGTTTTAATCTGGGCCTTCATACATTTATGGTATGACACGTTTGTTTCACTGTAAGTCTGCGTTATACCCCTGTGTGTCTGAACACTCACATGTGGACGTGCGGCGGCTGGAAGCGTCCCTGGTTGATGTTGTAGAACGTGAAGGCCTGGGTGGGGTTGGTGCTGTACTCGTCCACCTCCACCGCCGCCCTGTTGCCCCTCTGAGTGTGAGACTGGGACTGCTGCCTGCGTGCTGCCATGATCTCTGACAGGGTGAAGGCCATGGCACTGAGGACTGAGGAGAGCAAGGTGGAGCAGGTAAAGAGGTTCAGCTGATTGTTCTTTTTAGCTTCAGGACAGTTGGTGGATATTCTCCGCCTGAGGGAACACTGCTGCTGCTGCTGGCAGACTCAAACCCTCGCTGAGCTCACAGTGAGCTGAGAGGAGAACATCACCTCCTCTTCCTTTTTTTCCCCTCTTCTTCTTTCTCTCTGCTGCTTTGCTGCACCTGGGAGAAGCAAAAGAGAGCAGAGTTGGAGGAATGTGAAGAAACACGGAAATTCAGAAGGGATAAAATCATCTTTCTGAAATGTTGACCAACAAATGGAAACATACAGAGACATGCATTTTCAAAAAACTCAAGGCCTGACACCATCAGTTATTTCAATCTCTGACCATTTCAGAGGGATTCAACACCAAATGTATTCCCATGAAATCAATAAACAGGCTTAAATGTGGTGCTCTTTGACCAAAAGATGCCTGCTAATAACATTAAGTATATTTCAGACAACATTTTAAAATGAAAATCAATGAATGCAGCAAGAAGATCAAAATAAGGAAAAGTTGCTTGTGTATGTAACATCTACTGATGAAATTGTATCACTGTATGACAGACTTTTAAAGGAGAAAACTAGAGAGGTAAACCAGATACTTAAGAAATGCAAAGCTTTTATTTTGGAAGGGTGTTGGAGAAAAATGGCAATGCATTCTATTAAATGTAAACTGCGCTACGTGTGATTGCTGCATCCCCTGCAGCTACTGTAGTACAAGAACATCTGTTAGCTTGTTTTCAGTCACACATTTAAATCTTAGTCTGAAAAGAAACATTAAATCAGGAGCTAAATGAAAAATGGATGTTTTGCAGGCAGCAAACTGAAGCTCAAAGACCTCAAAGGATTTATTATCTACAATGTTCTTTAGTTTCTGCTCTTTTGAATCTTGTTTCCTACGCACACTGCCATGCACACTGTGTTCTTTTCATTACATTTTTTCGCTCGGGAGAAAATAAAATAATAAAGTAAATTGATAGAATTCTTTCAGAGCCGCTCTCTGGTCGCTGTGTGTGGCCTGTTACGTGTGGATTCAGCTCTGCGCCTCATTTTTTGGAGGCTGAGGAGCCGAGGAGATGGGGATGCTGGGAGACGGAGGTGATAATTTTGGGACCGGGTTTTGGCAAAATCCACCTGGACTGCGGTGTGATGTCAGCGCGCCATCTCGATTCTTCATGCAGTGCAACCTCACACACTGACAGATACACACTTCACACAGTCGCAGTTTGTCACGGGCAAATCCCAGCATGCTCTGTGGATGTGTTTCAGACTTGTATATTTCATGTTTGTGGTGTGCACACAGGTTAGTGTGTTTGTATGTGTGTGTGTGTGTGTGTGTGTAGGCCTGTGCTGCATATTTAAATGTGTTGCTGTTGTCAGAATGTGACAGTGAGAGACAGAGATGCATTAACAGATGCTGTGAGATTATAACACATCGGCCACAATGCAATTTTCTACATCACACCGTCTACGCTGAACAACTGAAAATCTGTTCAGAGGCTTTTAATGCAACCTCAGGCACAATTTCATTCAGTCTCTCAGAGATAAAAACTGCCGCTCTCGATATTTGTTTAACACTTTGGGGATCTATAATCCAAATCTAAAATCACTTTGACTCTCACGTCAGTAAAAATCTGTACATATGTTGTCATGTTTTGCGCTATCTAAATAAATGACAAACAAAGGAAGATTAATTATATTACTTCCTGGACAAAAAAGAGCTGCTTTAAAAAATGTAAAGCAGGTATTTAAGGCCTTGGCTAAAAGAGGATTTGATTCAGGATGTGGTAGCATATGATTTGTGCACACGCCAAGTGTCATCAAATCTCAGACAGAAACCCATTTTTATAACGTGCATGCAACTCAAAATGTAGAAGATGCACAAGCTGTGTGTATTTAAAAATCTAGTCATAAATAGAGCATTTATCCATGTGAAAAAATCAAACCCAGGTAAGGGTCAAGCAAACTAAGAACTCTCAGTTTAAGGGGGAAAAAAGATATTGTGTCAAAGTAAGAGGTATACTCAGGTGTAAATATCAAAAATGTACAAGAAAATTTCTGATGAAAATTAAAAAATCAACAAAAAAAAGGGGGGGGGGGCAATCTTATTTTTCTGGGACCAAGCTGCCTCACACTGGTTCTTGGAGGCAGTGGTTCCCAAACTTTTCAGCCTACTACCTCAAAACAGAGTTGGCACCCTCTGCTGTGGTAAAACACTAATAAGCCACTAGAAAGGGAAAAAGACAAAAAACAATCCCAAAAGGCCTTAGATACTGAGTTAAGCTGATCAGTAGGAAACTGGACCTTTGAGCACACATAGCTGTGTTGACTAAATTAATCTGCTTCTCCTGACACCATTATCTTGGTTAGGGGGCTTCAATAAAGAAATGTAGAAAACAGATCAAATGTTTTCTGTTTTTTGTTTTCTCATTGTGATGCTTTCTTTTGTTTATATTTGTGCAGGAATAACGAAAGTGTGTAATCAAAGATAGTTTTTGATTTTGGAAAGCATTAAGAAGTAAACTTCAGCTTTAAATTTGACTCCAACTGCAGACTTGCTCAATCAATACACTTCACATTATTTTGCATTAACAAGACATCCCACTGTTTTAGCTCGGTCACTATTGATGTAAACAAGAAAACATAAGCATGAATGAGTAGGTTCCAAATGCAGCCTGTGACTGTAGGACTGCTGCAGATCAAATAAGTGAGTGACAATCAGGTCAGAACACAAGAGTTGAGACAAAAAGGTAAAGACATTACCATGACCATGACACATGCAGGTAAACAAATCCATCAAGAAGCAGTAGTCCAGCAAAGTTACACACACAAGCTACATGTGTTGAAAGGTGAGGCCAATCAGGTACAGGTGTGAACAGTGAGGGCGGGGCAAGGGGTTAAGACAAACAGGATGTGAAGCGCAGCACAGGTGGGAGAGATTTTCAAATTAAAACAGGAAATTAATGTAAGCACGTATGATGCATTACCAAAGTGAATTTAAAAAAAGGTAACACAACTTTGTCTGAATTACAGACAGATTCAAGCACAAGATTTCATCATACAGCGCTTTTCAGACATTTTTCACTCTCCATCAAGGTTTTAAAGTCACTTTCACTTTCTTTTCTCAACCATATAATTGTTTCCATGAAAAAGATTTTAAGAAAGATAAAACACTTTGAGTTTTTCTGCTGCTTGTAGTGGTTATTTAGTCCCTGTTGGTTGTGGGTAGCAGCTGCTTTAACTTCTTTTCTAAGAGCTGTCTGTTGTTTTTTTATTTTCACTAATAACTGTCGTTTTTAAAGAAAATCATCATCCTCACACTGTGCTGTATTTAAAAGTGTGTAACTATATATTTTCTCCAGCATTCATTACAAAAATGAAAATGAAATTCACACCTTTTTTTCTTGAGGAGCAAACAAGACTTTACATGCAGTTTTCCCCTCACAAGATTTCCTTATCTGTCTTATAATAAATCCATCCACCCAACAGAAGAGCTTTAAAAACATCAGTTCACTCAATCTATATTTTACAAACACATTTTTTGTTGTTGTTGTAGATTTGTTTACAACATATCCTGCGTCTAAAGTCATTCACTCATGTAGTGTCCATTTACACTCCCAGGGATGAGAAAGACATCTCTGTCATATACTCGTAATCGTTATTTTTCAAGAACTATTATTAAAGAGTAGAAGTTGGAATAAAACAGAGGTGATACTCTGCATAAATAAACAAATGAAAGCATTTCAGTATCAAATTTAAGAGTTTTCTGAAACTATTGGGGTGTTTTTTGCACTCATTACAAGCAATTTAGCCATCAGTTTTTGTCTTTGAATATCTTGAAATAAGACATGTTTCTGGACTGATCAGTTGAATGCAACTCATATCGAGACCAAAAAGACAATTCTGACTAAAATTAAGACAAACACTTGCTTAGATTTCAGTTTTTGTGCTGTGGAGGATTTGAATAAGAGAATGAAAAAAAGCAAAAGAGGTGAAGTGTTTGCAGCTGATGTGACCCTCAGAATCATCCATAATTTGAAGGATTAAGAGTTTGATCTTGCTCCTGGCTGTTTCTATCTGTCTTTCTCTGCAGTGAGAGTATTTACAGGGCTCCTGCTCAGGGGCCACTGACTCCTTTTGACCCCTAACCTTAACACTTAACAATGCAGTGAGGAGAAGATGAGTGAAAACTGGAGGAGAGCTGATGAGGAGAAAAACCCTGTGGCAGCATCAGCAGCAGAGTTCAGTACAGTGTAGTCTGTCTGAGAATGTGTGTGTGTGTGTGTGTCAGTGTGTGTGTGTGTGAGCGGCTGCAGAGCGTCTGATAGCTGCAGAAACAGAGCGTGTCTCTCTGATTGATGCTCTCCTTCCTCTCGGGCTCCTTCTCGTATATAACAAGCGGCCGTCGCATTACACTGTGTGGTTATCTCTTCTGCTACATGTGGACACACACAGAAAATTAAAACGCATCTGAGTGTGGAGCTGTATTACACTATCTGTTTTAAGTGTCGCCTCCAGATCTGACGGAGTGTGATGGAGCCACGAGCAGCTCCGAGGAAAGTGAAGAAGTCAGAAACTGTCTGGACGATTTTTCGCACTTATGGCACCCACTAATGACGCAGAGTAGTTTGCGTTTACATGTGCGTTCACAGTTGTTCTGTGCGTCATTTTAAGACGCAGACGCGCGCTGTTATTCGACGCTTGGGGAATAGAAACAACAAATTCGACACGAAGCACTAACTCAGAAAACTTGTGCTTTGAAACTTTAAACTTGCACTTTATACTTTTTCACTTGCGCTTTATGACAAATTGACATCCAATGTCTCAATTCCAGTCTTAACCAAACTCGAAAAGTAAAGAACTTATGATCAAATTGCTGAAGCAAATTTTCATTTCGGAGCAAAAGTTTCCCAAAATCAAACTTTCAGCCCTTCTCTGCCCTCACTCTCACATGTTGGTGCTGTCTGGAGCTCAAGAAAACCTCCTCAGTCTGCGCTGCACTCCGGGGATTTTGCCCCAGAAGCTCCCTGAAATCTGATCCCACATAAAAGCGTTCCTTCAGTAAAGGCGTTTAATCTCGGGGACTGGGAAAGCATGCTTTGATTAAAATATCCAGACCATACATGCGAGAGAAGAAACCCCCCCTGATGTTTGAGAAAAAAGCGCCAGAGTCGAGATTTACCCGAAAATCCGCAGCAATCTTTCTGTTTCTGCATGCACAAACAGACACCTCTGCGTAAATGAACGTAAAGTGGGATCAACCTACCGGCTCGCGTGGTCAGCTGCTGTGAGGCTGCTCGGTGACGATGATGTGCAGAGAGAGAGGAAGGTGTCTGCGCTCTATGAGACGCGCTGGTCAGTTTGAATGCGCACCCCGTGGTGCACCGGCGCAGCGTCGTGTGGAGGAGAGACGCTCTCTCTCTCTCTCTCTCTCTCTCTCTCTCTCGATTCAGACCTGCCCACCTTGATTTCCAGTGATCGGAACAGAGCGGAGGGAGGGAAGAAAAAAGATGGAGCTCTCTGGGATTCTTGAAATACTGATGCAAAGATTCTGTAATTAAATATGCATGTATGTGCTGCACGGTGCTTTAGGTTTTACTATGAATGACTTCAAGAATGCTTGAACCACGTTATGTTCTGTTGCAGCATTGAATAAATCTGCATCTTCATTTCACAAGATACTGAACATACATGAGACAAAGCTGTTGCTTGTAACTCAAACAAAAGACAATCAACAACTAATAAACAAAAATACAAGATATTTCTTTTTACTCTTCAGCAACCTGCTTTGAACTAAATTAAACTGATGAGTCAGTGCTCCCCAAAACTAAAACTCAACAACTTATCCCTCAAACTGACCCCTCTTCTCCAACAGAGGCAGTGGTGCAATGCAATAACATAAATCTAAACTGGTGTGTAATCTTAATTTAAGTCAGAACTGTCTTATTATTCTTGATATAAGCCACCTTCAACTGGCAAGTCAAGAAAACATCTTATTTCAAGTTATTTAAAGACAAATTACCTAAGAAAAATCTCTGGGAAAAAAAATTAAAGTCATGCCCTTTGCATCCGTTTAGATTCTCTAAAATGATAATCTAATTTAAGGATACCCAAACTTTTTTAACTTCAAAAATAGCACTTGATAGAGGCAGGGACTCCCTTCTGTGGGAATCACTAACAGGTCACTCCATGAACAGACAAAAACAAACCAAATAAAAGTACTTTAGAACATAATTTAGCTACTCAGCAGAAAAATTGACTTTGAAACCCCATTATGTGTCTACAGTAATGATGAAGAGGCATTTTGTGACCTCTCTATCAGAGCTGCCAGACCTCCACTTAGGGAATCACTGTTCTAGATGACTTTTGAAGCCTGAAAAGTGCACACACACACACACACACACACACACACACACACACACACACACACACACACACACACACACACACACAAGTCACTTCATTGCAATTAGGTAAAAAAATAAGCCCTCCAAAATATTCAAAGTTAAATCAGGTATTTTCCTTAATTTCTGCTTTTCAATGATTTAAATGGTAATGAAAAAGTGGACGGTCTTTTCAGCACTGATAATGTGATAACAGGAAGCAGCAAAAACTGTTTCCAAAGCACAACATTATGAATTAAAATGTAAACATCTCTAAGTCCTACCATGGGATAAATTGTTCAAACAGCTGAGCTAAAATGACGACATCCCATAGAATCTGCTTCCATGTTCAAATTTATAAACATTTAAGGACACCAGCTCTTTGAGCTTTCAGTCATTCTGTGACAGATTCCAGACTGAGGATGCAGAGTACTCAAAAGCCCTTTTCCCAAATTTAGTTCGCATTTGGGACAGAGAGCATTAGAAGATTGATAAGATTCTCCATCATGTGGTTTGGTTTAATACCGTGTGTTTAATACCGTGTGAGTGCTGCTTAATTTTTTTTTAATTGCTCATGAAGCCTTTGAGTGTTAGAGGTGTGGGAGAAGGTAGACTTTGTAATACCACATTATCAGTTTATATTTTACTTGATTTCAATTATAGTAAACAAAAACTTTGTCAAATTATACATATATTTAAATTTTAAACTGTGAGGAAAGTGCTAGAATTGGGAACCAATTTCTATCTCCTTTGAAAGATATTCAGCACATCTTTTTTGATCAGAAAATGGCATTTCCTTCCAAATCTAACACATCACTGAATTTATTCCTCCACGAAACCTCGATAAGCTTAAGCCTGTTAAATCGGTCCATTTGTGCAGAGATGTAAGAAAAAAAAAGGAAGATTCTCTGTGCATCATTTATTGGCCGTGTTCTGGATAATCAGTGAAATTACAGCATTACAGCATACCACCACCTCTGCTCCTGTTTATCCTCAGGTAATTGGACTGGGATTCAGGCTGGTAATGAGCTAAACAAATAGACCACAATCTGGAGCTCAGACACATGCATCCATTACCAGCACGCTTGAGATGATACAGGGAGATGTAGTCTCTGCTGGAGTTAGACCGCCATCTACTGGATAAGAGGACAATATGCTGAGGGTCTTTCTCTGAATCTTTCTCTAGAGTTTTGTGAATACCCCAAAGGAAACCCATTTTTAAGGGTTATTACAACATCATTTAAAACGGGCAGTGAAAAAATAAAAGTCTGCTATCCAAAATTGTCACGTCAACCAGATTCACCTTAAAAAATTCAAAAACATATTCAAAACATATGACATGTACTACAAATTTCATAGGGTGCATGACCATGCTGTAAATTTAAACCCTCATCTGCATTTGTTTGTGTCTTTTTAAGTTCACAAAAGTCATAGATAAAAAGCCATGCCATTTTGGTTTGTAAATCTATTCACGAATCAATGTGTTCATTCATAAAACTGGGGTCAGAATACTTCTTGGCAATGTTTTACCGCTCATCCTGTGGGATCCTGACCTGTTCCCAGACCAGACAGGATGTGTGATCCCTTTATTATGTTCTGGGTCTATTGAGTCTCCTTCTGTAGCTTCAGATTATTTACAGTTCAAACAATCCCATTTTTTTTCTGACAGATGTTCTAAAATAAGCCCTCTGTCTGAAAAGCATTGTTTTAACTACTGTCTCTTTAAGGCTCCCCACTCCACAAACCCTCTTCCCTGTGATTGGCCAGTCCTATGGAGGCCAGTAATAGGCGGAGCGATGGGCATCTTTGGTGTTTGAGGTCCATGCCTCTAACGTGTCATGACTCTAGTGAAAAATTTGTGATGCAGTTTAAAAATCTGCACACATTTGGTGTGAACATAAAGCAGTGTTACATTATATCCCTCTTGAAATATCAAAAACATTATTTCACCTCTTAACGCCCATGAAAGTTAGGGATAAATTAATCTAACGGTCAAAACACTTCACTTATTCTTATCACTTTACTGTTTTTGCTCAGACTAACTTTAACACCAACTTTGCAGCAGCCTCATGGAAGAATGTCACCGTGTAACCTCCAGTCACAATGATATGGCTCGTACAGTGTGTAGGTGCTGCCAGATCGGGTGGGACCTGAGCCACAAACCCCCTCTTCACCACAGAGACTTGGAAACAGGACAGACTGCACCGGCGGCTCACAGAGCGCTGAAATCAAGGACACATTTCACTCATAATTTACACCTGACTCATCATCCTACATTCATCATGGTCCATTCATCTTAACTGTTTATATATCTTTTCTTTTGTTTGTATTGATGTCTGTCTTTTCTTCTTCATCTCTGGTGTGTGTGCACCAATTATTTGAAAGTTTGCATCACTGGGGTCAAAAGTTTTGTGCAACTTGATGACAGTCACAAACATTTAAAGCACAGATGTCATTCAAAAAAGATGAGTTTCATTTCCCCTGACAATAAAACAGCGAACTTGAAAACCTCCATCATGTTTTTTTTCTCCTTTTACAAGCTGCTATTTGTTCTCTTTGTTCCTTTATATTCTATATCTAACAACAGCTACCACACAGGGAGATAATCCATCATAGCCTGACACATTCATTTGATTCAGTCAAAGTCTCAATGTTTTTTATTGTGTCTGAGTGTTCTTGTGTCTCTGCTGCAGCACATGACACTCTGCTGTCAACATCGAGCTGACATCAGTCTGCTCCAGGAGATAAACACGCCACCATGCTAACTTTACTCATGGGTTGCTTTCCTAACAGAAGTGTTTGTCTCCTTTAATGATGGAGATCAAAGCCTGTTCTTAATATTACTATAACTCCTCACGTGCTTTGCTGTTCTTCATTAATCACACGTGACAGGCAGATCTGGTATTTCCGACTACGACATCCAATCAGCAGCAAGCATCTGCAGGAATATACGACGGTGCCAGATGCAAAGATTACTCTCCTCCATTAGTCGCTCTGCTGAAAGTTCACTGCAGAGATAAACACACGACAGACTGATACGATGACAGAAATGTGATTAAAATACTTCTGCTTGGTCTAATTAACAGATGAATCTGCTGTTTGCACAATCAGGCTGGGTAATGATTCCATTACTCATATTACCAAATGTTTTTACACATGACACTGGCAAAAAAAGACAGATAGAAAGAAAGATTTTTAACACTCAAACACACATTAAAAGCAGTGTGGCTCAATTTGTTATACTGATAAAAAAAACAAAAGCCTCTAACAAAAAAGGAAAAAGGCATTAAAGCATGAACAAGGCCTGTTTTTTTACGCAAGTGAACCTCAAAGTTTGAACATTTTCGAGTCAGATTGAGAAGACTTAAATCCAGAAAATCAGGATTATTTTATCTGCAGAGAGACAAAAAGAAAAAAATAATCGCAGTGTGGATGATGATGATTATTTCTGGTGTATCATCCTGATCTGCTGAACTGATTGCACTTCTTTAGTGTCAGCTGAATTTTCCAGCAGACTCCAGGATGGCTTTGTGTCACGGCACATGAAGTCAAATCTGATAAAAGATAAGAGATCAAATGGATAGACGCAAATCTTCGTGGTTATGCCTCACTGTGAATGACTCTAAAAGAAGACAGAAAAGACACGATTGGAGTCTGTTTTCTGCTACTGTTTTATTTAATCTGTTCAGTACTGGAGTTTCATGGACCAAACAATGGCACAACACTGCGTTACTGTTCCTCTCTTTGGGTACAACCGACTAACACAGACATAAAAATTATTCCTCTACAAATTGGACTAAAGTACAAACATACACAAACTCGATCTCTATCACAGGCATCCAGCACAAAACCTCACTTCTCACACACACATAGAAACACACACGCACTGCACACAGTCACATACACACCCTTTCACAATAGAATACATTCTCAGGAAAAAAAAACAAACAAACAGTCAATTATAAATTTCATTTCATATCATTTTTCAGCTCTCACATTGAGCCCACTTGTAACAGGAAGTAGGCTGTACCATGACATGACTGTGTGGCAGATGACCAATAAGGTTGTTACAACATTTATCGACAGTTCCCCATGATCCAGTGGATTCACTGCATGGTTAGGAAGAGGAGTTATAGGAGGAATTTTGTCCAATCTGCACCAGAATAAGATAATTTTGCATTTTCTCATCAGTTATTTCAACCTTTGATTCCCCTATATTTCAAAAGAAAAAAAGGCTAATTTTGACCAAGCCTGTTTTACACAGGATCATAAAAGGTTTTGCAAGCTTCAGCCCCTTCATTAGAAATACTATGCATGTTTGCGAAACACCTTTCAAGGTGCAACTACGTAATAGATCCCTTCCTCTGCACCAGAAAAACCTCACAACTTGTTGGATGATTTTATTGCATGAGAATGATCAGATCTTTAATTTTTTTTTCTCTCAATGAGCGGCAACTCCCAGTCTAAAAATATGAAACAATGTAGAAGTGGAAGAATTTGCTTTTCATCCAGCGTCTGCTTGAGGCTGTCTCAAGAAGTCACATGTAGCCCAAGCCAAAAATGACGTTTTCACAGCAGAAATACACGTTAAACCCACTACCAAAAAATGTCTCTCATCTGAATAGCTAATTTTGTCAATGGCACGGACCGTACAGGGAGGGAACTTTTGTTTCATTCGCTAGTTTAGAAGATACTTAGAACATGAGTTTGCCCAATCAGAGGCAGAGCTCAGCTCATGTGACAGATGGGCGGAAAAGAAAATTCTTCAAATGTCAGTTTAATGGAGGCGTGATCCATCTAAAGGAAACAATCTAAACACTGATTGTCTTAAATGCACAGTATCAGGTTGATTTGTGTTTCGCTGAAAACATTTGTTGTTCATTACATTTTCATTTCTATGTAGATATTTATAGAGTGAAATAAATCATTCAATTGTCAGATTACTTTTATTGGGATGTCACTTTGTGGATTGTGTCTTGCTGCTTTTGCTCTCCATACAGTCTTGTTTTCCACAGACACTAAAACCTGCTGATTTGATACAGTTGCCCAATACTACTTGTATCAGTCATGGAAACATTACATTTTTCAGGCCATGTGATCTTATCCCCCTCTAATTGAAGGTCAGTTTCTCATGCAAGTCGATGAAGGCCACTCAATATTCTGTGCATGGAAAATGAAATAATAATCACTAACATGATTTGTATTTAACAGGCTGAAACTTGCAAAACCTCTTGTATGGTCCTGTATGTCAAAGATTTTGTTTTTCACTGGTTTTACAATACGCAGATACTTCCACATGCTCAGCACAAGGAACAAAAACTTCCCCTTTGGACAATGACACTTTCAACAGGGGTTTTGATGAATTTTGACACCGACAAGGGACTTCACATCAGTACTTTTATCATCTGCGTGGGGAGCTTGTCTATTTCAAAAACACAACACACAGATGAAGCTTACAGTTGAAGCAGCAAGTGCTACAGACTCAGACACACAGATAGGAGGCGCTCATTCTGACCGTATCCCTTCCACTACATTCACCTCCAGACCTACACTCCACACACTCGTACACATTTTACACCCTCCATGTTTTACACTGTACATATTTTAAAATCCACGGGCGTTGTGCAGATAGAGTCCATCTTCAATACGCGGTATAGGTTTCATAGACATATTAGTACCACTGGGAATGACACAGAAACATTAAGTTGGGTTATAAAGGAAAGCACAGTATACACACTATGCTTCTTGTTTAATGGAGAGATTGCATTGTAGTGAATGCTAATATCTTGAGTAGTTTTTTAGACATATACTGTTGTAGTATGTAATGTATGTATAATGCCATCATACAAGAAGCCTTTATGGTGATGCTTCCTCTCTCTGGCAGCTATGTTTGAGGGATGAAGCAGGACTGGGCAGTGAAAACACAGACACATTGTAGTGGCGGTAAAAAGTTAGAGCCATCCAATAATTCATATTGCCTCTGTTTGTCTCTTATATCCTCTGTGCGCAACAGTTTTTTTGATATACCACCTCTACTTTTGAGATAGTGAAGCTTAAAATTTTCCTCGCTGTGTGTGCAAACGGGGCTTGAAGCAACTAAAACAGAGATTTCGAAGTTAACTGCAAGTTACAGAGTGGGAGCATTAACAGGAGACACAGCCGTCTTTCATGTGGCACATTTTAAAACAACACAAAAGGAAACAAACTCGCAACTTTTCCTACAGTTTAAAATATAAAATTCAAGTGCAATTAAAGTTCCAAATATTAGTTACATCACATACATTTCTCTCTAAAGTAACAATCTGTTACTTGCAGGTAGTTTATCTCATCTTGTTATATATCTTTTTTTCATTATTAAAAAAAATTACAATATAGATTTTGTAATTCATCCCATTTAATCTTTCCTTGTGTGCTAAAGGATAAAACCCATCCCTTGTGGAATGGCTTCCCACTTGAACATTTCTCTCAAATATCTTTTAAAATGTGTTTTAAGTGCACCAACTGTTCCCTCGTGCACATCAGGGGCCCATCATGAAATCCAATTCAGGATACATCCTTTTACTTTGCGTGGGCGGATACATCCTAACAGGTCATGCATGTTCACAAAAACATACACATCTTACATATTTGTACGTCAATGCATCTAAAGTATCTGCGACAAGGGCCTCTGCAAGTTCTGACGTTTTCAGTATAAATATTACAAAAACAAAACATCGACAAAGAAGAAAAGAAAGCAGGAGGGAGCAGTGGATAAGGTTGTTAATGGAGGAGCAGAAAACTGGGAATGGATGGGGGAGAAGATGTGCAGGAATCGGGTTTGACCGATGTATTGTTTTGTTGATACTGGCCTCTGACTGAATACTTGGGTTTAACTTTGAATGAAATTTAGTCTGGTTCCGGTTGCATGTGGCTAAGACTAGCTGTCTGTACCATAAAAAGAGAAAACAGCCAGCCTGGTTTCATCCAATGTTAAGGACTCAGGTTGAACTAGAAACCACAAAGTTATCCTCAAAGAAGTTATTTGCACTTTTACCACTTTTTGGTTTTAGTACATGTGACAGCCTCTGGAGCTATAAACAGTTGTGTGAAACACTGCAGTTCCAAGAGTGTCCACTTGAGGCTCTTTCCAAAAGCCAAGGACTCCCCTTTTAGTCCTCTGTCAAAATTTGCCCCTTTTCTAAAAGATCAAAATTCAAAACATTCAGAGAAAAAACGAACCCCTTTTGCTCTTAAACTCAATCAACTTTGAGATTCTGATTATTTGACAGCTAAGAGTTATGCATAAAATTTAGAAGTTGAGGGTGGGCACTTAACTGTCCTCCAGGAGGTCGAAAGATGGCATTGCCGATATGGGGACCGTTAAAGTTGGGTTTAAAAATGCCTCTTCACACACCAATAAATGACCAATGATCTCATCAATTATTGAGACCATATCCATGTTTTGTGCAACCTGTGGTGATTACTAGTGAGCCTTAGAAGTGCTGGTGAGAAGTTCAGGTTTTCTTTGGCTGGAACCAGGCTAGCTGCTTCCCAATTTCGAGCTAAGCTAGGCTAAAACAAGCTAACAAGAGTCAACTAGTGGTCCAATATCGTTTTTCATATCATAGAAAAGAGTTATCACAACATTTCTCAATTCTTAATTCGTTTTTGATGCATTAAAGTGTATCAAAAACTTCTTTTGATTTTCAGGTGATAGAATGCAGGCTTTCATGTAGTGTATGGGGTCACACAAACTCTTGTGTCTGTAATCTAAGAAAAAAACTAGGGGGGCCATACACGCACTGATTTGACCAGATATTGCACTTTCACTGATGCAAACAGGTGGTCTGATGTAAATATTGTGATAGAACACTCATGTTTAGTATAACTAGGTCTAATTTGAAGGGAAATATAGATACCAAATATTTATCTTCAGCAGGTTCCAGCTACATTTTTGGAGTTTTGAATACTGGCCTTAAAAAACTCATCTTGGTCAAACCGTAAACAAAAAGCTGCACTGACTGGGGTGGGGAGGGTCTTAGTTTAAGATGTTTTTCCAGTTAAAGATGGGGAAAGGCATCATGTGACAAATGCAGGAAAAGAAGATGATTCCTCACAGGACAGGGGCATAAATGTTTTGATTTCGGCAGGTAGAGGGGGGAACAGACGGAGGGAGGGGTTACATTTAGGTTGCTGGATTTGGAATGACGCAAGATGACGGGGACTCCTCTCACATGAGATTTGAGACCTCCCCCCTTATTTGTACGGCCGTAGGAACCTGGTGACTTTGGAGCGCAGCAGCTTGATGAAGGAGCGAGGGAACATCTCTTTGGACTCCTGTGCCGTATATCTGAAGTAGTTCTGGGGATGAGCCAGCACGTCAAATAAAGCCTTTATAAGCTTCTTGTCCTGTTGTGGAAACAAAGAGATCAATGCTAACCTCAATGTTTTAATTAATCCAGTCAATGCTTTAGCACCAAGCAGTGTTAAATACTTGATTCTGACAGGTGAAAACCCTCCAACAACAGCTATCAACCTGATCAAACATCTTCTGTTGAGAATCTGAGAAAATGTCCTTATATTGTTGTCCTGTTGAACTTGAAGTGATTTTAAATCACTGTATCAGCTGTTCACTAGCTTGTACTTCATGGTTCTAATCAATCTGACAAGCAGATGTTTCTGGACTGCTTCAGAATAAATCCAAGGAATTTATTTTTCAACCAGAGCAACTTTCTGGCTTTACGTCTTTTTATTTCTTTGAAGCTTTTTCTGTAAGCCCCTCTTTTTCTTGAGGGAGCTTTTAAGAACTTTTCTTAGTTTTTTTTTAACTTCAACTTTCAAGTCTCACCCATCTGACTGTGGTAATGCACTGTACTTTACTTCACCTTCAGGATCTCCTGGTGGTTCTCCGAGGCATAGAGCCTGCCGTCTCTCACTATGTCCTCTATCAGCTGCTGGTAGTCCTCTGAAACACAACAGGGTGGCATACTAGTTACAATACCTGAAACTACCTGTTCTGTGTTTTAGAAAAAGATAAAAGAAACTGAACAACAGATCCTTTCATGAGCAATGAAAATATAACTTTTCAAATGCTAATGAACAGTGTTCATTTGCTCACCATCGTAGGTGACGTATGGGACTTGGAATCCTTTACCACTGTTGCCCTCGTTGGACTTGAATTGAATCCAGAGTTTCCGTGAACGAGAGGTGAAGGCGATGGGCCGCTCATACGTCTGACAGGTCTCATAGGTTGTGATGGAGGTGGACAGGGCTGGAAAAGGAGAATAAAACATCTGTGATTGTGACTATTTCTGTGTCAAACTGGTTTTGGTTTCCTGGTTTAATCTGGGTTCATTGATTGGATGTTTCCAAAAAGCATGGAGGGTTTAGAACCAATATTTAAGTACCCAAGTTATTTTCTAGGATAGAGCAACAAAAATTATAACTGACTTGTTTAAATGTTATTTTTCTTACCACTTTTCCTCATGACCAGCACGTCCCCACACTCATCCTCTATGGGCAGGAAAATCTCTGGCACTACAATAAGAATGCGCCTCTTGTGTGGAGGATTGATGATCCAGACACAGTCCACATTGGAAGGGTAATCTCCAGGGTAGTTTGGTGACTCAATGTAACCTGTGTACTCACCCAGCTCACCTCCACACAGCTGATCTGAGAGAAAAAATAAAACAGCAATGCTCATCTTTTGATGAGAGTATCAACTGAATGCCTAAGAAGAAGACTTTATGCTCATGCTAAGCACTCTTACTTTTGCAATGGGACACATTAGTGGCTCCATCAAAGTCCGTAGTGGTGTTTCCCGGGCAGGTGATGCAGTAGTTCTGACCAAACTCCGACTGGTAGGTTCCTACAGGGCAGCGGATGCAGCGGTGTGTGCTGGAGTTGTAGTAATGACCCGGAGCACAGTGCACTAAGGGGGTACAGGGAGAGTCAGTGAGCACACACCACAAAATGAATGAAGATAAACAGCAGACCGTCTTTAAGATGTATCACACAGCTGGGATTTTATTCATGCACAGATTGCCAAACCAGCAGATAAACAAAGGATAAACAACCCCGTATACATGACTTTATTGTGCATGCTGCCAGCGCGCACACATCTGTTAAATCCTTTATGATGACATTAGCAATGAAAGTGCTGACAAATGGCTTGTCACTTTGCAAATGTCAGTATTAACATACTGAGTTTCAGAGTGGCAGATAAAAACCTCCAATTACAACGGAGGGAGTCAGCAGTCTGTTGAACAATAAACAAGATATACAGTTTGCAGGCTGGCCTGCAGTTCTGTCAGTGAGTTTAATACAATTCTATACAAATATTGTGTTGTTACCCACAATATCCAATAAGTTTTGTTAAGATTTAGTCATTCAAGAAATTTAAGGTAATACTTTTCAATTTTTTTTTATTATTCATACATTTTTAAATTAACCTCATTGACACTGTGATGCATCCAAAGGTGTCAGAGGTGGCACTGCCCCCTTTGAAATCTGATTGGCCATCCCAGGTGGGGCCTACATGCTGTCATACACCTGGATTTCGATCCTGAGACTTTCATATAACAGGCAGCTTGGTCGTCCTGCAGCATTATTTCAAACCAAACCTCTATAAATCAGCTGACGGACAAGTAACAACAACACCATGCCTGAGTTTTCAGAGAAAGGCTGCAGGAAGGTCTAAATTTGATCATGTAAATGTGAAAAATAAAGCCATTTGTGCGGTCACACTGTCTCAATATAGATCCAACAGCGTAAGAAACATCTTACAAAATAAAACTGTCACCACCGACACTTGTTTCACGGCTCTTCTGGGGGAGAGGTATCTTTTCTAAATGAACAAAATGAATCTCCAGCTACTTGGGCTGTTGCAGTGACCACCGTCCAGTGTTGTTGTAAAAGGGATGAATAAAAACTGATTTACCACTTCTCTTGGCACAAAGTCTTACCTTTTGCCTCACAGTCTCTGAAGGTGACTGATCCTTCATATTTGGTCATGAGGCCTCCTCCACAGGGAAAGCAGAGGACCCGGCCTGGCTCTGGCTGGTAGGAGCCCAGCTGACAGGCCTGACATGGACGGAATCCGTCAGCGGAGAAATGACCAGCTGGACATTGACCTGATGAGAGGATTGAAAAAATTACAGCCCAAAATTCAGAAGGGTGTTTTTAAAATCCAAAGTAAAGATTTAAAGATCTCTGTAGGGTGTGGTATGATATGTTTTCTCAGTGAGCTCAGAAATTGAATGAAGGGAAAGCAGTCTGTAATGCTCTCTGAATTTCATATTTATGGCCACAAGGGGGTGCCACAGCAACACTTTCATATCATAAACCGAATGCCCAACTCTCCAGTGATGGGAGAATGATTATAATGATGAAATGGTGGTTTACCTCCACACTGAGACACATTCTTGGCCCCAGCGATGCCTTGCCCTTCAGTACTCGGACATGGCTCACATGACAGCTGGCCCACTGTGTCTTGATATGTTCCTGGAGGACACTGCACACACTGCTCCTGCTCCCCGCTGTAGAACGTCCCCACACCACAGCTCACTGAGGAGGAGAAGGACACATGTATGCCTTATCACCACAGACAGATTAAAACACTATGTAGCACACTTTACAGAAACTCACCACACTTTCCGTCTTTGAGGACTTGTCCTGTGCTGCAGGCCTCAGCACCATCAGGAGCTCTGGACGGCTTCTGGGCCACTTCGTACTCGGTCCCGGAGAACTGGATGTAGAACTGCTGCTTGTTGATGGACTTCCTGAGCGTCCGCATGGCACTCTGAAGCTTCTGCTTCATTCTCTCACGCACACACTCGACGTTACACGTGTCTTAGGACCAAAACATGCACATATCATAAGATCAGATGAAGGTGCTGAAAGGTTTTCATGAAAATTTTATGCATGGAGGTGACTTCTTATCACTCTGTTGGCCTGACAGGAAAGAAAGTATAACCCACCGGAAGCCTCCTCTTCTTTCATCTCCATCTCAAACTCTGCTGTGATGTGGGAAACCTCTTTCGTGGGTGATTTGCGTCCTCGTCTGCGCTTCTTAGACGAGTCACACTTGAGGTTGACAAAAGTTACCTGGCAGTCATCGGTGCAGGGGAACTGGCCTCCTTTGACCAAAGAAGAGAAGGGTAATGAGGAAGGGAGGAGGTTGAACTGGAGTTTGTTTGGTTCAGTTGAGGAGATTAACTAAATGTGAGGAGTTCTTTACCTTGCAGGTTCTGTCTGGATGAGTCTCTGTGTTTTTCCTTGTTTCGGGGTCTCAGGTGACACTTTGCATCTTTGATCTTAAATCTGGCCTTTTGTTTGATGGGCGGGGCCAGAGTGTCTTTATTCACACGAAGCAGAAAGGAAGACAAGACTTTTTATTACCAAAAGGAATGAGCAGATATAGCAGCATCATTACTCATTACTTCTTGATCTTCTTATGGACTAGTTATTCGAATCCTTGAATGTAATAACTTAACTAAAAATCAGTGGCGGCTGGTGAAAAATATCCTAGGTGGAGCTGTGCTGTGCCTAACTCAGTTTTTGAACAACCATCCCACTACAATTAGACACAAAATGCAGGATAGCAGTAGGCCTACTTTGTGAAAAAGGTGTTTTTATAAAACCCAAACAAGCACTGTTAGTGCTATCAGACTTAAGCTACCAAGACTAACTAAACTTACCTGAAGGGTGATTACAGAATTGCCCTCTAGGGATTATTTGCTGCAATTCTGACTGGCCAAATGCACGTAAATTTGGCTGTATCTTGCCCTAGCAGTAGTCACTTGATTTTGTATATTCAGCATTTGTTAGCAGAAACAGGACCGTTATCCCTTGCTGGTGCTACACCCACATCTACTAATAGCAACATTTTATCCTGAATATGACTTTTCCCATCAGGCTCAGCGTACTGTACCTGCACAGGTGGGTAAAGCAGCAGTGGCGTTCCTCTTCTGGGGTACTTTACCAGGCTGGACAGGGACACCACAGCTCAGTGTGTAGCTATTCTCTGAGTCTGCAAGAAATAAACAAACCACACATTTTCATCTCTAGCGAAAGGAAGCAATCACTGCTGAAAGTGATTGTGAAAGGTTTGAGACTCTTGATTTCTTTTGTGGGACCATGTTTGATTTGGCATTAAACTGAGGCCTTAACACTGTTCTGAGGATTTAAAAGAATTTCACAGATGCTGAATGACTGTCTCTCCTCCTAAAACTCTGCTGCCATGTGATTTCAAACCCCCATTGAGAAATAAGGACCCAAATGAAACATCTATGCAGCCTGTCTGTGTATCTGTGCATGCACACACATTTGTAGACACACTTCAAGTATAAAATGAAGGATGAAGCCTCCGAAGGTCATAAAAAGCGTGATGATTAAATAAGAGCCAAGCTGAATTCAGCCACAGGAATTTACGTCGCTCCTTCCCCCTAAAATTAAAACTCACTCCAAGAGGACAGAATAACAAATATTTCACCTCCTGCCTCATAGCTGTTCATCATTCTCACACCAGAGCTGCCAAGTAAAACCGACCATGTGCCACAGTATGGAAAAATGGTGTGATCAAAGAATGTAATCAATTTACAGATGTGTGTTAAGTACTATCACAGGAGGAGGAGCGGCATGGCAGCCAAAGTGCTGCAAAGTGTGAAGCCAAGAAAACCACGTAGAGAGGAAAACACATCAGTCTGAGTGAAGAGTCCCCAGAGGAGGCTACAAACACAGAGACACAGAGAGTGATGTGCTTCATTTAAGATCAGCAGCTTGGAAAAGAGAGGGGGAAGGATGGGACAGAAAGCTGTGTGTCCATTTTCTGACCACCAGAGGGCAGCAACGTGTGGAACATCTCAGATGTAAAATATACATCCAAGTGGGAAGTGATGTACAGGGAGGGGATGATCAGTTTAATGGCCGCTTTCATACAGTTATTGTTTTATATTTCTTTCTTTTAAAGAAAGTTCAACAGACAGATATCAAAAATATTTACCCTACACTTTTGAATTTTCTTTCAAATATATAAAAACCCTTGACTCAATACTTCTTTGTTGAAAGTAATCCTTTTGTAGACCAATGTTGGAAAATTCAGTTATGCAGATTTTAAAAATTTCTTCTTTCTTTGTCTTGCTGACCCCCCTTACTTGTGCCCATTTACTACAGATTGGTATATCTTTCTTAACTCTATGTGGTCTTTGAAAACTTTGTATTGATGGATACTTGATACTTTGTTTGTTTCACTTTTTATTGTTACCCCTTTTGACGGTGCCATTGTGCAGCCAGAGTCTGCGCAGCAGAGAATCTGAGTGTAGTTGGTTGACAAAAACAGTAAGGGAAATGATGAAACCAAACAAAATTTAAAAGATTCTCTCAAATTTGAAGGTTGCTGGGATTTAATTCCAAAGCTCCAAACACACACTGAAGGATCAAAAACACCATTGCTATGAACGTTTGGTTATCCCTGTGGTATCTTTTCTTACACCTCCTGCTTTGACCCCCAAACATATAGAAGGATCGTACAACTGTCACGGTATGGACCCAAACTAAAATCAAAACTTAGCGTGTTTTTGCTCTTCTGCTGCATGGGAGATTTCTATCCTCCTTAATGCTGCCTTGTGACACCTGCGTCACTGTCAGGGGTGAGTGGAGTTAGAAAAACCAAGGCCGACTAACCATACATAACTTACTGAAAAATCATCAACCATCCTTCAAATGGAAAAATTCCACAGCAGAACAGATTCTTGGTGGCTCTTGTGTTTGTTATGTTTCCTCTCACGTTTCCTTTTATTCTAGTGCAGCAGGCTGATTGGTTGACTTGTAACTTTTTATCATTAAACTTAAAACTAAACTTTTCTGAACTTGCACATAAACGAGTATGATGTGCACGGAAAGCATGTTAGAGCAAAATAAGAAGTATCGGTCCTGTATTTTCAATTTTTAGTTTGCCACATGTTCCTTTTGTTTAGAGGAGCAAAGTTTAAGATCTGCACTGCCAGTAGTCTTAGCCTCTGAGCAAAGGTCATCATATACACAGCTTTGGTATAAACACTTTTAGTGTGTGTTTGAGTAAGTCAGGGAGGGTGTATGCAGGACTTCTGCTACCTAAACCCTTTTTATTGTGGATTTTCTTGGGGAAGAAATCAGGTCCTGGATTTGCGTAACACTGATTTCAAAGTCAGTGGTCAGGATTAGGAAAAGGTTATGTTTAGGCAGAATGGTAAGGGCTAGGCTGAGCTGTCAGGAAATGACTATAAGCCTGTGTAAATACCCTGAAAGAGAGGTAAGTCAACATGTGTGTGTGTGTGTGTGTGTGTGTGTGTGTGAGTGTGTGTGTGTGTGTGTGTGTGTGTGTGTGTGTGTGTGTGTGTGTGTGTGTATACCTGCAAGGAACAGGGCATTGGAGGGGCAGGAGAGCGAGCAGACCTCCGCTCCCCCACTCTTTGCACAGGTCAGTTGGGCTCTGGGTGCTGGTTTCCCATTGGGCAGACACTTCACCGCCTCTGAGGAAGACACAGAGTCACATCACCACACACACATATACACACTCACACACACACACTCCGTACAAACAAAGGAACAGATTTGGTGCTTACCGATGCAGTCCTTTTTGTTCCAGTGAAGCTTCTGTCCAGGTGGACACAAACACTCGTAGCTGCCCTGAGTGTTTATGCAGCCGTACTCACAGCTCCCGTTACTGATGCTGCACTCATCGATGTCTGGGACACAAACAGAGAAAGCTTCATGGTCAAATTTTTTCCAAATATTTCATTACTTTTTCCTAAATTTCTCTGACAAATATGTAACTTGGACAACATTCCTGCCAAAAAAATCTGAGGTGTTAAAAGAGCTAACAGAGGGTTTCATTTCTTTTCATGCCTTTATCCGAAACTTGTTGAAGCAGCAACATTATGGTATTTTTCCACACTTCAATAAATTTGACTCTGTAAAAAGGTGATATGGTGCTTTTTAAAGGCTTTATTCTGTCACTCTAGTACTTCCACATGATTTACAGCTCAGATTATTTTTTTTCCACAAACAAATGTTTAGGAAACACTCAATTTTAGCTGCTGTCTCTCTATAAGGCTCACCATTCCACAAACTCCTTTCCCTCTGATTGGTCAGCCCTCTGGAGGCTATTCATGGACAAACTTTTATGTTTGAGGTATGAACATTTGCATAAATTGAGTATAAACCTCCACCATTGTCACTTTATATAAATCTACTTTATTAGAGCACATAATACACCCTCCTTGATTTATTTTTTTATTTCAGATTTGGTGGTGTGCAGATGTGGTGACTGCAACTTTAAATTTCTCTACATAATTTGAACCTTGAACTTTGCAAAAAAACAAAAAGGATGTATTTCACGACTGATGGATCAAAAACATTTAGTTTTACTGATCTACAGTCCAGATGAGTACTAACTCTGGGGTAAGTTTTCCGGTCACACAAACACACTGTCCCTGATCACTCAGACTCTCACCTCCACAGTGAGTGAGACCATACAGGATGTATCCTTTGTTGCACAAGCACTCAAAGCTGCCAGGATAGTTGATGCAGGTGTGGTCACAGGTTCTCTCAAAGGAGCACTCGTCGATGTCTGAGGGTGACGGAGAGAAACATAACATGTGAGACAAAAAAAAAGAGCTCATTTTAAAATAATCCATCTGCCTGTTAGTGGAAAAATCACACACTTCTCTTGGATGTACTTGGATCACACACATCTGCTCTGAAATATGACACAACCAAAGCTTAAAAAACCCCAGAATACCCCTTTAGATAAACTCAGAAGTGGATCAGTCATGGTCTAAATCGGTCCGATGAGAGCTTCCAGGTTCTGTCTGTGCATCAGTAAAGTAAATCAAGTAAAGGTCAACAAGATGAGTGGTTTACAGACGTTAAGATCCCAATGACTCATCTATGGACAAACAGAGAGCTCACAGAGGACTGAAGAAGCTGCCTCATTAATCACAGACAACATTAAAATAAACAAACACATGAGCTCCACTCCAAATTCAACTTAAGAGCTCATTCTGACATCCGGAAAACTTCAGTGGACCAAAGCTGAGAAGCTTCACATTCCTTTGATCAATGTGTGTGTGAGTGTGTAAGTGTGTGAGTGTGCATGTTGCTTATGTATTCTTGTTGAGCACCAAATATAATAAACCTATCAGGGATGAAGGCCAGCATTTCAGGCTCACCTGGTTTATTTCAGGCTGTCCTGCCAGGGCTTTAAAGGGTCTAAATATACGGCCTGTTATAATGGAGTTTGTCATGTGGAGGAAGTCGTAAAGGCCTGCGCGTTGGCTCGGTAAATACACCAGAGGGCTCAGGAGTAAGCTGCATGTTTGGAGTTTACATAAAGTGACCTGAGGCAAATGGGGGCAATTGGCAGCTGTTTCATGGGCAAAAAAGATCAAGATCAAACAAATTTTGTTGTACTCTGCAGAAGTATTTAAGCCATTTTGAGGCGAGGAAACTAAGAAAATTTAAGATCATTTTGAATCCGAGGCCCCCTAGATAAGAAGTGCTGATCATGTCTTGTAATTGAAGAGGAGGGATTAGTTATTTATTATTTTTTATCTTTATGTATCACAGTCTTACTTCCTTAAATTGTATGCCCGTCATTCTATCTTATGTCTATGCTTTTTTTATCCTTGGCTTTTTTTTCTCACTTATGCTTTTTTTCTGACCTCTACTTTCTCTTTTAATCTCGCAATTTCTTTTCTAATTCAATATTTCTTTCTTTCTTTCTTGCTCTATCCTTCCCTTTCTTCCTTTTCCATTTTAATCTTTTTTATTCCCTCCTGTTTTTCTTTCTGTATTACTATTTCTTTCATTTCCCCCCCTGTTTTCTTTTCTTACTTTGTCTTTCTCACTGTGGTGTGAACTCTACACACACTCACAGTCTGATCCACAACATCTTTAATGTGCATTTGACCATGAAATTTGTGAGTTTGCATCAAGGGTCCAGAACTTCTCTTCAAAAACAAAGCAGAAATCGTATCGTGTCAGTTTATCCCTCATTCTTCTGTAAGGAGAGAGAAAAGGATGTGAGAACTTTGGAGACCTCTGACGCTGAGGTGTTTTTACAGAGATTGTTGACATTTATCAAACTTTTTCTCCGTCTGTCTGCCGCTCAATAAATCTAGATTCAAAGGCTTAATCTGTGGGAAACGATAATGAAACTATGGTGAACGATTAATCTCCCGCTCTGGTTTCTTAGCAAGCTCTGGCAAACTCTCATGAGTGCATCACCCGGAGCTGTTTTCTCTGGATGGGCTAACTTGCAAAGGAAAGAGCTGACAAATTAAACACGATATTTCACTTAAAGGTCACGTTGGAGCTGAACAGTGCAGATGTCAGATACGAGGATGAGAGTGATGAGCTGGCATGGTGCTGTGGCAAAGGTGTGCCGGAAACAGGCACTAATGTGGCTCACAGCTCTCAACGCCACATTATTAAAGACCCATCTTATTATCTGCACAGTCCTCCAACATACACAAGCGTTCTCATTGTTTGATTGTTTAAAGACAGAAGCACCTCAAGGTTTTGTTGTTGAAACAAATCATTTAGTGTTTGTCTGCTCTGCCATCTTGCGTGATTAAATCTGTTAGCAAGTATCTGCCTTTAGTTGTACCGACAAAGCTAAAGATCCATATTTATCTGTAATCACACCCAGCAAAGGATGTAAACAACACTGCTGTAAACAAAAACATAATATTCTCAGATTGTTGGCTTTGCACACACACTGTCATATCAGTTTTCTTCTAGATTGTCAAAGTTTAGGAGTCTAATTTTGAAGCCTGACGTAAACACAAACTTGCTCACCATCTTCTTCTACAGAGTCAGATGAGATAATCGATAAATTTATCTTTTCTGTAAGCCAAGTAGGTCATCAGGGAAATTAGTCTCATGTAACCCCTGAATTGTGAGCAGATGGAAAGTGTATGTTTTCTTTTGACTGATGTCCTCCAGGATGTTCTGGTCCAGAGATCAAATTATTATCGATTCTCTGAATCTACTTTAGCAAAGAATCAAAGCTGCCGTGCATCTCAACTTTCCCATTCACAGAAAACAGAGGGTTGAAAAATGAGCATGGCAAAATACCAGGATTGTCTACTACTCCTTTCATTTTTCTTCCCAGTCTCACCTTTGATTAGATGAGATTCTCTTGAGTGTTATTTAATGGTAACTTTTCTGACACTTCCTGCTTAAAACCCAAAAAGTAAGAAGGATTGTGAAGCCCTGCTTTCACGGTTTGTTTTCATACTGAAAATCAAAATCAAGTTAGCTTTTGCCCTACCGCTCCACTGGAAGTTTCCGTCCTCCGTGAGCTCGCCTTAGGACACCTGCGTTATAGTTTGACAGGTGTACCGCCCCAGTCAAACTCCCCACCTGACGCTGTGCTAATTTGTGACATAGTGATGATGTGTGTGATTGACAGCTGTCACTCACTGACCTTGGCATGTGCGCTCATCAGTTAGAAGTTTGTGTCCTTTCTGACAGCTGCACTCAAAGGAGCCCACCGTGTTCCTGCAGAAGTGATCGCAGCCGCCGTTGTTCTCCTGGCATTCATCGATGTCTGAGAAAAGACAATTAAAAAAAAAACATCAAGAAATCATTCTTAAAATGAACTCAAATGGACTTTTCCTAATTAGATTTGGGGTTTCAACTTGCAGACTGCAGGTTTGATCGAGGGATCTTCCATCTCATCCAATGATATGCTAGTTACGTGGAACTAATGGAGTTTGGCTGCTGGGAAAGGCCTGACAGGGTAGTAGAGAGACACTTTCACTGAAAACTAAACCTATTTGGGCTTTTTTTTATTTTCAAAGGACAGTCCAGACAAAAATAGGGTGAAAATTGGCCTTTTATATCTCAATCCATGGGCAACAGACTTTAGAGGCCTGGCCTTGGTAGCCTGCAAAGACCACAAAACCTGAACTGAATTGCTTGTTTTAAGAATTTCTTCCTGATCATGCTGTGAGAAAGTATTCAGACATTGGTAGAAACAATCATGCTGATCCTGAATAAGCAGATCAGCTGTTCTGGGACAGAGTGTCTCCTGAATCCCTGCTGAATAAAACCAGGATACCTGAGCTCTGGTCCAGGTGTGGAGCAACGATCCAGAGGCACAGATTCTAAAATAATAATGAGGCAAACGCAGACGGTCTGAGGTGGCTCGCTCTGTGCCAACTGCAAAACCTGCTGTCTGATCTGGTTTCACAAAACCAAACCATTCAACCTCATGCCCTCACATGAACCGAGTCTGCACAGTCATGTCTACAGCTCTGTTTAAATAACCAGTGAGCACTTCTCTCCTCCTTATGTCCTATTTATAGCATGTGCACTCTATTTTCATCAAAGATGATGGCTCTGTAAACTTACAGGAAGAGATATCAGGCAGTGGAAAATTGATGGATGAGGAAAAAGAGGAGGAGCAAGGAGAGGAGGCTATGGCCTGATGGGTTAAAGGGACCAAGCTGTTTGATTGGCACTCCAAGTGGAAATGAATGGACTTCTTATAGAGGGGAAGAAAACTGATGAAAAGATGGGATGAAGAAACAACTCCTAGTAAACAATAAAGGAAGGCAGGATGGAGAAAGTATTGGTTGCAAGAAAGCAGAACTTGTTGAATCATGCTCATGTCAGAATCTAGTAATAAAGGTTTTCAGTTCTCCCTCACTAAGGCTGAGAGAATGCACACTGAGGTTACACCCAATGAGTCCGAATTTAAACCAGTTCACATCTAAAAATGCCAGATTAACCATAAGTTTATAGATAAAAAGGTATTAATGCAAAGTGTACACTCACATATCAGCGGGAAGACTTAATCACTGAGGTTCACATTGTCAACGTAGCATTAGTGAGTTGGTACAAACACTAACGCGCAATTGCCAATGTTCTGGATGTATCAGTAACTTAAAAGCTTTATTCAATGAGTTCATATTAAAAATTTGATCTGCAGCTTGATCAGTTCACACCCAGCTATTTACAAGGTCAAGAGGAGGTGGTGAGAACACACAGAGGTCCAGTTAACACACACACACTCTCTCAGTGTCGCGTGATAGCAGCCTTACAAAACAGCTAGTAACTCAGCTGCCACTGTGTTTTTCCATCAGGGCAGACTCAAGCCTCTCTGGCTTGATCCTCTCACTCTGTATCCTCAGGGAGCTTCTGCTGAATGAACTCTTCATCTAAATATGGAGCCCAGACAGGAATCCACAACGAGCTGGCTGCACGCCGTGGTAGAAATGTAGTAAACTGTAAACGGTCCCGCTGTGCCCTGTCAGCAGCCCTTTAAAGGGATTGTCCCTCCATCTGGCTCCGCTAAAAGGGATTTCCCCATGGCTGGCGGGAGGAGAATGAGGCTCCGGGGTTTTTTAAGGAGAGTGGGACAGGTAAGGGCATTGAACTAGGGAATTCCGATTTTACTTTTACTACACTCCGGGCTTTATTTATATATTCTGGCATTTCAATAGTTTATTGGCAGAGAATGCAGTCAATTACTTTGGCCTGCAGTCCACAATCTGCTGTTATGGCTGCAATCTACCACTGACAGGCTCAGATACTTTTTCAAGTCACCTCATTTTGAAAAACAAAAGAGGCAATTATTTTACCTGACTGGACACAGGAGTTGCTGGACTGCAACTGCTTCAAATATGAGCAACATATGAGTCACGAAAAAACATAAACTAATCTACTGGGGCAACAGGTGACCTGCAATTCTGATGTTGATAAACAAATACAAGTGTTGTTAACTGCAGTTACCCTTGTGTCTACAAGGGACTGGCCCCCATAGCCCAGGCAGTTCCATGAACACCCATGTTCACACTTTTAAACCCATCAGGGCACAGACACTTTCTTTGTCCAATTTGTCTAACTTTGAATTACCATAACTCTTCAATAATTTGGGCTTACAAGAAAATTCAAACAGTTCTTCAAAGAGGAAAGGATAAGCTAAACAGAAATATCTGGAGTGTTGTGGTACAACATAAGGATGCATGTGCAGCGACTATTGCTGTTATTGCTGTTGTTATTTGACATGTACTTCCATTACCGTAACTCTTCAACTATGTGGGCTAAAGAAAACATGGACTCAAATGGGCTGCAAATGGTTCCCAAAAGAAGAAAAGATGAGTTTTCATTATTTCTGATTCTTTTGAGGATACTATTGAGAAGAGTCCAGGTGGTCTGTATAATACTTGGGTGATAGAGTGACTAAAACCCTGTCTTCAAATCAATAAACAATTTCACAGTCTTGTAGTCTTGTCTAAGTTGTGGTAAATTACTGATCCATTTCAACTATGTTTTAGCTGTGAGCCAGGAGGCACCCCCCAAACAATTAACAGAAAGATCTTAACCTGTGAGGATTGTTCCAGTTTCACATCCAAGGACCTTGGTCCATTAGTAGTAAAGAAAAATAATGAGAGCTTTTAATGACCCTAAAAAAGCCACAAATTCCTTGTATCGTAATACCTACTGGATCCAGTGGATTTTGAAGAACTACCACAAGAAGAGGAGCTTTAAAAGTAAGGAAATTGTTATTCATCAGCCAAGTGTGTTTACAAGAGAGACTTCGACACCAACACAACACACATCCCCTCTGCCCACACTGTCTCCGCTCTAATGCCTATGTAAAACCAGTGGATACCACTCTGGGTCGACCCAACACAGACAGACACAGCTCCATAATTATTCAGGCAGCCACAAACACTGGCATCTACCCACACTTAATGGCCACTCTGGGGACGGCTGAGCCTTATAACAGGGGATATAATTACCTTTAATGGAGCTTAAATAAGCTTTGAGCTTAAATAAATACATTAAGCCTCAGAACATCTTGAAATGATAAAGTCTGAAGGAGGAGAGAGAGGACAGATAAAGGCATGTCAGGAGAGTGGGTGAGGAGGGAAAAGGCCTTCATGTGTTGCAATACTGGGGGTGATTCTTCTGGTATTTCACCTCTTTTTTTTTCAGATTTCATGCACAACTTCAGACAAATTTCCAAACTAAGACCTGATCTGTTACACTTTTTGACCTTCATACATATTTTAAACTGAATTAGCTGATCCAGCAGTGTCTGATGGAGGTAATATTGCATGAGTTTAAGAGTAAACTACATGTAGGAAACCAGCAAAAATGTGCCCGATTTTGAATGTAGCCCACGTTAACCAGGTCTTCTGCTCTAGTTTAACCACCTCTAAACTAGAGCAGAAGAAGTTTGCATTTGTTTACACTGTTTACAGCATTATTTCCCACCTATTCTTCCAATCTGCCAAGTGCGGCTGCAAAGAATTGTTCTTTACACAGTTATCATGGTGATCTCTGTGTGATGAATTAAAAAGATGCCTGAAGTTTTGTGCTTCAGGCACTAGGAGCTCCCATTAATCCACTGTACTATCCATGCATCTCTGTTCAGCAAATACAAATTTTCAGAAGGTAAGCAATGCAGAAATTGTTCAAGTGAAAGGGACCACGAGAGGGAAAGAGCCTGCTTAACTTACATCATTCATCTGCGCAGCTGAAATACAGCATTGCAGGATTACAGGACTCATGTACAGGACAAAGGTTGCACGACTAAGGGATAAGGGACACTGTCACAGGATGACCAAAATCAACACAAATATTAACTTCTGTTGCAGTTTTGAAAATAAAGCTCTTGTATGTTAAAAAATACATCATATTGTGCTATTGAAAGCTAAATGATGTCCCAAAGTTTGGTTTCAATTGGCAAAAGTACTGATCTTCTCTTTCGAAGCTGTTTAATAAATTCGATTCAAAAGAAACATGAATTGTTTAAGATAAAGCTCTCTGACTTTCAGTGTCATTGTTGTTATAAATGGGAAAAAGAAGACTTTTAATAGCTAAAATGGCAACAATTGGCACAAATCTTTACAGTTTAACCTCCATGCATCATGAATATCTGAAGTAAACAAAGGAGTCTTCCTGATTGACTGAACATCTTACCACGCCAGGACTGACATTGTATGACTCTAAATCTAGACGTCTAGATGTTTATATGTAAAATACAGTACACAAGAGAAGGATATTATCATGAATAAACTCATGAGGTGTGTTCACATTAATAGGCATCTCAATTTCATAATGCACAAACATCTGGAGAGCCAGAGGCTTTCAGCTCTTAATTAACTAATGAAAGCTTCATGACAGCACACACAGAGAAAGGAGAAGCAAAAAAGGCATGAATTTCCAGCTTATTCCAAACAATCTACTACGTAAGAGGCATGTTTATGTAGAAACATGCACAAAAGTCACAGTGGTGATGCTATGTCTGCATATTTCCTGCAAAAAATTCTCTCCACCTCTACTGTCCTGAGAGAGAAGGCATTTGTCACACTTACCAAACAGGGTTCGCAGATGCTGCTGTGTTTCAACACACACACTCTCTGTCTCTCGGGATCCATCTCTGACATTTACTCTAGACAATCAATATCTTCCTCTGGCCTCTGATCAATACCGTCATCTTTTGCCTAGAGCTGTGCATGTGCATGAACATCACACAGCTCTGCCCGACGTCTCAAACCTCTCAGGAACAGACTGCTACCGCCTCCATGTGACACACAATTTGTAAATTTTCTAAAGCAAACTTTTTAGTGCCGTTCAGGGCCTTTTAAAGCTACCTGGAATCAAATTTAAGAGCAATTTAACAACAAAGCTGGCAGAGGCAGAGACTTTCCGAATGAACAAAGCTAATGAGAGTCCTGAGAACCAAAACAGAGAGGTAACAAATGTTGAACAGGAATTACTTGAGAACACACTTCGAATCCAGTTCAACTAGAACAGAAAGCTGTAGACATTTGTACATATGCCTGTTGCTCAGGTCCTGGACCTGCTGGAAATATTTCATACACCATATATTTCAAACAGAGGAAAATGAGTCCCCTAAATATTAATACAGGTGCAATGTCTTTGGCTGTTTCAGCTTTCCAAAGCACAGCTGTGGCGCTCCCTTTTAGTGGATACCCCAATATCAGCAGAATTTGTCTCTATGGACACAAATTTTCATCTAGAGTACAATTGTTTCGATGGTGAGACCATTTGTGTTCGGTGCAGCAGTCCCAGTCATCACTCAGCAGAAAAATAGAACATGTGGGAGTAGGGGTGGGCACTGATAGAACTTTATTGATATCAGTGCCCTGATAGATTCTCCTTGCTTTTATATTTTGTGGAAAAGTCTTATCTGCCTGCTAAGCTGAGACAGCTATGGTAGCATAGTCATCAAGTTCATCAAGCAGTGAGGTTTTTTAAGGTTTGTGATATCCCTGAATAAACTCGTACAGATAAATGCTATGTTCATGTCTGATGTGGATATCCTTCAACCCAAGCATTGGCTGTGAGCTTAAAAGTGATGCATGATGCTTGATGGCCATAAAATAAAAAGAAAAACTGAAAGTCTGAACACCACCACACATCCTCTGAAATGGAAATCCATTGCATTTAAGTTATTTACAAAGGGCCCCAGAGTAATGTTTTAGTTGCTGTAGGATTGACACTGTATGGATATTGTTTAATTTTTGTCAGTATCACATCAGATGCCAAATTTCTCATGTCATGTCTGATTCTTTGAAGGTGCTTGCAGTTGAAATTTGAGAGTATGTCCACACTAGGTCCTGATGCTCAAATGAATTGCTGAAGTGTTTTCAAGAGTTTGGATTTAAAGATAGTTCAGCGGCAGATAAATAATGCAAAACACAGAAAATTTAACCTGAGTTCTCTGCTTTAGTCAATAAAACCCTACTCTAGGCCTGTTGAGAACAATATTTTGATCTGTAAAAAATAGGTTGCCTTAACAAAGGAATTTCGATGGAAGGTACTGGTTGTACGATAACCTCAAGGAAATGAGTTTTTCTTCAAGGGCAGATACTTTGGAAGTGAACACTGTTCTGGCTGCACTGCAGGCCGAAGGCCAAATAAGAAGGCTCACTAACATCCACCTGGGCCAAAGGAAACAAGCGCCCCACCCCCTGCCTATTCCTCTGTGAGCCTCAGGGCCGTGTTTGAGGAGATCGGTGTTTGGAAAGAGAAACTCAACTCCAGAAGAGACCGCATTGCTGCTATGGGGCTCAGCTGCCTGATAAAGACCCCCTGACTGACCTGATTGATCAGCTCTGCCCCTTGCACCAAATGCTATCGATGGAGGTGGAGCAATTGAAGCTCAACTGCTTACCTTTGACGACAGCACCCAGAGGTCAATCCCAGGGTCAGGCTCTTATGTAAGAGGCTCGTCTGTTTGCATCACTCCTGACAGAAACACTGAGAGCTGAAACAAACTGACCAAGAATAAAACCCTTGCCGTCATTTGAACCACATTTAGACTTGCTTGTAGGAATGTGCAGCTCATACCCCTTGGGTACGAGCTGCACTTCATGGAGAGTTTTACCAAATATAGTTTTACCAAATATTTGCAGTGAAAAGCAATTAAACTGAATACATTTGTAGAAACCCAAACCTGAACAAATAATTTCAGGCTGAGTACAGGGGATCTAGTTTGCCCGGAGAAAGTTGGTATTCTGCTCAGGGTGTTGCCGGTGAAGAGGACAGACATCAGGCCGGGAGGTGGTGTGTATTTATTCAGGTATTAAACGACCCCATTGCTCGACTTGGTTTAATAACAAACACACCACGGGTGCATGGCGGCCAAAGGAAACTCTCAGTTTTACACAACAATAAAACAGCCAGTGATCTGGGCCCCACTGGACCCAACAAGGCCTGCTGGCCATGCTGCAGTCATGTAAGGTGATGAAAACCACAGCCATATGATGGGGTAAAACAGCTTAGACGTAGATTTTAAAGAAATCTTTATGAGTGAATGCATGCAAGGGCAACACTGAGACAATCATATGGGAACTATTTCTCTAAAGTGCCATGGTGTCAGCTGTAGAAAGAACCACAATAAAAGCCAACATCCATCATAGCCCCTATCCTCTGGTTGGGGTCTACATGCTCACAGTCAAATTCCACCAAATCCATGTTTAGTCTGTCTTCCCTCCTACACAGCACTTGACCCAATAGGTTTCTAGCTGATACATTTATTTATTTATTTACTTATTTTCACCAGATGGTGAATCAAAAGCCAAATATGAGAAGTTCCTTTCATACCATTTCGCAGGAGTCAACTCTAGAAAAAAAATTATAAACTCATCGACATCTAACACTTTTTTTCCAACAAGTTTAAAGCATATTAAATGGGTTAATTTCCACTGGCTCTGCTCAGATGTGGCCAAACTCCATTACAGATCCAGAAAGTTGGCACCTCCTGAAGCAGATAGGCAAGACTTCTTTTCTTTTTTTTTCTTTGACTCCAGTTGTCCTGTGTTTGACCAACGCAGCCAGTGGATGTTGATGGAGGATGGTCTTCATTATCAGCAGTTTGACAGAAGCTTACCAGTATTTGAAAAAATACAGAACAATAGCTGTTTACTTGAAAAAATAACCAAAAATGTAATTAAAAACTGCATTGCGCTTGGGTATAAGCAGAGCTCCCTTCTGCATGAAAGTATGTATAAACAGTTATTATGCAAATTGTTAGAAGACTATTAGCCCATTAGTTTCTTGGTTTTCTGTAATGATTGTGTGTTTGCGTGTTTCAGGTCTTTTCAGGTAGAGGAGGAATGCAGGCCAGTGGGGACGTGTCTCGTGTGCCAATACACTGTGCACTGTGTGAGACAATACACCAAACGCACACTATCTACACAAAATCACACACACACACACACACACACACACACACACACACAACCTCCAATAAGCTTGTGTGCACACAATACTGTGTGACACGCACAGTGTGTAAGTTGACCCATAAGAACAGATGCATATGTGGACACTTATACAGTAACTCATCCAACCTTCAGTGTGAACCTTCTAATCAAACATCTGGAAAGTGTTCAGAAAAAAAGTCCTCTCTCTGACTCTCTCTCTCTTTCTCTCTCTGCATTTGTCGGCACGAGAGCCCTGTGATGGAACGCCTCCTCGGGTTGGCGTGTCTGTCATCGTGAAAGGCTGAACCGCCTCGTCTGTCAGCACAGATAAAAGGGCGTTTATTACACCGGTGGGTTTTAAACATGCCCTACATAGTTTATATTGAAATGATTATGATAGACAGGCACGACAGGGCACATCCCTTTGGCTTAAGAGTGAGGTAGACACAGACAGGAAGAGAGAGAGAGAGGTGGAGAGGGAGCTGTCTGTCTTTATCATGCAATACAGTCCTGTGTTAGACAAGACCACCTCACTGTGTGGCACTTACCCTGCCGCTAACTGCTACGTTCAGTAAACTGCTAAATGCTGACAATTATACTGTAGTCTGTGCGCTAACATAACTGTGATTACATGTGCCACCGGAGTGGATTCGCATAAACATGCCTGTTTATAAGCTTCAGTGGGTGATATTGATAAGTTCAGTCTCACTCAGATACAGACTCACTTTTCTTTTGCTGTAAAGGTTACAAGATGTCACTGTCACACAAGCTGTTAACATGTGAGTAAATAAAAACATCTGACAACAAGAAAACAAACTACTGGACAAAGTCAGTCAGGGAGAAATGATCCGACAGCAAAACGGTATTGAACACTGGAGACATGAGAGCTGTTTTGACACTAAAAACACCTAAAACATCCAGAAATGTTCAGAATGAGCAGCATGTGTGAACAAAATCAGTCAAATTGGGATATTCTGAGCTTTCCCCATTCTTATGGGATAAAGCACATGAGCAGCTTATCATAGTGTCAGAATAACTTGTCACACTTGATTTTGCTGTAAATCTCAAACCCCTGGGATACATATCACAAAGTGACCCTATAAAGAGAAGGAGAAACACAGGCCATAAAAGTTTGTAGAACAGTGGCAGTGACTAAAAGTCAAATCCACTCTCTGACACTGATTCAAATTGACTTTGATAGAATTGAAGCAAAAACAGCCAAAACAACAACAACAACAACGAACAAACAATATCCAGATCTGAGTGGCACAAACTTGCACCTCTTAGCTCTCCAGATAAGTTACAAACAGCAGCAGTCATCCTGCTGACATCGAGCCTGTTCACTGTGTGTGTGAAGACAAGCTGTGTGTAAGTGTGTGTATTCCTTCTCACTCCTGGGTGATAGACACTGATCGATGATTGCTGCCTGCTCTGTGTCTCTCAGCTCCCCTCAGCGCTGATCCTCACATGGGATTTATGAAGCCCAGGGGCTGATCCACAGCCAAATTATGTGGGCGGAGCACAGCTGGACTGTACTCCTATCCATCTTTCCCACTCAACTTAGGCTCTGAAAAAAGAGAGGGGACTTTTCATCTTTCCACCACTGTAAATGTTGGGTTCTGTCAGGACCACAAATCACCTGAGGAAACGGAGTGGAAGTGTTCGAACCAGCCGCCGGCTTAAGACTTGACATCAGGGTACTGGACAAGATGTTCTCCCAGCATGCAACTTCTGTTGTGCACGCCTCAGCAGATAACTATGCAAGAAGGGCTGCTCACCAAAATAAAAATAATACATAAATACAGGCTATATTTATTTATATGGCCATAAACTGTATGTTTTAATAACAAATAATTGATTGTTAACATTACAGGTCATAGACTTGGCAGGTTTCTTCTCAACGCCCATTCCTAATTTTAGTAGCTGTCAAATCCATATTAGAGGCACACGGCTGCCACAAAGTGGACTTGAGTGGAGAGTGGTGGAACTCATGAAAGTAAAGTTATAAATGCTGATAAAACACATTGTGGATTATAATATAAATCTGTTTCAATAAGAGCAGTTTTTTTTGCAAGCATTGAGTTTTAAATCTGACATTAGAGCATAAATTTTATGCAGAGAAGTTAAAAATCACATTTGTTGGTTGCCCAGTGTATTAAGTGCATCTGCAGCTGGATGGAGCTGTCTGTGCGAGGGTGTGTGCCATGCCATGGGTAAGAGAGAGAGAGAGAGAGAGAGAGAGAGAGAGAGAGAGAGAGAGTGAGAGAGAGAGAGAGAGAGAGAGAGAGAGAGACAGTGGCCTGCGTGGGCCTCACTGTTCAAACATCTCAAAGTTTGCCGACGCGTCGTCTGCCTGCCAGGCCTGAGACAGCTCCGGCTCCAGGACTTCACACACCTACATGTCACATTCTCAAACTGCTTGACACTCATTTTGCAAACCCACATGCTCCAGAATAGACACACACATACACACAAACGATACTACACAATGAGTACGCATTAATCTGTATTAAGCCTGCAGACATCAGACAAGGGATTTTGGCACATTGAGTCATGTCTTTGACTAATGACCCTCACCTTGTTGCTGTGACATATCTAATCTCCTAAGCCCTGAATGTGTCATATAAGTTCCTCTTTGCCTCTTCATTCATTCATATAAAAATGGAGAGCAACCACATAGGGGTCCAACCAACACAGATGTGACTGTGGCAGATGGATACAGAGATTGTTAAGCCTTCTCAGGGACACTACAGTCAGTTTTGGAACAAGTAATTACCATATTTGGACAAAGACCAAAGCAGTGAACTTCAGTAACTGACCTAAGTTATAGATCACTGCATACACCAGTCTGAGAGGCCAAGCCTTAGGTTTCAAATAATCTTGGGCCATAACTGAATTCAAACAGATAACTAACACTCACTTTTCAATTGTCTACAGGAGCTCCATCCATCATAGTACTAGCAGGAGTAGTGGTTGCCTCAAGCATGTTGTGATACACATTTTAATGCTGACAGGCCTAATTTTAACATGACTCTTCCTGTAATATAGTACATTTAGAAAATGCAGCACACACATGGCACATTATAAATAATTGAGCTAAAATAGTTTAATTTTCACATGATATTTATATGGACAACAGCAGAAAATAAGTGCTATAACCGAGATGATAATGATATCGAATGACAACTTAAAGAGTTCTTGACAGCCTGTTTGAACCCAACAAATGATTTCAGCAATCATTAACTTTTTTGTCATACTAAAAGGCATCTATGTTTGTATTTCCTTCTTGAGACTTGGTAAAAAAATGAAATAAAACTTTAAAATATGTTCTTAATCTTTTACCGAGCCTCTCCTGTCCACCCAATGGCTTCTCCTTGCTGTTTTTGTTCAGCCAGTAGAAGAATAAAGCATCACAGTATTTGACTTCTTGAACCCACAGGTCGACCTCATTCTCTGAGGTTGTTTGTTTAGAAGAAGCCAGAACACTATAATAGGTTTGGGATGTTTAGGCCCACGCTGTAACAACCTGCTCCTCAGACTACTGCCATTGACGTCACCAGAGAGCTGACGGAAGTGGAGAGACACTTAGCGGCAAAATCAACATCAAGAATCAGCGGCGGCAGCCGTGATCGTGACCGTGGCTCCGTGCAGTTTGAAGTGGATGGTTTGGCTTTGGCTCTCGATCACTCAAATACCAAACATAGCAGACTGCATGGTACACCACCAACCCTTGAAAAAGACTTTCAGCTCTCACTCACGTACATGCCACACATTGCTACTCCCAATTCATAAAGCAGTGTTTCAGTGATGGCCAAGAGCTTCAAAATATGACCAACCTGGAACCCATCAAGTACCAGTTTAAAAGTGCAAGAGTTCAAAGTCAAGTCAAAGGAAATACGTATGTGGTTCAAGTTTTAAAGTCATCTCAGTGGGTATATGTGATGACAAACCCAACACATATGTTAGATAATAGAACAGAGAAGTAGTCTTATTTGTAGACTTTTAACCGCTCAGTTCTATGCTCTTCTATGTTCACAATAATCATGTGCATGTATAATATCATCAATGCCAGGTAGTCTGTAGGCCTCTGCGGAATACAGCATGTTTTTAATACCCGTACCTGATTGGATTTGTATCAGTATCAGCCAATACCAAAGCCAAGGTATCAGAGTTGGAACTGGGACTCAAAAAGAGCATGTCACCTTGCTGTTAATCTCCCTTCACTGGCTCCCAGTGGTATCTTGAAGCAAATTCAAAGCTCTTCTTCTGGCTTACAAGACAATGACAAAAACCGTTCTGGCCTACCTGGAATCCTTCAACCAGAGAGGCCGAGAGGCCACTGTGCTCCACCTTTGAAAGATGCCTGGTGCTCCCAGCCTAGCGTGACTCTAAATATCTAGCCAGACTGTTGTGGTGAAATGGTGAAATGATTTACCCAACTCTATACAATTTGCAAAGTCCCTTTCAACTTTCAAAAGACATCTGTTAAATGTTGTTGAATTTTTAACAATTTTGTTGCCGCTGAATTATTAGTTGTGGTTAGTTTTGGCTGTATTACTTACTAAAAACGAAGAACATTTCTTTTTACACTACATGGAGGCACCTGCAGCCAATCAACTTGAAGCACTTTGTCACACTTGGTAAGGATTTTTTGTCAAGTTTTAATACCTGCTTGTGTTGTTCATCGCTTTGGACAAAAGCCTCTGCGAATTGAAATTGTGGTGTTGCAGAAAAATGCATTTGTGCATCCCAAGACATGATAGCATGTGGATGTCTGAAAGAGCTACAATTGAGTGTTAGACAATCAAAGGTTAGACTGGAAGGTCAAACAAAGGCATTTGGTTGATTCTTCCTCAGTAACTTGGACCCAGACTTTATAAAACTCAAGCGTGAGTCTGAGGTTTGGCGACTCAACTATGACACTCTATCTTTCATATTGTCATCTGAAGATGCAAATTTATGCCTCGAGGATAGTAACAGAGGTGAGGGATAGTATGTGAGCTGCAGGGGGAAGAAGGGTGGATTGGTGCTGTTTGTGGTTTTACTATCTTTGATGAGTCAATACCACTTATCATAACACTGTGAAATTTACGTACTGGGACAATCCTTATGCTAACTCACAGGCTAATGCTACACAGGTAAGAGTCCAAATTGGTGCCACATTCTGATGTATCCACTGACCTTTGCAGGTTTTGCCGTCGGGCTGTAGGGTGAATCCCACAGGGCAGCTGCAGCGCACCCCTGTGGCTGTGTCTTTACATGTCCTGTCGCAGCCACCATTGTTCACAGCACAGGTCTCTGCACAAGTCGGCACAGGGAGGGAAAAAGATAGAAAAGAGAAGAAGGAAGTGTTAACATCTGACCCCTGTGTCTGCGATGAAGTTACAGACACTGACGATGATGTGGTGAAAACAAAGCTTCATGCAGGATAAGAATACACAAGAAGTTGGAATTTATCCTTGTGTTTGCTGATGTAGCTTTGTCAACACACATAAAAACATTACAGTAAAACATTTTCAAGAGAAGAGACACTCATAAAAAGATGTAAATACATTGTTCATGAACAGTAGTTTGTCATATAAACAGGAGAAAATCACATGACACTGTGCTGAGAGAGGAGGATGAAGAACTCTTTGGCCCAAAGGTCGTACCTGTTTCCAAATGTGACAAGAAATCAGTTAACACACAAAAATAGGAAGGGCTAAGGTAAGTAGATAGAAAAACAAAGTTTGTGCAAAGTTGAGTGCGGTAAGTCTCGAGCACACTCAGTGGACCCGGTCTGTATATTTTCCTCCAGAAAAATGTTCTTGTTCGTGGTGAAGATAAAGTTTGCTCGGACTTGTGAATATTGCCTGAGCTGATCCCAAAACAAACACGAGCTCATGGTAACTCTAGCTCACCTGCCCGGCTGCTGTTGCTTTAGCTAAGCTCAGCACACACTTTCCCAATGGGCCTGGAGAACTGCTGAGGAGGCTGAAATTTGACGTTAACTTGTGTTTGTTGAAGGGATTCAATAAAAAGACACCTAATAAGGAAGTTTCACTTAGTGACTGTTCCGCTTTAGCATGTTTGTCTTCAATAATTTCAGAGAAAAGACTTCATGTTCCTGAGAAATTTCATTAAGCTTGTGACTCCTCTTTCCTTTTGGAACCAGATTGGTTAGGTTATAAACTTTACATCATCAAATAAGTGCCTCTCAGGTCCAGCAAAGTTGACATTAAGAATTCAAAGGCCTCTGCCGGCAAACTCAAACATCTAAATCAAGGATGTTCCCTTCCTTCCAGGCAGCTTTTCCAATTTAATTAAAATGCCAGGAGATTGTGCGCCTGAGAGGGGTGAAGAGAGGAAGCAGGAAAAGTCCTTTCAGGCTGGCAAACACATCCAGATCTAGGGGTCAAAGCATTAGCATAATGCTCTTTCAGAATGCACAGTCACAAACACATCTGAGCCAAGATGGCTGCTGCTTTCTATCAGGAAACAGGATGGTGTTTGGAGATTTGTTTGTGTTTCTTCATGCAGCTCCAAACAACATCAATCTCTTTGGGTTCTTTCCTCTCTTTATCTCTTGTTTTCTAACCGGAGTTTGTTTATCCGTCAATGCTCTGTGTTCGTCATTTTGCAATTCTTGTCATGACTTATTTCTCTTGGTGGAAGTTCTGCAGCTGGATAACAAACTATTTCTATTCCTAAACTTTGTCACGAGCGGGGAAGTTTCCTGAGTGAGGGCATGAGATTTTTGTTGTGTTGTGGAAAAAACAGAAAGAGGCAAGAGGGCTGGAAGGAGAGACACTCCATCATCGAGGCAGCCTGTCTGATTATCCCTGTAGGTACGAGAGCAGAATCAAGTCCACTTTCTGGGTCTCCGTCTCCATTTCTGTGTGTATGAGATTGTGTATTGTTTAGACTCATGACGAAGTCGCATATGCCTGCACAGGTGTATTCACATGTATGTGAGCAGACGTGACGTGGGTGGAGGTGGTGTTTTTGGGTCACAGTGATTTATACTGAGTACAGTGGGCCCTATCATTAGCTGAAGGTGAGTACAGTCCTGCTCAGACCCCCTCTTTCTCCAGACCACGCCCAACCCAGCCCGGGGCCAGACCAAGCACAGGAACACAGACGCACTGCCGGGCCTGATTGATATTCTGGACGAGCCCTTCTTACCCCCCTCACCCCCCTCTACACCCTCAAACTAACCCTACATATTTCTGTTTTAGCCTGCTTTCTATGAGTGTGTGTGTGTGTGTGTGTGTGTGTGTGTGTGTGTGTGTGTGTGTGTGTTGGGGGGTGTAATATTCATGTTGCATTTTCTGCATGTAGCTCCCCTTTAATGAAAGGACCGCTCTAAGTAGCACTAGTTATTAGTTATAGTTGTGTTGATTACCTAATGACACTTTGGAGTTTTTCTGCAAATTTGACCCCATGGTGTGAAAAACATTATCACTCAGATCACAAATATATCTTTGGATTAAAAGCCATCAGACTCAGTTTTTTGTGCTCTTTTTTGTGTTGACACGGCTTCTCTGCGCTGTGTTGTAAAATCTAGTGGAAGAGTTAATTATTTGGACTTGCTGTAGTCATATCCTCATGCCATGAAAGATAAAACCACTATAGAATGTCAAATCTTTGGTTCAGTTTCAGTAGAAAATGTATTATTTTTTTTACTAAAAAGATAGGAAAATTGCTTTTTTGTACACCTGCATTGATATTTAAAGGGTCAATGAGGAGAATCCATATGAGGTGGATTGCAGCCACTCCTTCGATTGGAGGACTCAGGCAAACTCTGGTGAGAAATAAATGGAGATTGGATCTTCCTTTTAACTCCTCTTTTCTTTCTTCAAGACATCGTTCTTTGTGGTGACATCTTCACCGGATACAATGCAGCAAGGTAATGTATTTATCAACAGTTAAGATAGCGGCGGTCTTTGAAACGTGAAAGCAAACTTTGTAAGTTTGTACCGTAGTTTAGTAGCCCGCTTCATTTTGCTCTACTCATAGCTGGTGTTATGAGATGTGTTTGTGCTGTGTAACATTAGTGAATCCTGGTTAAGTCCTACCCATAGACTGAATTATGGAGGGGCTTGGCTCATAACATAACCAGTTTGTTTCTGAAGCTGAGTTTTGAAGCAAAACGCCTGGTGTGGCCATATTAGAAATGGGACGGGTGACTAGTGCCCAAACTCACAGCTATTGAGCGCCCATAAGCCATGTCATCTGAGCAGGGCTTCTGACTGGGCAAGCCTGCAATCTAAATATTCTCTAAACTGCCGAGTTTGAAGTCAATTCACCCCCTGCACAATGTGAGCCATTAGTTCAAATTTGCAATTCAGATGGGAGACAGTTTGTGTACCAGGCTGTAAACGTATATTTCTGCTCTGAAAACAGCTTGGAGTGTATGTGACTTCCAGTGCTTCCAGTGCCAGCCTCAACTCAACGACAGCAGATTTTAGCACTTCTGGATTGTCTCATATTTTCACACAGGAGGTTGCTGCTTGGTCCTACCAGTGCTCATCTTCCACTCAGGGCTATCATAGCCTGGCTCTTCATTTAATTCATAGACTCGCAGGTTTGAACAGACCACGGCAGAACAACTGCTGTATATGGGTCAGAATAAACATTACCATAAACATCTTCGCCCGTTTTTTTTAGCATTTAGGTCATGTTTTAGCAGGCAGCCTATGCTCTATCACTCTCCCCTTTAGCTTTCTTCTGCTCTTCTACCTCTTTTCTATCAGACAGTCAAGCTCCAGTGGCCACCATTACAAAAAAATATATTCAAGAAATCAATTTCAGCAGAGAAAAACACAGCTAAACTGACACAATCCCTGAGTCTGTGTACAAGCTCCTCAAAATGGTCCATTCTAAAAACCCTGTGAGATCTTTGTGAGACTTGCTGTTATGAAGAGGCATAATATCCTGTAAGGTTCATGATACATTGTAGGGGTGGGCCTCATGCACCAAGCTCTGACCCTGACAGGTCTCTAGAGAGCTAGCAAATCATAGAGAAGTGGGTTTGTGGGGCAGGGAGTCTTAAAGAGACAGCATCCGAAAAGAAATGTTTCAGGGAGAGGCTGGAATGAGGGTTTTCCAAAACAACAGTGTGAGAAATCTAGGGTTTATCTTAGCTTTCATACAAAGCTTCAACAGGGGTACTAAAGGTACAGCAAACAAAAAGGAAAGAAAAAAGGCGCAACACCCCCGTTTAAAGTAAAATTCTGCAGACAAAAAATAGACTTTCTTTATTCATCAAGATCACCAAAAATGGTCCCTCCCTCAAAGGTGTGAGGACATGTTACTATTTTTTAGACCAACAAAACAATACCACTTATCACTGGTTTTCTCCCTGAAGAAGTAAATAGTAATTTAGTAAAAAACAAAACAAAACAAATTTTTTTTAATTGTTTTCATTCAATGTACATACTTGCCGAAAAAAATAAAGTGGGAAAATACAGAAAAAGAAAGTCTACTGATACCTTGGTTAGGTGTTGGTTGTAGACTGCAGCAAAATATTCATCCTTATGCTGATGATTCAGTTTTCTCTTCTATGTCATAAAAGGTCTTTTGTATTGATTCAAGTCAGGGGGAAGAAAAGAAATCTTTTTGCCCCAAATGACCAGTTATGCTTTAAGTGAGTTTTAAGTGAGAAAAGGCCTAAAAGGTGAACAGAAATTCATTTCGACTCTCATCTTGCAGCTTGAATGAGCGTGACAACTTCATGTGCAGGGATGAGAATTTGTCAGCGAGAAGTAGAGGAATGAGCGGGACGACAGTAAGTATATACATGTCCATCACGCTCCTGGCATGGAAACGCTGACCTCTGCAAACCGTTCTTTCCACGAGAGGAGGACACATGTTCCATTGATTAAAGCCGGGGAGCATGAGAGAGAAACATGTCACTGTTTATACTAAAGCATCATGCCAAGTCACAGCAAATGCTTCACTATACTGTAAAAAAAGGTGAGAAGTAGACGATCACCTTACAGGGCTTAACAAGATTCCTGTTCCTTCCCCATGATGGGCGCATAAATCAGCTGTCAGCTAGGCATGGCTTTGGCATGCATTCACACTACGGATACACCTGTACTTTCCACACAACCCAGTGCAGCTCCATCTGTCCTGAGGTGACTGTTTATTTGGAGTCCAGGGTTTCAACCACTGCAGCACCTCTGACTTTCTCTTATGGTACTTTTTACTATCATGTGCTCAGCATCTGGCTCCTGATTTAGCTTTCCTTACATTATCCACATCATCAGGTGTCTCAGTGTTACTTTTCATCCACTCGCCCACGCTCCCTCCTCTCTTGTGCCTTCTCCGTTTCATTTCCGCCCCACTCCCTCACCCCCAGAAGCACCTTTCTTTTATAGTGTCAGTTCCATTTGTCTTGAACGGCATGTTGCCGGCGCCGTATGACGGCAGACACTGGAGCACCGTGTGTCAGAGGAAGCAGACAAACTGATAGCAGTGTCAAATCTAACATACTGATGCTGCTTGGGCTGTGCCAATGCAGCACCAGAATGGCCTCTGTGCTCTTCTTAGACACATGCAGACACACGTTTGTTCATGCGCAAAGACGCAATGGAGAAACCACAGAAAAACGCTTCATAAGAGCAGGTGGAGTTAATTTGCTCCCTTTCAAAATAGTACAGTTAAGTTAGAGTAAGAGCTGAACTTTGAAATATTTTACTAAATCTCCAAGTTATTGTTTGTAACTCATTTGCCTTTGAAAAATTCAAATACATTGTGAAACAGATGTTTCTCCGGTCCAGCTGCTGCAAAACCAGCAACCATACAAACAGTTTTGGTATACTGTGTTGGCCAAGGACGCTTTGTTGGATCGAGGGCTGTCATAATGTCTGTAGCAACACGTTCCTTTACTTCCAAGCTCATGTTGGAAGTGGGCTACAAAAGTTGACCCAGACGTGATGCCACCCTTTGAAGCAAGTCTTCCTGCTCTTTTGGATTTTGGCTGCCCACATGAGTGAATGGAAGGATGGTAATGCGGTTGTTGAAAACTGCATCGCTGCCTCTTTCTGTGGTCATTCCTAACGCACGTCTAAGGTAAAATTACAGCACTGTGGTTATTTCATCTCGTGGTGGTGCCTCATGTTCAGTCATCGTCGTGTGCATGAAGTGTGTTGTAGTCTGCTCAAACTGGGTTATATTTTTGTAGTCAGTGAAAAGGAAACCATAAAGCTTTTATTGATCCCTAACCGGATACCTCAGACAACAAACTTTGTTTGTTTGTTTGTTTTCATGTTTGATGTGGACCTCCATATAGGCAGGTTACATGGTGGTAGAACTGGTGGTGAAGCAGGGTTGAGTCAGAGAGGAGAAATGAGTTATTTTGTTGAAGGTGATTGAAGGGGAAAGGAAAGAAGGAAGTGGAAGAGGAGGGACAAGGAAGCACCCATAAGCCCCTGTTTTCCTCCAAGCCTTCTGGTCAGAACCTGCTGAGATGAGATGTTTCAGTGTGGAGCATCACATAAATTTTGACTTGGGGAGAAAGAGACAGATATCTGTCTTATGTACCTCTGTCTGAAGAAGTAAAGAGTCAAAACCAACAAAGAATAGAAACTCAGAGTGTGAGCAAGAAGCGAGAGAATGCAGTCCATTCAGGGCATTCTTCGAAGTGAAAGTTTTTAAGACTTGAAATGTTGAGATTGTCACAGTAGTACTAAACAGGATATTAAGTCTTCACACACTTATCATAATTTAGAACTAAGTTTAATCTGTTGCTTAAAATACCTTACTTCATTTGAGCTTTCCCTAGTAACTTCACCAAAATAAAAAACACTGATCATTTTTAATTATACATCCAATAGGCATGTGAACTGAGGTGGCGACAACACACATTATTGGGGGGTGCAAGATGACCTGGGATAATTTGTTCAAGACAAGAGCTCAGTTTTCAGTTGTTCTAACTCAAACCTTGATCCAACAGAAAGACTAAATTGTTTGGTAACGCTGGGCTAAGTTTGCTGGAGACACGGCATCATGATCAACTTAAAATCTGATTGTGACACAAAACTCAAGGGGAGAGTTTGCAGTTTCTATGGGATTTTTAAGGAATCTAATGGGGATTTAGACACAAATAAATCCTAATCTGTTTTTTTTTTTTTAAAAGAAATACCTGGACCCACCAAAGGAATTTTGTATCACTATTTTAATGTTGTTATAATCTTTTTAACAGGAAAATACATGTAACAAACATGTCTTTCTGACAAGAATCTAATTCTGCTTCAGGTTCCTGCCTTTTAGAGGAAATTTCCTCATGTCACTGTAACTTGCAAAAAGCTTCAAAATGCTCTCATGGTGGATTGAGATGCGATTAGCCACAGTAGCTTATTGTCATGCTAGGTTTTTGTTAATGAAATACCATCACTAGTTCTGGACCAAGTAGAAACCTCCAGTGTGAGAAATGAAGCCAATGCAGAAGTGTTTAAGACTCCAGTTCATTGAGCATCCACTTGAGATTGTCAACTCAGCATGGTGAGTTATACTGGATCATGAAATGTGTATCTTTGCCATTTTTTTCTTTTTCTTTTTTGTATAGAAAGTATGGTTGTAATCGTGTAGACGTTTGACATGATCAGGGGATCTTTATATGTGCGACTTGCCAAACACCAAATGGGACAACACCATACTTCGCTGATCTTTCCTATAATCCTTATCTTCCCATCGGTTGTTAGGAGAGTTAAAACATCTCTATGGTCCTGTGGTCTGACCCCAGCCTTACTAAAGATGACAGTATGTGTTTGATGGTTTCACCTGCATCAAACCAAGCTGCCTTTAATAGCCTCTTCAGGGGACGGTAACTGTTGAAGGGGTTTTGCTTTGCAGTTTAAGTGCTCTGTCTTTGCAACGGGGTAATGAGAAAAGAAGGGAGGGGAGCATTAAAATTTGGAGTGGAAGGTACAACTGGGAAAGTGACTGTTAGTACTCCAGAAAACCTCCTGAACCTTTGGTAGGAAGGGGTTAGGGAGGGAGAATTCAAAGGGAAACAGCAAACTCCTTTCTTCATCACGTTAGATATTGTTGCAAAAAAAAAAAAAAAACTGTGACTGTGGGGGTAGACACAGTGGGCATCAAAGAGGAATAAACAAAATAAAAAAAGAGGACGAGGAGGAGAAACGGAGAGAAGTGGAATCAGGGTACAAGCACAAGCGCCATGGCAACACATAGAAAGAGGAAGAAAAGAGTTACCCATAAGTAGCCGCCGTTTCACCCGCTTGTCCACATCAGCTACTGACGTGGCATTGAACTCAGAGCTCTCAATTGCAGCCTCATCTTTCTCTAAAACACAAGTGACAAGGGGACAAACAGTGAGCAGCAGGTTAATGAGAAGCCCAAATGACCAGACCTTCAGCCCCTCTTGGCGTTTGAGCAAAAACACCAAAGCCAAGAAGCAAGAAGCAATGAAGAAGCGCCAAAATCCCTGTTAGAGTGTTAATCCCCAAACAAATGACAAATCCCCCAGAGCAAACAAAAGAACAAAACAAAGTAAATGAAAATGATCAGTGTGTAGCTCACAAAATGAAGCGGTAGGTAGGTTGGTAGGTAGGTAGGTAGGTAGGTAGGTAGGGAAGGGGTAAAGGTTTAGGGCTCACATGAAATAAAGGGAGAGGTGCAGGGTTTTGGGGGATGGAGTGGGATTGGGTCAACGTAAAGGGAACTTCTATCTCTGATGCAGACGTTGCTGTTGTTGCCGATGGAGTTTCTGCCTTCCATATCAAACAGCCACGCTTTGTCAGCAATGATTCCCTCGTGTAAGGATGGAGGAGGAAGACGAGACAGAGAGCAGAAGGAAAGGATGTCCAAAATCTCCAAGACAATCTGCCCTGAATGTTGGCACAGAGACAAAGCCAAAGAAAAAGGAAGAAGTGGGTGACAATGACAAGAATATGAAGAAAAAGAAGAAGAAGGACAGAGATGCTACAGGGAAGAACAAGAGGCTCGACAGAAGAGAAAAGGCACTCAAGGAACTGAGCAATGATGAGGTGATCAAAAGAGTATGATGGACAGAGTAGGGAAAAGAAAGAGCAAGTGAGAGAAAAGGCTGAATCAGTCCCATCATGTCCCACAATGGGAGAGGTAAATGAGGGAAGAGGGGTGGGAAATGAGGTTTTAAAGGTAGGGGGTGCATGCAGAGGAATAAAAAAAGTAGGAGGAGGCAGTCTGGGGCAGCGCTGGTTGCCTGTTTGTCTATGGAACACATTTCAACTGGCTTTAACAGTCAACGCTGAAAAAAACATGTTCCCAAAGCTGGGCAGTGGAGTCAGGGGAGGGCTGAGGGAGGAAGGTGGCTGTGGCTGTTAAGATGGCATGCATGTGGTGCTGGGGACGGCGGGTTTGATGATGGGGCTTGGAGAGGGAGTTGGCCTTTCATTGGGCCTGAGTCATTAGGGCCTGAATGAGCATCTCTTTGTGAATGGATGCCTTTAGCCGCAATAGGAGTGGGCTTTGATGTCCAAACACAGACCTAAGGGAGGTGGGGGGAGCTGGATATTGGGGTAATTAATGTCCCTTCCATTTCCCGGCCCACTACCGTTTTTCTCTCTCATCTGAGGCGCTTGATCGTCAAAGTGAAGTACTCTCTGAGGTGCACTCAGGGATGAATGGAAGCTTTCTGGTGCTCAGCTAACGGGTGAAATGTGGCTGTGTGAATGTGTAATTGTTGAATCAAATACTTGTGCATACCAGTGTTCATGCTTTTGAGCAACTACTTGCTGGAGTGTGTGAAAAAATCTGTCAGAGAGGGAGATAAAAATGTGAGTGTAGGACAGGTTGAGAAGGGGTGGCAGGAGAAGAGGACTGTGGGCCCTCTGGCTCCTTAAGAGTCTGCAAGACTAAGTGGTGGTGGGAGGCCCCCGGAGAGGGGAGCGTTTTAGAGAGCCGGACCTACACAGGACAGGGAGGGAGGAAGGAAGGGGGGGGATAAAACCACTTAACTACAACTACAACTAGAAGGGAAATGTTAAAAACCAATGCATTGGTGAACAGGGTCGCTTTAAACAACAACAACAATAAAAATGTACTTCAATTTGAAAAGGAGAATAAAAGAAATTATAAGAAACAGAAATAAAAGGGGAAACCATGAAAATGCAATGCAGGTTTTCCCATGCAGCTGAACAAGCAGACAAACAAACAGACAGATGGACGGAAGGTTTAGCAAACGAGGCAGTGGGAGATAACTATGAGTGGACACATGCAAGTTATGAAAGGAGTGAGTGGTGCAAGTCCCTGCCTCTTTATTGAAGTGCATGGAACAAGAAAGGGGGCTGATGGATGGGGATGAGGCATGGAGGTCACTTTGTCGTCGGATTGTGGGTTTTGGTAGTCGGTGAGTCGGTTGCTTTTTGTTCTCATGAGGTGGAGGATGAGGAGGAAGTGAGAGAGCTGGAGGAGCAGGTTTAGGTTTGCTTTCTTGGGAGCTAAACCTAAGATCAGGCTGCAATTGAGATGTCTGAGTCTAGCACCGTTGGACCCCTACCCAGAGTCACTCTTCCCTCTTGTGCACTGAGGCTCTTAAATCCACCTCATTTGGCTATAACATGGATGCTCAGACAAGACAGGCAATCAGGTACTATCACCAGAAAGCAGGAAGAAGAGAAGGAGGGAGGAGGAGCAGAGGGACGGCACTACAGAGAGAGGGTACAAGGGAAGGTCGGGAAGGGGGGGTTACAGGTAAGCCCACAGAGCAGTTGGGACACTCAGACCACAGAGACAGAAGTTCTTCTCTTGTCAAAGTATGAAAAGAGACAGAGACAAAGAGAGAAAAGAAACAGGACATTGGGAAAGTATGGAGAAGAGGGTTCCTGCTCGATCTCATTGCTCTCTTCTTCGAAGCTTTTCTTGACGGTGTTCCTTCAAGGCAGCTGGAGAGGAAATGCGATTATCAGCAATCAAATATGGAGCTGCTAAGAAGCAGCACAGTATTCTGTCCAAATATTGAAAATGAAAGACATCGAGAGATAAAAAGAGAGAGAGAAAAGTGTTTCCAGTGTTTAAACACAGCAGGAAGGATAGCATATCAAAACAACTTCAGATCAGAACTCCATCAACTCACAAGCAAACAACCTGATGTGACCTCAAGCAGTGCAGGTGCTTTAAGCTAATATGCATACTAACAAGTTGTGCAATCACATTTTTTCTCTCGCGTTTTAATTCTAACAACATGTAAAATCGGCCTAAACATAAAATGTTAGAAACATTCCTGGTTGTTGTATTTAACAACATGGAAAAGTTTACTTTTTATTTGGTTCATTAAGGTTTACACTGCCTATTACAAATTAACCAGAACTTGTAAACAAAAGTCACATGGACTCCCAAGAAGCTCATTAATTGGACAGTTTGGTTAAACTGTCACCCTGCCGAGTTAGGATATCTGGCAGGAGTGAACCCCAAAGTGATCATGATCCAATGCCCTGAATTCTTGGCCATTGATTTGGCTGTTGTCTTTTCTTCCCAGAAACCCACCTTCCTTGTTTGTTTTGGGTGGGGGTTTTGATTTACACCAACTTAACTCTTTTCTCTTGAGTTGATTTAAATGAGAAAATATAAAGAACAGTAATTTTCATATAGAACTAATCTTTAACATTTTTCTCCTGTTTGGGATATTTCTGCTCAGCCTTACAAACTTTGAATTAGATTTCAAATATCAGGTAAATATAAATATACATATATTAAGTCTAGTTTGAAAGAATCCAAGGTCTTTACCTGTCATGAGCAATCTGGCCCTATTGTTGGACCCTGAGATCTACATTTCATGTTCAATTTGAATACGTTTATTCCTGTCTGGCTATTAATGATACCAACACAAAATGAAAGAACACAATGAATATGTCACCAAAGAGTACAGCCAAAGAGTCAACAAACCACAAACCAAAAATTTACACCAAACCTCTATCTATGACTTCAGTTCCAACATACACATCACCCATCGCTGTCCTTAAACTTAAGGCACATATTACACACTTGAACACACAAATGGCTGAAATCTCAGAGTCCTTGAAGCACAGATTCTCAAAAGGCTCAATGCAACTGTCACAGCACTGGAAGCACATTGTCTACAACAGCAAAGACACACTGATGGAAAAAAGCTTTCAGGTTAACACAAACTTCTTTTGCACTAAATCAGCAGAGAGAAGGTAAAAAGAACAGAGTTATGGACAACTCCACTTACCTTGAACGTCTCATTCACCCTTTTACTGATTAGAGGAAAAAGCAAGTTGACAATGAATATCTCTTTTGTGAGAGCCAGATTTTGGCTTGCACCAGACATGTATCTCCTGGTTATGGTAAAGCTAACTCTGTGTTAAAACTTGATAAATTTGTCCTCAACTGGCCCCCATGGTCCAGGTCTCCTTTGCTCACTGATAACTGCTTATACCTCAGCCCTGAAACTCAATTTCTCTAAAACTACCCACAAGACTGACTTGGGGCCTCATTTTTTTAGCGTAGATTTGTTTTGCATTCATAGCAATTTCCTGAATAACCTGCAGATTTGCTCAGTTAATGTAGCTCTCTGTTGGATGATCAGTGTATTTGATGGATATCCTGTTTTTTGATATGGAATATATTAAAAATGGTTGGTGAGCTGACACATGGAAACTTGTCTTGTTCTGAATTTTAGGGGAGTCAAACACCAACCAACAAATCCAAATGGGCTCTTAATAGGTTTCAAATGGAAAGTACTTGGGATGGTCTTTGAAGTTCATCTAGGAAACCTGGCCTGAGCACAAAGAAGGGCATCCTGAGTTCCCCGATGGATCAGCAAAGATGGCTTATCATGGGGTAATCAAGCATATATTTGGTTTGCTAGGGGAGAAGTGTAGAGGGTGCACATCAAGGGTTAAGGAAGGGGTGGACACATACAGGTCTTTCATTGAAGAGACAAGTTGTAACATCTGTATGCAACACCTAATACCTGTTTGAACTTTGTTTGGTCACTCAAAAATGGAAGTTAAATAACACGGGCAGCTATCCAAAGAGCTGCAGAGGGAGGACTCTCTGCTAGCCACTTCTAAATCTTGGACTGACCGAAATATCACTGCAGGGCCATAAACCATGCACCCATATCTGAAAAGATGAGACCGAGAACATATTGTCTTGTTCATTGTAAAAGTGATTGAAATATTAAACATGAAAGCCCATCTAACCAAAGTCAGACCCATAGATGTGTCAGCTTGAAAGTGGAAAAAGCATTTTTTTTTCCACTGGAGACTGTTCTTATTTGCTTTCTGAACATGTTCCAATGAAAAGCACTGCACTTTTTTCACACACAAGCTATGCTCATTCCACAGCATACTAGGAAGAGCAGTGATTTAGTTTCACTTCATAAACATCAGATAATTAGGGGTACCTTGAAAAAGGCTCTGAATGAAATCTTACAATGCATTTCCAGTAAGCTAAGCTACTTAAGTTGGTTTTTCGCACCAAGTCAACCCAGCTGAACATATGAAGGGGCTTCATGTGGTGTGAAACAGTAGGTCATTTTGATCTTCACTCACCGATGCAGGTCTTGCTGTCTGAGTGCAGGGCGTACTTCTGGTGGCAGCCACAAACTGGTCCGGTGTCTGTGTCGTCACACGTGTGCTGGCACCCTCCATTTCCATAGTTACATGTCACTGAAGAAAAACAGACCCAAAGTCAGATCTCACTCATTGATTACAGACAATATTTAGCACAAGACCCATGCAGTTGAAATCAACATCCCTGTGTGAGCCAGGATAGTGTAGCCTGGTGCTTTAGGCCTCTTTGGTAAGGGGGGTTGCAGATTTTTAATTTTTCACTAGTATAGTAAGGATTTAGTGAGCTACCGCCAGATCTATGTGGGAATTACAGGAGCTTTGGTCTAAATAAATATATTGCTCAGGTCTTTCTTGGTCTGAATGCCCAATTGTCTTATGACACGTTTTCATACAGCCACTGCCTTCCATGTGGTCAGATTTCTGCAAATTGACTGCATCATTAAGATTAGGTCATATATCATCGATAGTGTCTAAATAATAACACAATTTTTAGTTTTTGTTTGTTTTATGCTGGAAGCTGACTCGTCCGTTACACTGCCAAAAGTACCTAGCTTTAAACAAACAAAGATGTGTTCTATGAACAGGTCTCTGATTTCCTGGTAAACTTCCTTAAGTATAAAAACAGTGTGAGAAAGAGGTGATTGTAAGCAGAAGATTTCACTTTAGGACATTTCAGAAGAACTCAAGAGCCTCGACCATTACCCACAAGTTCAAATTCTAATTCCTTGGAAACCTTGAAACATTGAACTGAGTCATATTTTTTGACATCCCCCCAAAAGAATTAGACCAGAGATTGCCATAGTAAACATGACGGATCTATCCAACACTTGTGCTTTCTCATAATTTGTTTAATCATCACATTTCTTGAGGTGAAAAAAGAAAGCATGCCTGAACATTTTCAGAGAGGTTTTTCTAAGTGGTGTGGTTTCCTCAGCTTGACCACTTTTGGATGTTCTCTAGGCGGGAAAGAAGAGTGGAGGAAACAACTTAAAAAAGGATGAAGCGGGGAGAGAAGTAGGGCAAGGATGTGGGAAAAAGAAGTAGAGGTGAAATTGGAGGAGAGGTATGTATGTTTGTGTTTTGAGGAGTAATAGAAATAACTACCTCTTCTTTCATCACCCGTTTACTGCCGTCCTGTGCCGCTATGCTCAACAGGCCAGCACAGCACTGCATCCCTCACCGCTAATGAAATATCAGCACGGTGGGGGACGCTTTAAAGCCTTTCACAATCTTTACACTCTCACCGTCTGAGAGAAGAACAAGATGTGTTGCCAAACAAAGTGTAACTAAAAGCTTGTTTTTCCCCTCTCAAAAACAGCAGCCTTTAATTCCATGGCTGCAGGCACTCTGTGTGAAGACTGAGAACCAGGGATGGAGCGAAGAAGAAGGGGGGTGGAGACATGAATTCTCTCTACTGAATCCTTCAGCACCTCCAGCTTGGCCTGAAACGCTTAAATGATTTTGGTATTAAATGTCCACCCTCATATTTTACCGCTGAAGGCCGACTGGAACTTGTCCATCATTGCTATTACAGATGTTTATTACAGGAAGAATTTTAAACCTTCATCGCACCAGTACGTAACCTCAATAAACTTAGGTCTATGAAACCAAGTGTTAATACCTTGCTGCCATGTGGGCTGTAAAATAAAGTGACAGGTCAATTTGCTAAAGATTAACAGATGAGAGAGGGCATTTGCAGGATTTCAAGACATGCAGCATCTGAGATTATTTTTTTTACGAGGTAGAATCAGTAGCTTTAAATATCAACTGGGTTTGAAGACTCACTGAGGTCAGAACGACTTTAAGAAACCACAAACTTAGGACATTTTGTTGCACATCATGCAGCCAAAAGCTATGAAATGACTGTTATGGCTGACGTGCAGTCCCAACAACACAAGTGAAACTCATCCCATAGAAGTGCTTGTTCTGATTTTTGTGTCTGACAGTATTACAGAGAAAAATCCCTGCAGGCATGAACCTTTTTATTAAAGCTCATATATACTGAAACAGCAGTGACAATACTCCTCACAGTTGTATTAAAGAAACTGTATGTTCATCTGATCCAGTAGATGCTGTGACCAGTTGTGTGAGACCGAACTAACCATTTCAAACAGGTTGGTTGAGGCAGTTGAAGATCTGCAGAGCAGTCTAAAATCATTATTTTTTTGTCAATGTGGTCAAGTTGGTTTAAGAGAGATACATTTTAATGGCTGTTTTTAATGGAAGATGTGATACCTACATGTACAGTCTTTCTGGTTCTTGGCCAACTCAAAGCCAGGACGACACTCGCACGACACTCCACCTTTGCCGGGAGCCTCTCTGCAGATGTGGGCACAGCCGTGGTCCTTGTTCATGCAGTTCATCCCATCTGTGCAGGGGAGAGAGACAGAGAAGAAGTCTGGTTAGAAAATGAGGATACAGAATCAAACCAGGGCTGCTGCTTCTGGACATGAGGTGTGTGAGTTGACCCAGACACACTGGATGCCCTTGTAGTCTTCAATGAAAATCTTTTGAGATCACATGCACTGAGACAGTTTAGATCAGTTTTTAGAATCACAATCCTGGATCAAACACATGCTGCAGGACTCCACAAGAACTGAACACCACACTCTTCCAGGCTGAGACAACAATTCCAATGATTCAACATCTCATCAGAGAAACTCACATGATCAAACATGACTTCAAAAGATAAAAAAACACAAAGAACTATCAACATCTTGGGTTGATGAAGAACTAAATATGGATAATCAGTGACAAAACCTTGTATCTTTCTTCAATTTTCCACTTTACATTTTATTCAGTTTATCAGTAAATGAACACATAATTGTCAGTGGATTTAGATATTTCCAGATGTTAATAAGTAAAAATATTTAAAAACATCAGTTATTGAAGATGTATTGTTTTGTTGTAGATTTGGAGCCTTTAATTTCCCGGTATAATGCCAAAGTCAGTCATGAACGGGATGAGTGGAGCACCGTCAGTTAAGATTGTAATGTAAATGGCCAGATGAAGAATTTCTTACATTTATCATCATTCAATATAATGGAGGAAAAACTCTAGCTATAATTTTCTTCTAAAATGATATATCCAAAAATAAGACAAATGCATGTTGTTGCTTACAACTCTACCTTCTGCTAAATGTGAGACATCAAATCGCTGCACAAAGTCGTCCCAAAAGACAGTGAAGACACTCATAACTCAAGACCTGGAAACCCTCTTTTCCTCTACACTATCACAAAAATCCCAAAACATTTCCTCTCTTTCAGCAGCATTTATGACTCCATTAAACTCTGATTCTCAGGCTTCTTCCTGTCTTCTCTGATGCAGCTACTCATCTCCTGATTCCCTCCCATCCCTCCATTCCTTCACCCCAGCCTGTTTGATGTGGTCTCCTATCCTGATGATTTACAGAGCACACTGAGGCAATAATATCTGAAATAGGCCAGCGTTTAAATCTTCATCAGCGGGAAGAGGAGCCGGGGGAGGAAGCAGGGAGGCGGAGGACGGAGGGGCCAGTGCTCTCTAGAGAGGCGAGTGGGGAGGGAGACGCCAGCCAAAGATATCACTGAGCTCTGGGAAGAAGTGGAAAAGTTAGTTTGGGAGTGTGTGGATGTCTGCTCATCGTGGCACAATCAAATGTCTTCACTCAATAAAAAGAGATTCTTTTTACAGAGCCTGTTTTCAGTGGAGCTATTTTTGCATCCAGACTGATGAAAGGTTGAGACATGATGTTTTTATTGCACATCAATTTTATTTCAAAGTTACCTCGGTCATAAACTGCCTCAGAAGAGATCTGTATGTTTAATATTCATTTAGCCTTTGATACTTCTATGACTTTTACTTGTTTTGCTTTGTTTGGTTAGTAGCAATTTTGGAGCTGATATCTCCTTTTTCTCTCTTTTAAATCATCTACATCATTTCACATCATCGGCACTTTTCATCTCGATGCAGGTGGATAGTAGTGTGGAAATGGTCCGGCTGAAAATATAAGCACAGCACTTCTGCAAGGCAGTAAAAACAAAGTTGACCTCCAAACATTTTCATGACATGGTGTGAATGATGCTTGCTAGATGTGATATCAATGCTGATCCCACTGAACAAATTCATAAATTCAAGCATAAGTAATAAGGATGTTGTGAGGACATGATTCTCACCAAGGTGTGTGTTTGTTTTGGAGTAAACAAAATCTTCTTATGTGATTTTTTTGCTTTTGTATAATGTTCTTATAATATACTTTTCACAAGGAGGTGAGAAAAATGCAAAAACTGAAATCTAATCAAGTGTTTATGTCTCATTTAAAGGTAGGGTCTGCTGGATTTTTACTAAAAATTGAAATGTCAACTCTTACAGGAACAATCCTGCTCAGTCGTCATCTTTGGGCCTCAATACGTATTAGTAAATGTCTGTGTTTAACCCCATTCACTGCCTTGATTTTTTTAATCATCTCAGGACAATTCTGGGGGGGAGAACAGGCATGGTGACCCCTGCTAATCACAGCACGCGATCACTGCACACATGAATTTGTGTTTTCATGATAGAGAGAGGGAGGAGCTATCCTTGGTGACATAGAATACAAGGAATTTGACTCTGGTTTTAAATGTTCTCTCTCTGTACAAACATATATGAACAAACATTAAATATTATGTTTATAAATAATTAGCAAATATTTATATAGCTTCAACTGGATAAAAAAAAAGGATACAGAAGCAGTGTTGAAGGAAAAGCTAAGAGCAAAAGTATAAGAAAACGGCAACATTACTTGTAAGTAGTTAGTATTTTATTCCTCAGTTCATCTTAGAGGTGTGCTCGCTTTATGTAGTACCCCCCTGCCCTTAAGTAATGTCCCTTCACAGGGCCCATGAGCACTTCAAGTATCTCATTAAGGTGCTATTCCCCCCTGAGAGTCCCCCTCCATAAACAAAGCGCCTTTTCTCTTACTCTGTGGGTCGAGCAGAGTGTGACAAAGAGACAGACGATTGTTTTATCAAAGTCCAAAACCAAAGGAGCTGAAGGAAAGTGTTCATTTACACCAGAAACAAATGATCAAACACAGTCTTCACCTCAACCTCAAACACTTACAGACACTTTCTAATGCACAGATATTACTTTAACAGCTTATGTTTCTATCTCAGCATCATTACCGCCCAAAAGCTTGAATGAACTCTCCTAAACTCAAGAAAAAATGCTGAGGTGTCTGAACATTTATTTTACATGCCTCTCCTCCAATTTCAGCCCTAGTTCCTTTCCCCCCTCACATCATTTTTCTTCTTCTCTCACTGCTTCATCCTCTCTATGTAATTTATTCCACCCTTCTTTCCTACAGAGAAAACATCCAAAAGTGGTCGAACTGAGGAAACCACACAATTTATTTGATTTTATTTGCTATGGTGAGAAAAAGACAGTATCTGTACGACAAAATTAAAGAGAAGTTGGGTTGAGTATTTACGATTTCCTATCCTGGAATAGGATAGGGTTCCTAAAATAAGTTAACCCTGCCTTAGAGCTCAGCGATATGAAGACAGAGGGTAAAAAAAAAAAAAGTACAGTTTCCAGAGCATACATCCACTTTGTTTTAAAACTAAACTCAAAGGAAAGCCGAGTGACTACAATCAATTTCAACCTGGAAAAGTCAAATAAACGCAGGCAGAGGGAGAAGGTGGACGCAGGGGGGAACTCAGCGCAGTTCAGCCTGAAACAACAAACAGAGCAAACGCCTGAAACTGTGGCCTCAAAACCTGTCCAATGTGACGGGCAGAGGAGGAACCGTCATGTTCAGAAGTTTGACCTGAATAATCCCTCACCGGATAAATATCTCATCAAGCTTTGTCGCTTCCAATTCAATCATAAATAATTTATGAAATTGAAAAACAGACTTTGTTCCACCTTCCATTAACATGCATAACAAACTCAAGCGGTTCAAAGCTTGCACGAGATTTGCTGCGTATATTGCAAATCGCTGACCTATTGACAGTGTATCAACTTTAGTAACACCTCACATAAATACAATAATAAAAGATTCAGGGCCCATATGCATGTCCAGTCATTAAGCAAACAAGATCAATAGTCTTGATGTACTGTTATGGAATGACCTGGTATTGGCCTGTTAAATATTTCTACTATGAAAGCAAGGCAGGTGCAAAATGTCCAATGTTAGGGAAACCTCATGGAAACCTCAACAAATTCAATTTGTGCAAAAACAGCGATAAACAGGATGAGCGGTATCGGTGAAAAACTATTTTCAGCAGAAGAAATGGACATTTTGTTAGAAGAATATGGTATGAACAAACAGCTGATATCAGCTGGTCAATCAGATAACAAAGGGAAAGGGAACGTTTGGTTAAAGATCTTGAACAGAGTATATGTGTGTGGTGTTTCAGAGCACACAGTACAAGGCCTCAAAAATGAAACGAGCAGTATGAAAGCTGTCTTGAAGAACAAGCACCACAGCAATGCCCAAGTAACTGGATGAATAACTCTACAAACAGTTGCTTGATGAACTCCAACATTTCACCACACACATCCTGGAATGAACCGAGTGAAAAACCAAACCTTATGTCATCTGTAAACTGGAAAATGTTGTGTCTTTTAAATCTATATATGCTGTAAAGCTCCACATTGTCATACTTTCCCAAAGAATTTGTTTGATCCCTAAATATTTGCTCTCTTTACATATTTTGTTTTAGCAAGTAACACATATGTAACACAGTTAAAAATATTCAATTAATTTCTTTTTAAATAACTACAAAAATTGTACCTATGTCTACATGTGTGTGTTGTAGAGTCTGTTTTTGTAAATTTTATTTGAAGTATTTTTATGCGCAGCTTCATTTTCCATTCAGTTTCCAATTTGTTGGTGTTTTGACCTGTATATTCTGTTTAACCCTGCCCTCTCCTCATTTTTATTTCACCTCTCAGTAGAGAATCAAGTATTTAACACAGCCAGATGATAAGTAAGAAAGCTGGGTGATACAGCAGACAAGTCCTTGTTTTTGGCTTCTTGAAACCACTTTGTCCACTAAATTGGTTGGATCAGTGTGGTTATAAGACAAATATACTTGGAGAAGATTTGACTTTTTGTCACGGCAGTAACAGATGACTCAAGAAGATGATGTCCTGTTCTGTGAATGTGTCGTCTATGATGTAAAGTACTTGAGATCATTTCAACTTGCAGTTCATCCGTTCACATTAAAAAATTAGAGTCTTCATTGCTCAGAGTACAGCTTTGTTTACGTAGGGGAGGTCAGCAGGTTTGCAGCTACTGAAGCTCCTCACCCCGAGCCCCAGCAGGTCCAGATAAAACACAGAGACACGTCTACATGGCCCAGTAAGAGCCCCCAGCACACAGCCTGTGCTCCGTCTCTTTATTATCCTCTGTCTGTCTTTCTCTTTCACTTTCTCCATCCACATCTCCACACATCTCTCCCTTGCTCTCACAGGAGCCTCGACTCTAGATGAGGTCCAAGCATATCACAGCACTGTTATTACAACCCGACTCTCGCAGAGTTACACCCCAAAGCCCCCAAGTCTGGCTGGCAAAGTATAATAGGAGGGAAAAAAAGAGGAAAAGGAGGGAAAGACAGAGACGAATGAAGAGAGAAAAAGTGAAGAAAGAGGACAGGAATGTAATGAAGACAGAAGAATAATTTAGAGGCTCACACTCGCTTCCCTCCCTGCTTCCTCTGAGGCAGATGAGGAATGAGGTGATGCTCAACGCCAGTCTCACAACCTGATCTCCTCACCAGGGACACATTTCACAGTTTCACTTGACTGTGAACAAATTATGATGTTAACTTTTGAAGGTGTTGCAACATTTAAGAGTCTAAACCACAACAAGATCTATGAGTGAGGGTTATTTAAACAAGCCACATGATGCTTGGCATGTCCACTGACACGCAAGCCAAGATGCATATGACATTATGTGATACTGGGACTAACTGACACAACATGAATAAAAAAATGATCCAGCAGGATGACAACTCCATATGCAGTAATAATGCTCAGGTGCTACACTCTGATAAGTCAAAATACCATTATACAAGTATTTAAGTCTGAGCAACAATTGCAACACCAAAGACGACTGGCACACGTCAAATCAATAGTCAAGCTCATTCTTCCAATGCCTCTGGACACGTGCTAGAAACATTAGTGATGGTCTAAGGACCTAATGAATCCTAAACATCTCCGATAGATAAGAGAGGTAAAATCCTGTCCTGCAATCCAGGCAACAACAGACAAGCTAAGGAGAGCATCCCAAAACAGGTAGTCGCTGCAAAGCATAAACGTTTGGTTTAATAACAGCAATGTTGTGACATTTGCCTCATTTATATTTAAAGTCAACTGCAAAGATCTGGGAAGAAGAAAAGCTATCGCAGTGTTACACACAGGCCTTAATGTTGCAGCCATTACAGCCCTTTTCTGAACCCCAAAATTGTTAAGTCAACTGAAGTTGGAACATAGAAACAAATCTGGTTTTTCTACCACTTGGTCCTGAGAACCTTATAAGAAGCTGAAACTTAATGTTCAAAGTATCAGAATCACAGCTGGGATGCTTGTGATTCACAGATTAGTAGTCTAGATCATGTAAATATTTGGTTCAAAGTATTCCTCTCATTTAAAGATGTGAGTGTAAAGTGAAACATACAAAACAGAGCACAGGGGTAAAAGCTGCCATGCAAAAAAAAAAAAAACTTCCTTCCCTCGTCGTCCTCCTCTCCCTCCACTTTTCCATCATGCTCTTGTAAATGCTGTTTTAATTGAAATCTGTCAGACGCTGGCTGTGTGTCTCTTTCACTGCTATAGGTGCTAAGCCATGAATTTCAATGAGAGCTTTTCTTCAACTGGCTGCATTGAACTCCTTTAAATAAGGACTGTGCCTTTCTAATAACCCTGCACAATCCTTTCTTCAAACACTGGAGGAAACAAGCAGCACACACACACACACAGCCCTCATTCTCTCGCCTTCTCTTTCTGCATCAAACTTTAAACAGAGCACAGAACAAGGACTCAGAGCAATAGTACACCTGTCACTTTGATTCAGAATTACAGTAACTGTGGATGCTGTTGGTGTTTATGCGGGTTTGTATATCACATTTCATCAGGTGAAATCTGGAGGTGAATCAGTTGGGTTCAAACACCAAACAGGAAGCAGGCCCAGAGCAAACACAAGCAGAGCTTGTGTAGAAACCTGGAACAAAAATACTTTGTTTATCTTCCGCTTCAGTGGACTCCAAAAGAAAATGAACAAACCGAGTGAAAGCAGACAAGGAGCGAAATCCTCTATGTGACCAGGAAGCAACAGGGTGTATGGGAAATGTGGTCTTCATTTGGAGGAATACTAACAACCGCTTGATGCTGACAGACGGTCCTGACAGGTCTGAGCTCTATTTACAGAAAGGAGAAAGATCACAAGGAGTAATTGACAACAGAGGATCCAGTTTTTTCTTTTACAGGAATTAAGATTAATCTTTCTGGGAATATTTTACTGATTTCCATTCAAGTAGAAATAAAGTTGCTGATTTTTCTTATATTTCATAAAAGTAAAGCTCTGAAAGATAACTTAATCCTATTTCTATTGGCTCTCATACTTTGTTTATGACTTGTCTTAATTAGTGGTGCCTCTACCTAAAGGAACTGCTGTTCATGCGTTTTTGGTGAGTCTCAGATTCACTGTACATAGTAAGTTAGACAAAGACCCCACTCTGACTCACTTCGGCGGCATAAACCTGGAGAACTACTCACTATGTGGTGAAATAAAGAGAAACCAAAAGCTGAATGCAAGGTAGGAAAGTGTCTAAAATGAAAGGTCCTCATTTCTTAGTATCAGGAATAAAATAACTCCATTACAAGTTAGCAGTATCAGAATCCAGCTGCTAACATTAAAGAGGACAAACTTCTTGATTCACACAGTCCCTTTTGACTGGAAGAGTATGACTGTTGCATGTGTGTGTGTGTGTATGTGTGTGTGTGTGTGTGTGTGTGTGTGTGTATGTGTCAGACTTGCACAGATGTTAGTTTCCTGTAAAGTGATGAGACATGCGGTTGAAAGTGTGTAAACCTGTGTGTTATTTAAGTCCCCTCCCCATGTTTCCTGTGTTTGCTACTGAGTAGCTCCACACCAGGTCAGCTCCACGCCCTTGAATGAAACAGTTCCACCAACCAAAGACAAACTGTGGACTAAAAATAAAGCAGATGTAGCTTTTATGGGGAAAATAGAGCAGGACCAAGAGAGAAACATGAATTCCACCTTCCGCTCACAGTAGCCAGACTTTATTTACCTCAAAGAGAGAGGAAAGAGGGAAGTTACTGGAGCTTGTTTTCAAAGTGAAAATCACACACAGGAATAATATTTAAACAAAGTATTTATAAAATGAAGGCAGGGGAAAAAATAGCTTCCACTTTCACTGATGACCTGATGTGTGTGAGTGTGTATATGTAGTGTGTGTGAATAACAGACTGTTGATGCAGCGAACATTCCCAGCTTCACATTGAAACACAAGAAGCATAAAACAGTCTTAAAGCAGCTGAATGCAAAGACCTCTTGATATTTACGCACACACCATGATGCCCACTCTATCCTTAATTCCAAGTCTTCCCTGAAACAAAATCTAAAAACTACACACCATCAAAGGCCCGCCATTCCTAATGACCTGGGGGGCCCTGCATGATATTAGGCTTATCCAAATTTATCATTTGTCTCACATGTAGTTAGATCCTTCCCCACCTGGGTGAACAAGTTTGACATTGATGATTCAAAGGTTTGACTGCCAAGATTGACCAATGTTAGGTTGAGACAGCATTCCTAACCAGGCAACTACCAAAGATAGGCTTCAAAAGTCAAATATAGAAACAAATACATGATGTCACAAAAATTATACTTCATTTATACAATGCCAAATCCTGACAAATGTTGGATATCTTTGGAGGTGTTTCTTACACCACATGCATCCCAGTATATTGTGCAGGGAGGCAGGGAATAAATGACACATTGGTACAAATGTAGCGACTTCCCCTCATTGACACTTTATAAGTCTAAATCTTTTCTGTCAAAACTCACATTTTTACCTGTTTGACTTTACCTTTTAAAACTGAATGTTTCCTTTAATGACCTGCTACTACACACCTCTAAACACAGTATTTCCAGATCTGACACAAAGCCCCACAGTAAGTGCATAGGTGTGTGACAGGTGGAGTGTTTGCAGCTCTTGATAGAGTTTGTAATTGACGATGATAACAGTTAAGTAGACGGAGCTCCCTGTACTTTAGTCTCCACGTGCCCTCGAGCTGCCATTTAAAGCCCTCTGTACCTCCAATTTCCTGCCGAGGTTTGTTTAAAGTGAGAATTCCTCCTCCATCAAGAGTGTGTACATGTGTGTGTTTGTGCGCTTGAATACGTGTCTATACATTAGTGAGTGTGGGTGTGTTTATGTGTGTGTGCAGCAGCAGCAGCCTCGACCTCAGTCTGCTTCCTCTCCTCACACAATTCCAAATAAACGCACACAACTCCCACTGCTTCACTCCACTGTGTTTGTCTGCCTCTGTTTATTTTTCTCTTTCTCTCCCCAGCATGCACAGCTCGCTCCATGCACTCCTCCCAAAATCCATTGCTCTCTTTGCCTTTCATCAACTCTCCATCAGGGTGATGCAATGTCCCTCATCGCTTTCTGGAAATAATTGTGCTTATGTTTGCTGCTCATTACACACGGACATTGTGATCTTCCACTTGAATTTTTTTCTTCTATATTTGTATTTTTTTGTAGGAATTTTTTTTGTAGAATTGTGAGAAAAGTTCACCCTGGATGCTCTTCCTGTGAGTAAAATGTTAGCAAAGTGCCCTCCAGGTAAAACAGAAGGTAAGTGCTCTGGGTGCTCATCAAACAGGTTTAGAAAATGTTCTAGTAGGTAAGATGTGGGGGAAAAAAACTAGATAATCATTCAGTAAAAAAATGTAAAAAACCCCATCATCTGGATTCTTTTCCAGCAAATCAAGCATTGAAAAACTTTCCTATGGATGGTACTCGAGAAGATTAAATTTAGTCAAAGTGTAGTCTAGATTCTACCCTCATGGATTTTTTTTCATGAAGAGTCTAGTGACTTTTCTCACTTTGAAAAAAAAAAATAATAATGAATAAAGCGCCCTTTTAGTGTATAAAATGTAGAAAATTTTACCTTTGGATGTTTTTCAGTGGCTAGATTTTAGATAATGCTACCTCTGGATGCTCTACCTGTAGATATAATGTAAGAAAATTGCCCTATGGATTTCCTTCAGGTGGATAAAATTTTTACATTTTTGGGCTGATTCTCTCCCATTAGTTGACCAAAGAAAGAGTGTCTTTTGGATTCTTTTCCAAAGGATAAAGTGTCATAAAAGTATCCCCTGGATGTCCCTCCAGATGGTAATATGTAGCAAAAGTGCACCTGGATGCCCTTCCAGAGGATTAAATGTGAAAAAAAATCAGATGGCCATGGAAAAGTTTACCCTGGATGCTCTTTCAGTGGATAAAACATTTCCTTTTATGTTGAAGAAAAAAGTATTTAACTCTTATTTATTGCCCAATTGACAAAAATTTGACAGTTTATTTGAAATAAACTATTAGCCACAGCCCTCTTGTCATCCTGTTGTATCGCACATATAAGAGATAACAGCTGCTATGTTGAAAGACACATGCCCTCTATGTGCCCTACATGTCGGAGCTGCGTGCATCAGCCCATCACCCCGCGTTAATTGTAATCCCCAACATTATATTTAGCTTTCCAGGAGCTGCAGACAGCCTGTTTTCATCTCTGCCGACACTGCTCGTAAATCACACAGAGCCTCTGTTTCCCCACCCTCTCCATGCTCATACCCACAGGGCTGAGCAGCAGACTAATGATTTTAGAAACAGCCGGCAAAAAAACACAAACGGGAGGGCATCGCAGGAATGTTACATGGAAATAAAACAGAGCCAAGGTGTGAAGAGTCTTTCCCAATTATTTCCTAATCAGACATGGTGTTCCACAGTTCATGAAGACTCCTCCAGACACGGAATAAGATGGTGTTAAAAATTCCCAAACCTGTTGCCAGTTCAAACTTTGCCAGAAACTTTGGTGTTAAGCTCAGAGAAGAATTTACAAGCGTATTGTTTTCGCTCTATTTTGGACAGAAACATCATCCAAAAGGCTTTATTGATAAATCAAAACTCAGAGGCAATGATCTGATACTTGATGCTACCCAGCAATGATCAACCTGAGCTGAGCTTCATCTCAAGAATGATTCAAGGTTTTTAATTGATGTACCTTCAGTGGAACTAACTCAAAACTTTATGCTTTTTCTATTGTGAAGAAAGGTGATATGAGCTTTTTGCTGACAAGCACGAGATTTTAGCGATCCAAAATTCCCCATGAATCGAAATGATCTTTTCCCTCCTTCACGTGCGTCGCAGTTGGAGTCTGTGAGCCATACCTAACTCATCCGCGCACAGCTCTCCTTCATCGTGACACGTCAGATACATTTTGTGGGGGAGAAGTTCCCCTTCATGAAGGTTGGGAGCCGACGGGTCAAAACTTCAGCTTCTCACCTCTGGATGATCATCAGACAGAGTTGTAAAGCACAGTAGAGTGGAAACTAACCATAATGGAACAAACAATTGCTGCAGGATTTATTGTCCTCCAGGTGAATGTTGAAAGAAAGAAATGAGCTGCAAGCAGACACGCACCATACGCACAGGAACAACAGAAAACATGAACCATCACGGACACTTAAGGGTTTGTTTGTGATATGTATATAATTGACAATTTGCTTGAAAATTACAGCTCTTTACTGTCACCTCTGTATGCTGGAGTCTTTTTATGTAACTCAGGGTCAGTGATGGAGGGAGAAGGAACCATTCAGTGTTCATTATCTGATCCAGAGGGTTTGGTTTATGTTGATTGTTACTCTGATCAAAATCCATGTCAGCAGTTGACCCATGATAAAATTAAAATAGCCATTTTGCAGGGTCACTCTTTGAAATGTAACAATGAACAAACTATCCACATTTACATGGGGCTCAAAGAGTGATTTTTGTGTCTGCATCCCTCTGTGTTTGTATCAGTGTGTCTCTGTCTGAGACAGCTGTTGAGTGTATCTCAGGGAAATAAAAACACTTCGGGTGCTCGACCAACCAGAAACATTAAGGCCTTCCCCCAAGTTCCTAGACCTTTGGAAAATTTCAACTCAAGAGCAGGAACTTTTCAGGTGAGCAATTACCTACCCCAGAAATAAGTTAAGACCTTGATTCCTGTTGTTCTTGAAAAGGTTCTTGCTGCTAAGGAAAATTTCCTGTGGTTGAAAAGTATCTTAAGTTAAGTTGTAAAGGCCAAGACCCCCAGAATATACCACTTACTTCAACATCTCACAATAGGAGTAGAAAGGGCTCCTGCATGCCCACGGATTCATTCGTATAGCGTTAAACTGGTTTCCTCTATGAGCGCACAGCACATCTATAAGCTCATGTGCGTTTGATATTTGTGAGCCTCATATTTTGCAGGATATGACGGTCGATGTTGACCAGAAGAAGAGGAGGACAGTAAATAAGGAGAGGCAGCATGACGAAGGGAGAGAAGCAGGCTCTGGTAATGAGGATGGAAAAGAAACGTGTAAGGAGATTCCTGTGGGTCAGCGGGATGCTGCTGCTATTCCTGTGCAGGAGACAAGTGTCTGATTGAGGATCCCTGAACGAGGTGGGGGGCAGTGTGGTGGAGGTTTAATGCTCAGAACAGTCTGCCAGAGTGGAATATACAGAGAAATACCACACTGCTGCGTACTACACTGCATGTTTACTATGGAGGAGCAGGAAATAAACACATAACACAGTCCCTGCTTTCATCTAGATTAATGTATGGTGTGGACTTAAACGTAGCATCCTTTGGTTTAATACTTCAGTAAAAATCTCATTGGCTGTCACATGAATTTGTTTTCCCGCCTGCGAGTTATCCCCAAACTTCCAGAAATATCTCTGAATGAAAGAAGAAGCGCGAGGGGGAATGGGAGGTGTATTCACATGCTGGTTTCTGGGGTTTCCAGAGAGTAAACATGTTTCTATTTCTGCATCTCTTTCACCTCTGTCTCTAGATGCCTCCACAGAGAATCCTCTAACATCCTGACACAACCGTCTGAGACTGACCTCACAAAGAAAAATGTTTCGAATTACAAACTTTTTCGTCAATTACAATCCAGGTTGACATTGAAAAGAAGTGTATTTTTCATTGTTTCCCACCAGATGCATGATGGGAAATCATCGCACAAAAAATCTCTTTGTATTCTTTCAAATGGTGACCTTGCACGATATACAGTCTTTGAGTAATCGTGTCCTTTGAAGATACAACACAGCCTTACACTGACTGCTTGGGTTAAAGAGGAAAGAGGCTGAAGACGAGAGAGGAGGGGGTCCCTCTTTTCCTCCCTCTTCATCCTCTTGATCTCCCCTCCTCTTCCTCAGTCCCACACTAAAATCCTCCAGTGTTAACTTTCTGTCTTGCTGCAGGATGATAGATGACCATCCTCTCATGTGTCTTTGAACTTCACTTCTACACTGTCTCCTTTCACAGCAGCATACATGTCAGCATTGTGTCTCGAGGCAAAATCACCCACTCTGCACCCCCAGGATCAGCACTCCTTCAGCACCTTACACCTCCATAAATTTAATGTAACAGGGTTGGGGAGATCAGGCCAAAGGATTTTAAGACATGAAATGGATGCCAAACATGTATGTCACAGGTCACACATCACACTGAAGACACTGCTGTAGTGAAGGGTGACCAAAACAGAGGGATGATGGCAGTGAATTCAAATCCCACATCCAAAGAAACCTTTCATAGCTTCACACACAAGAGAGACTGTACTTTTTAGGAGCCCTAGCGCTAACAATCTTCATTATTATTATGATAAGTGATTGTTTTTTAGATTTTTGGTTGTTGTTGTAGTTGTTTTGCTATAATTTTTTTCCCTTTTGGAATTAAGCAAATATCTAACCTCAACCACAGAAGAGAAGCACGAGTGATTCTACCTACTCCATCAAATTTGGTCATTTCTAACACTTAACAAAAATTTAAGACCTAATAAAAAAGAAAAAAGCAGCCTATAACTCAAAAAGCCATTTCCTTTATAAAGTCTATATTTTGAAAGTGTTTCAGTCTTACCATCAGAGCGGTGGATGCAGGTGTGCTGGTTGTCACTGAGGAAGAAGCCGTCTGTGCACTGACACTCATAACTGCCCATGGTGTTGACACACACCTGCTGGCATCCACCATTGTTGTCTACACACTCGTCCACATCTGTCAGAGACAAAGACAAAGAGACAGGGATTAATAAAAGGAGTTTAAAAAAGATGGAGCTGCGACTGTCCCTTAGTTGGGCTTCAAAAATACATGCCTGTTGGAGTTTATGTGCTGGGAAATTTCTGATGGCAATGGATGATACCAGAGTCAGGAATGTAAGGAACATACACATACATATGCATGCACACACACATACACAAAATATAGAGTGGATACTCATTCTGTCAAACCCTTGTTAACACCTGGTGCCAGGAGTTTGATTTAGTCACCTATGGTGCTAGGATCAGACGCCTGTTATAGGTCACCCTGTCTGCTGTGTGTGTGTGAGTGTCTGTGTGTGTGTGTTACATTCTCATTTTGTCGTGCACAGTGCGTTTATAGGACCCTGCTGTGCAGCTAAAAGGCCAGTAAATTTCCAATGGGGCATTCTGATGGGGCTGAAGTGAGCCGCAAACATGTAACACCCTCGGCTGACTTTAACAGGGATCAAACCTGGCTGCTTTGTGTGTGTGTGTGTGTGTGTGTGTGTGTGTGTGTGTGTGTGTGTGTGTGTGTGCGCGTGTGTGGAGGTGACCAGGATGCCTTTGCATTGTGTTTAGTCTGAGGCTCTGAGGTTGACCTTGCAGACAGGTTACACAAACTCAGACAGACTGTGGAAAGCACAGAGACAAAAACACACTCAAAGGTTTAAAATATGTACAGACCTTTTTATTTTTACGACAGCCTCCAGACTTTTTAACCTTGTGTTATTACTCGTGTTTCCTACACATCATCTCTTGTTAGTACTTGATTCTGGTAGGTCGAAACCCTTCAGTTATTATTTTCTAAAACCAGGAGTAATGTATCCAACCTAATCACTCTTGTCTTGTCAAATAAATCAGCAGAGAGGAGTTGTGATACATTTTTAAAGCTCAAGATGTCAGCTTTTCTTTCTGACCACAGGCAAAACTTTCCAGTAGTATGGTTGAATGTTATGGAGGGGATTTTTAATTTCGATTTCATTTGGAGAGTAAGAACTTTGTGATTTGTGATTGAAGAGGAGAAATTGTGTTTTCTTTTTTTTTTGTACTGTCCCTTTGGTACCCTTCTACTGGCTTTATATGATTTTCACCAAAAAATAAATAAACATATTCTTGCACTAGTGTTTTAGAAAACCCTTTTCTTTTCAGACCCTATGTGAAACACTTTGATTTAGCTACTGTCTCTTTAAGGCTCTTTGCTGTACAAACACCTTTCCCCTCTGATTGGCTGGCCCTCCGGAGCAGGGGCAGAGGCAGTGTTATCGGGTGACCTTGGTGTTTGAGGCCCATTGATTTCAAAGTCATGAACCAGTTGAGGAACCTTTTTAGCAAGTCTTGTGAAGATCTCATGCTACTTTCGAACAGACCATTTTGTGTAGTTGACCAAATTTAGGAAATAAGAACATTTTCAATAATTTGAGGTTCGATTTCTGGTCGGTATAAAATGCTCTGTATCTTAATAAAATGTAATCTGTGGGGTTGATTTAACACCAGAGGTAAAACCAGGCTTAAGTTTCTGACAACATTACATAAATGATACTGCAGAGTCACTAGATTCCATTGATAAATGCAGTGGAGTCTCAGCTTAGTCATTCAGCCCAGGTTAAGTCGTAACACTTCTAAAGATGTTACCACCACCTCTACAAAACCTAACCACGAGAAAAGAGGAGCTGCTGGGCCTCTAAATCCATGTTACTGTGTGAACTGACGCTGAAGACACAAACACATGCATCTATGTGTGAATATCTGCCGAGGACACACACTGTCTCTGCTCCTGGGGTTCCAGTGGAGAGGAGTCTGCGGCTTTACCTGGAAACTCTTCCTTTACTTTTAGAACGTGGTTTCTGGCTTGTTAAACTCCTGCAGAGTGGACAGAGTCTTTAGGAGCCTTTTTGACAGCAAGAGGGAATATTTTACTATCATATTAACCATGGTGGCCCAGGATAGTGGGAAGAGAGCAAACCACAACTATTTGGTCCAATAACTTTCTTTTCTTCTCAGCTTTGTGTTCCCGAGGAAGCCTCATGAATGTAACTTAAGCTGATGAAAACAAACACCAGTGCTGTCTGTTTTTTTCCTGCAGTCAGACTGAAGACAGAGTTAGATTAAGAGGAAGGGGTCAGATGTTTTGGTGGGAGTTACTGTGTGCAGCTGAATCTACTGTATCCTTTTATTGGCTGAGGTCTGCCTCTGTACCAACTGATACCAGCCTTTCGACAACACTGTTGCACAACTCAGAGCCTGTTTGTGTGCTGTGCCTGATGTCTTACGGTCTAACAGACTGAAAGCTTTTCAAATTCCACCATCATAACTTCCCATGTATCTGCTGGAGCTTCTTGACTCTTAGGGATAAAAATAATAATACTATCATCCTTTCACCTGATTGACCTCGATAATTCTAGACATACTTTTGCCATTATTTTTAGCACTGTAGCTGTAAGTCTGCATAAACTTGATATAATCTGCATGAGATCTTCATAAAATCTGTGTGGGATTTAAAAGAGACTTGCTGAAATGATGATATCATGGCACATTGGAGGGACAAGCTTCGAACATAGGGGTCTGCCTGAAGAGCCGACCAATCAGAACGATGGGGGTTGGTGATGAGAGGAGCCTTAGAGCTGTCATATACCAATGAGATTTTATTGATAACAATGCCCTTATCGATTCTGCATATCAATTCAATTCTTTATCAGTTCCCTTATCAATTCCTTGTGTGAATCTCCTGTGTCGGTGGACAGTTTTGTTCTTTTTATTGACTGAGGTAAGCCACCAAGCAATGCTTTGAGTTGTCTGGATCCTTTAGCTTCCCAGAGTGATGCCAAAGTCAGCCATGAGTCTGCACTTCCTTTAAACTGGGTTGTGATTTATCCTCTAAAGTTCTGAGCTGATTATTCATGATTATTACACCCTTCTCTTTTTTATTCTTGTGATTGGGCATCTCAGAGATAGAACTTGTGTTAAATCTGACACATTATTTTGTGGCTTCATGTTGTTTCATTTTATGAGAAATATGCAGCAAACATTCAGTTTACAACCATAATGTTTCAGTTTTTGCATCAAATAGTGCCACAGCTGTCTGTGTCTCTGTCTTTCCTTGTAATTAAATGTTTTGCAATGACAGAAACACATGTTTGCTAATTACATCATTATTCCACTCAAACAAATCACGTTTGACGCATTAATGTGGTCTTAACTTCATGCATGCTCATCAAACTTAGCTTCAGTTTATCTCCCCATGTCCCTCCCCCTCAGTCTCCCAGATCTCAGGACGCGTCAGAAGGAAAATAAACTCAGACGTTCACAGAGGGCATCGAACGATCGACACATTGAGCCCAGCTGTGTCCACGACAAAGCCAAACAAATAAAGTCAAAATCAAAAGGAAGCTGAGAGGACGACTCTTTAATCACAGCTCAATTATGCAATCTTAAATCAATTAGTGCCCAAACTTGTTGACACAGTGCATCTGGGAGATGATGGAGTAACTTCCTGCACACTGAGGCAAAATGATTTCTTCCCTTTTCTCAAAACACTGCATTTTTTTGTCAGAACACCACAATCTCTTGAGGTTTGTGAGAATCATGCTTTAGGTCTATTAAAAACCACCAAGTCTTTATTGTTTCCAAGGACGAGCCAAGAGCGTGCAAGAAAATAAGAAATAAATTGAGTGTGAACTTTGACGGAGAAACAAACAAGTCAGACAAAAATGCTGCCTTCGAATGGAGCTATTGCGTTTTGACAGAAGTTTACAGCATCTCCTCCAACAGCTTCAGCCAACAAATGTCTCCTATCTACAGTGAGATGACGTTTTGTTCCCAGCTTTGATTGATCAGCCAGAGAGCAGAATGCTAACACTTAGCAGGTTCTTCATTTCTGTCACTCAGGGAGAGCATGTGAATGTAATTTACTGTGTCTTTGAACTCAACACAGCTGATTCGAGCCACAGCGATGACGAGTCATTTGTTGACAGCTCAGAGCAGACACACTTTCTGGATACACACACACTGCCAGCCGTACTGCTGTGTGTGTGTGTGTGTGTGTGTGTGTGTGTGTGTGTGTGTGTGTGTGTGTGTGCAGAGTGTTCCCTCATTCATACAGTAAATCTCCTGCTGAATGAGACACTTGAGAACGAGACATTATTACAAACACCAAAGCTCTTTCTGGTGAGAAGCGTGAAGATGAAGGTTGGGACTGGATTTAGAAGTGTGGTTTGACAAAAAGCCAACGTGTCAGTCTCTTAACAGTCGTGTTTACGAGGTCAGCATGTAACACAGGGTGCTATTTAGCTCTTATGTTAGTGATGACAGGAAACATCAGAGGATAGAGTATCCATGAGTCAACACAGGGGAACGTGTTACCCAACTGGTATGAATCAGAATGATGTTACAAACTCAACACACACCTGAAGTGCAACCTCATCTTCCAAGAATATTTTAAGAGGTTTAAGAGGAAGTGTGTCTTTAATAACGCTTAAAAGACTGTGACTGGCTAGTTGATGTCATTGTCATTGAATTATTTTTTTCCACAAAATGCAGGTTTTGAATTTGAACCCCTGCTTTGAAATTTGGGGATTTTTGCTTTAATTCAGTGATTCTAAACTGGTGGGTCATGGACCAATTTTTAGTGCATTGCAAGCTTTTGCCTGAGCAAAAAAAAAAAAAAAAAAAGAAAGAAAAATTGTTAAGAAAAAAATCCTGTGCTTTGGTCTTGAGACTTTTATTTCTATAAAAAGACGGCATACTCACTCTGCCAGTAAATCCAAAATAAAACAGAAACAAGTTTCTCTGAGTTCATGAATGGTTTTTAATAAATTAACAAAAGTGCAAAATAAAACTAACAACATTTTAACAGTTAACTGTCCCTGAGTTTTATTCAAAGGCGCAAAACTGAAGCACAAAATTAGATGTTATTATCATCATCTTAAAGTTGCTTAAATGTCTAATGGTAAGATATTTTTTGCCTTGAGAATCAGCAGCTGGAGTCTGCCTTCAAAAAGAACTAATATATTGAAATAAGGCCAGTATTGGTCCAATACCAATACCAGGTTTCGCCCATCCATAAGCTTAAAGGTGTTTTTGTAACCAGCTGAGTATCGACTATTCACACTCCTGAGCAGCAGGTGGCAATACTTGCTAGTAGTGCCAATTAACAAATGCAATTTTGCAGTAAAAAGAAGACCTGCAAAGTGTTAATGTGCTATTTAAGCATGGTAAAACATTTGTACAACATCAACTTCTTGTGATATGGATTTGGAAATTTTTTCTTGATGATGGTGGATCCTGAGGCTACACTGCTTTGATTCAAAGTCAGGATGAAATTATTGCTTGGTAGTGTTGATAACTTCAAATGTTTACCTCAAAAAGTGTCCTCAAATATTTTGAAGATGATGAATTCGTACCTTTCTAAAAAAGCAGAGAGCTGTAGACACGCTACATTTGACTGACCATGCCCTTCCATCCCACTTTTGGAGGCTTTGACAAGGTGAAACCAGCAGACAGGTTTTTAGTGCATGTGTGTGTGTTTAGGTGTGTGTGCCTGACAGATTTAGTTGAGAAGCCTCACTGACTGTCAGGGATTTGAGACACAGCACAGACCCATCACTCTGAGCAAAGTGAGAGCCAACGTCCAAAACCCATCCATCAAGTGTTCTCCTCTGAGGTCGGAGCGCTGTCTGCGGCTCCTGGACATCAATTACTGAAATGCTGCTGCGCAAAGAGCTGAAAGTTACACAGGGCTGCAGTGAGGGAAGAAGGAGCTCCTTTTCTATTTTAACATCTTTATCTACTCAGATCTTTTTTTCTAACATCCCTTATTTGTCCAAGGCCTCCAATTGTTTTACTTTAAACCATTTTTAGGTTTATTTTTATAATCTGAGTGGGTCAAGAAGTTGCACTTTGTTTGTACATTCATTCATATTTAACTGGTGTTAAAATTAGTAACTTTTAATAGTGCAAACGGTGACAACAGATCTATTTATCTTTCAAATCCAAACAGAAGACCATCTCAGGTCATAGCTGTGCATCTGTAGCCTGGTGTCTGCTGAAGATCCGGTAAAACCATTCAGCGACCCGTCTGACAAATCAATTTAAAGAAGGACGACAGAGGAGAAGAGAAAGGAAAGGACGGCAGAGAGCTATTAAGATAATTAGATGAAAGTTAGTACAAGGTCAACGGGCAGCCAGGAAGAGAGAAACAGATGAGATGAGGAAAAAAAAGCGATGATTGAAGAAAAAAGATTGAAGCGACAGAAATATGGAAAAAAAAGGATGACAAATGGAGGGGTAGCGAGAGAGAGAAAGAAGAAAAAAGAGAAAGATAAAGTTAAGTTACCCACTTTAAAGACTGAATGATCCAAAATAAAGAAATTTCATCCAAAAGAACATTTGAGGCAAAGGAGAGGAAGAGAAGGGAGAGAGGAGGACACAGATGGAGAAAAATTGGGAGAGGAAACAGAAAAAAGAAAGAAAAAAAAACAAGAAGTGAGGCAAGGTATTGCAGTATATTTGCCACTTGCCAGAGATTAAAGAAAGTAATGATGAGAAAAAAAAAACTGAAATTTTTGAGTTTATAAAGTCCACAAATGTGTGAGTTTACAAAGTTTGTGCATGAATAAGCAGGGACTGTCTGCAAATGGAATGAAATGAAAAATACTTTATTTCCCCCAGGAGGGAAATTTCAATATTGTAATTGTCCTTTCTTTTTTAATAATAATGATAATTAACAAGTCGAAACTCAAGTCAAAAAAGTCACAAAATAAATATGAATTAATTTGGTACAGAAATATTCAATAACTTCCCTGCAGGACAGGTGCAATCAAAACCTTATTGATGGTAAAAGTGGTTGACAGAGGTGTCATCAATCAAACCATCTCTCCCAGAATACATGGTATAATCAAGTGGAGGTGGTTTATGTTTGCTACAAGTTTGGTGGCACCTCAACATGTCACAATGCAGTTACTGCTTTTAAAAAAAAAATGTAATGAAAACAATCAGTGAAGTTACATTTGTGCTCATTTTACCAAATCATGGTTTAAAGTGTGATGAAAAGTTTAGAGTATCATCAAAAAGTTTATGTGTGCTGTAAGCTTGATGGGACTACAACATGATATGGACTTATTTTAATGACAAAAAAACACTTAAATTAGATGAAATCCTTCCATCCAAAGCAATGTGATGTAGTTTAGGAAGCAGGAAGATATTTATTCCCTGCATTGGGGCACTTTCATAAACTCGCAGATTTGTTCCTTAATGAACTCTTAAATTTTGAGGTATTCCTATAAAATTTCAGGTTTATTAAGTTATAAATTTGCAACTTTATATATACTGTCACAATGTGATTATTGTCACATTGTAACATTATGCTCATAGAATTGTATATTTTCAGTTCATATGATGTTTTTATTATTCAGTACATTATTGAACAGTACAACTTTATTCTAACTCCATTGTTTACAATAGATTTTTTTGTCATTTCATTAAAACTCCTTTCTTGTCATATTATAACATTTTTTTGGTTTTATTAAGTCTATTTCTCATCACACTGTGGCTTAACTCTTCAAATCGTTCAAACATCTATTTGTTTATTTAAATCATGTCCTTGACCCTCTGTCATAGTTTTCAACACACATACATGCTTTAACTTCAATCAACCCTCACAGACAAGACATGTCAAAAAATGAAGAAGAGTAAAAGAGAAGATGGAAAAGAAGGCGAGAGAGAAAAGCTGGAGGTAAGAGAAGGGACAGTTCAAAAAAGGTTCAGGAGAGAGGACAAGAATACCAAAGGAGTTTGTCTTTTTTAGTGCAGTTGGTGACAAGAGTGAAGAAGAAACAACAAAGAAGAGAGTAAATATGGGAAAAATAAGATTAAAAAGACAGAAGCATCAGATGAAGTAAAGAAAATAGAGAAACAAAAAGGTAGGGAGTAGAAATAGGGAAAAAAAGAGAAAAATCTGTCTTGATAAGAAACAAAAGATAAAGAGGGGTAGAAAAAGCAAGAGGAAGAAGTAAGGAATAGTGAAAAGGCAAGAAGTCATCTATTATGGAGATGAGAAGTTTATCGAAACCAAACAAAACAAAAAAATACCAGGAACATAAATATCAGCAACAGTGGGATAATCATCGACATCAAATGAAAAAAAGGAAAAACTATGAGTGAAAAACAAAGTGATGGAAAAAAAGACAAGAAAAAGAAGCGACACAGCTTGTACTGGCTTTGATTTTGATCACACAAGTCTCTCCATTTGATTTCACGCTTTACTGCCTCGTTTGAACTCAGTAACCCACTTTAATTACCCACAGTTCATTAAGGCTTCATCCAGTCCAATAAAGGAAGTCTCTGGCTTCCAGTTTCCTCTCGTAAAGAGCAGGTGATGACAGTTCTCACATGACTCAGCTGCTGTCATTTGAGTTAGCGGCTCATACACATGTGCAACATCCCACAAACCTCCGTCAGATTACCACAACACATGCAGCTACACAACAGCTAACCAGGATGCTAACGATAAAAACAGAGGGAGAGTGACTGTGCACTGGATGGGAGTTAGCAGGACCCATAATCACAAGAAGGATTTATGGATCCTTTTTGTGATGTCAACAAACATTAACAAAACGACAAATCAACCCTGTCAGAGACAAAAACATAAAGTTTCAGTTGATCTTATTGGACAGAACTTGACAGAATTTCACATACTTTCTATTTAGTAAAGTGGATGTTAAGGGCGCTAGAAATGCCGGCACTGCTTTTACATATCTGTAAATCATATCTGACTGCTTTAATAGCAACTGAAGCACACCTGTCCAGCCTCACTGTCTTCGCCACTGTCCTATCGAACACACACCAACTGGTTCTCTTCTGTTTTGACATCTAGAATATTTTGGTAACATCAATTTTTAACTTGTGAAATGAAAAAAGAAACAGCCTGGTTACACAGCTGTTTTCATCAGTGACTTTCATACCAGCAGGCTAAATATCAGCAAGAATAAAATCTTTAATGATGGGTTTGTAAGAGAAAGGACAACACAATGAGTCAATCAGAGTAACGCCTTGTGATAAAATAAGGCTGCTACATTCTTTGCGACTAAAATCACTTCTCAGAATAAAAACTGATGTCAAATCTGGAAGCTGAGACAGAAAAGTGATGGTGTCCTGATATTTTAAGTGCTGGGTAATGGAAATGTGGTGTAAAAACCCTGATGTTTTCATCAAGTCTGTGACTAATGACAGCTCAACTTCTGAAAAACATAATTTCACCAGAACAGCCAATGTTTGAAATGTCTCTGCTCCAACAGAAACCTCAGGGGCCAGTTAGAAGCCCGGCAGAATTTTGAATAGTGCTTTTATTGAACATGTCTTTCTGTGTCGTACACGAAGCGGGATGTAAATTGTGATGTCAGGGCGTCTTAAACTCTGCTTTATTTCAGCTGTCTGAGAGTCATTCCTTTGAGGTGAATCCACATCTCAGCAGCTCGTCTGCACCGCTGGCTGCTGCTATTAGCACTCAATCTCTCACTCAGTCTCTCCAAAGGCTCAAAGAATGAGCTGCAGCACTTACAGATGCCAAAACACATCCCGGCAAAGACACTCAGTTATCCAACATCGCATGTTTTTATGTGTCTGATTTCATTCGAGAGCTCGTCAGTCAGCAGGATGAAATGACAGGATGAAATGTGTTGGAGCACATCCGTGCAGAACTACTTGTTGCACGGGGCAGAAAAAACATTAGTCTGGCTGACAGTGAGTCAATAAGGCAGCACTGAGGCTAAATGAGCTGGATCTGTCAGTAATAAAGCTCAGCCAGATATCTGAAGGAGAACTCTTCAACCCCGAGTGCCCTCCCAGCGGAGCGGAAAAACAAGCAGCAAACAGCACAAATCATGGAAACGCTCCAAACGATGACAGAGGGACTGTCTATGAGCCAGATGAGCTTACCGTACACACACACACAAACACACGCACACAAAGGAACATCCACTCACCCTTCTGAATACACTCTCGAGCACTTGCAGATTCACTTACTCACAATTAATATCTACTGCAGCCAGACACAAACACTAAAATGCTAAATTTATACGTAAACGCAAACAAAACCAGTGAAAACAGACTTCTCACAGGCTTTTAAACTCTCCAAAGTCTATCATTTCTGTGGACTAAGAGGTTGCAAACAAGTTTAATGTTTCAGTCCGACTGAGTATCAGCATATCTGCATGAAAATCCCATGATGCCACATGAAAGTAGGTATTAAATCTCAGCCAACATAATGAGTAACAAGAAGACATTTATAAGACCTAATTCTGACAAATATAGTTTACATCAAGGGAAGAGAGTTTGACCGAAGGCCGTCTTTTGACCAAACTCCCAATAAAACATCAAACACATTATAGCTTGGCCTGCAGACACACACACCAGTCAACAACTACACACGCAATGTTTAGATACTGTTCTTACCCAGACAGTTGTGCCCATCGTGGGCCAGCATGAATCCATCGTAGCAGGTGCACCTGTAGTTTCCAGGTATGTTGATACACTCGTGGACACATCCTCCATTGTAGTCATTCTCACACTCGTCCATGTCTGAAAGAAAAAGGACAATCAATATCAAAAATCAGCCTGGTTCAATAGATGTTGTTCTTTTCAGCGCTACAGTCTGGAAATCTTCAAAAGCTTCTTGTCCTCTCTTTGCTGAGATGGTGAAGGCTTATTAAATCGCCATGAGGAGCCACTTATACAAACAGTTCAACAGAACAGCAGGAGATTCAGCATGCTAAAAGAGGACGCCAGTTCTTCTCCTCATCCCTAAACTGAACATTACATTACAGGTATACAGCCTATTCTCATTGTCTCTTCCTGTCTATTTGACAAAGTCACGTACGGCAGTAAAGTTTAGCATCTCTGAACAACAATGACCCCTGAGGAAACACCTCCCATTTTGATATACAGTCACTGTGTTAAATTGAAGTTGAAAAAAAAGTTCTTTTGTTGATGAAACCAAACCACATGCAGTGTGGACATATGATGTGAAGTCCTGTACTTGGTTTACTTTCAACAAACTTAACCACCTTCAAACAGCTTTGGTCGTAACAAGAATGAACCTCTTTTACTGGAGAAACAACACTGCCAATGAACACACTCCAGGCAGCAATTATGGTTTCTTTTAAATGGATTTGGCAAAACGATTAGTGCTATACGGGCATATTTTCCAGGAGACATGAGCAGTGTGAAAGAAGAATTGTAGATGAAAGACTGCGTTCAACAGATCCGCAGTATGTGTCTGTATGTCTTCCTGTCAACACCAATATGAGCCACACAAACAAGGAGTGCAGAGTTTTTAAGTGTGAGGTTGGGAAGTGTCAGGGATTCAGGTTGCCAGGTTTGGTTTGCAAGTCCAGAAAATTGCAACACTCTAACAAAAACACTGACATTCTTCAGATCCGCAACGTCTAGCATGTGGACATAATCCAAACCTGGACACCGAGCGTATACACACACCCAGGACAGCAAACATGCAGCACACGGAGTCACCAATGCACATGCTCGTACTGACTCACATACCACAGGACTTTCTTTCTGCAAAACACTTCCATTCAGCTGATTAACATTGTGAATTTGGCTCGAGCATGAGCGCTTTGAAGTGTCCAAAAGAGGGCGGATGTTAACATGAAAAGATCCTCATCTGAGAGGTTTCACTTGGTTAGGAACTGTCATGACAAAAGCCAAATCAATGCCACATTCTGCACTGTGAAGCATCGCAGAAATGTTTACCGGAAGTCAATTATGTGAGCACACACACTCTCACACACACGCACACACTGACAAAGGAAGCCTGTGTCTGAGGGACACACCAGGATGATTGTGGTTTACGGGAACACTCACTTCCAGACTAACTAAGAAGATAAATTACACCTCTTTTTGTTAAATAGATATAAATGATACAGTTAGCAGAACATCCTTTGAAGAGTGGGCGAAATTTTCCCAGAGTGAGCTTTAATTGAGGTTCATGTCTGGAGGAAGAGCCAGGATTCATCTTTAATGTATGGAAAACATGACAAACATCCTAAAAAAAGGAGGAAAATCAATGCAATCGGATTAAAGACCATGAGTGTTGTATATATAAACTTCTCACAGTCACCACTGGCTCTTCCTTAAAGGCATTTGAAACCAATTAGCTGCCGAGCAGGAACGGGCGGCTGTTTGGGGAAAAGGTTGTTTAGACACTTTGCTGTTCTGCCAGCTCAGATGGCGTGGTGCAGCACGATGTGGCATTTCTTTTCATCTGTCAGAGATGAAGGGGTGGAGGTAAAGACGAGAACATGAGGGGGGAGACAGACTGACCGCTGAGGGTGAATCAAAAGCAGCAGGTGATTAATTGGGGCCTGAGATTCTTAAACAGGCTCCAAACAGGCGGACTGAGAGCACACTCACACCAAGCTGGCCATGTCCGAAAACAGGTTGTTTCTCTTTTGGCCTTTGTCTCACTCAAGGCTCTTTTTTTAATGATCAGCAAGGATAGAAAAATAAAAACTTGACACCTGATGATTTTAGTTTGGTTAAGTTTTAAATGTTCCCTACTAGGTATCGGTGTGCCGTGGCAACAGAAGTATTAAAAACTGCAGTTACTCAAGTGTCCACTTAGGGCTGCCACTGAAACCACATACACACCTATTCAAAAGCAGATTTTCACAGCAAAAACAAGCATGCTTTTAAAAAAAAAAAAAAAAACTATTTCTGTTCCAACAGCTTATTTCTCTAGTAAATGGGGTGCAATTTAATTTCCATGGTTCAGTGGTTGAAAAGATGTTAAGAGTTTTGCATCATCAGAGCTACAAGTGACTTGACTGACTGACTCCTGCTGGGTCAACCAAAGTTAGGTTCATTTCCAATATAGCACAACAGGCTTCAAAACTATGCTTCAGGGTTGTTGTTGTTGTTGTTGTTGTTTGTTTTTTTTTCAAACATTTTTCAAGATAAGTCTAAGAAAATCTGGACTGAAAGAAAAAAAAACATTTCAAGTGATTCACAATGCAATTGCAAACACACACCTGCAACTTTTTCCACACCATGAGAAAAGCTTGACAATAATATTTAAATCTTAGGATAAACCTTGTGGTTATGTAAGAGTAGGAAGAGGTTGATAGCGAGTAGGAAGACCTTGACTGGTCCCTATTTGGCCCCAAGCAGTGCCACTTCCTGCCCCTGAGCTGTTGTGGACATCTGACAGCGTTGAGCTGTGACAGCTTCATACTCACTGCTGCTTCCGCTCACACGTTTTCTAATTGCTGGGGAAACGTTTATGCTCCAAATCTCATCAAATGAATTAGGCAACCTCACTGACAGGCCCATGCCTTGCTTTACTGCCCTGAACTGAAGTAGAACAGGAGGTCAGGTGGGAATGGAGTCATACGGGTTTCAGAGAGATAACAGTCACTCTTGTAACCATGAAGTTATTAGCAGAGACAAGTTGCAGAAGCCCAGAGAGGAGAATCCAAAATCCAAAAACCAGTAAGAGCCAGATTAAATGGCTGACAGATGCGTTTTTTTGCCGATCAGCTTGATTGACAGACACACAAAAAGAAAAAAGCAGAAAAACTGAGTCTCAAATTTGTCTCTGACTCTCAATCAAAAGAGTTTTACCAGACTTGAGTAACCATTTCCACTTGACACATGTTTGTACATGAGGTCGGATGACAGGACAAAATAAACTTAATATTTTCATTAATTCTTTTAGGACTCTGGCTTGTCACATTTCATTAACTAGACAAAGAGAGCTGCTGCTGGCTGCTTTGTAAAAGTCGAAAAAACAGAGTATCTGCCTTGTTATAAAGTCAAGGCCAATTGTTTTGATGGATTTTGATGGAATTTTCTTTCAGCCTTGTATCATTTTTGTAAAGAGTATGTCTGATATATTTGATTCTGTGGGTTTGGATCAAAAGTGTAGCACTTCTATGTGTCTGAAACATAAAAACTATAAAACCTGCCAAGTTTAGCTTTTATACATCTCCTAGAGTAGAGCATATTAAGCTGTTACTGGTGGGTTGTAAGTGGTAAGTTACACTGAGGCTTTGTGTCAAACTGTAAAACTGATTACCTTGTGATTTATTGGCAGTTTAACAGAAAAAAAATCAAAACACAAACTGTAACAGCATCAAAGATGATGTGTGTCTTAGTGTAGAACAGATTGTTTGAAGCTTTTTCAGGTGATAGAGAGTAACAAAATTGACCTCAGATGGCCAAAATAGTGAAAAGGGATGTCATTACAGTGGATTGTGTCCTGCCTTTTGCTCTCCATACAGACTGACCCCAAAGTATTCTGATAACTGATCCTGTCTGCACCCAGTTATCACATTTTTTGGGCCGTGTTTACCCACATGTGTTGCGATGAAGCCTGTGTAGCCAGTTTCACTAAATCAGTCTGTTGAAACAAGTTTAGAAGTAACTAAGCTATCGAAAAACTCTTTTAAATAGCCCAGTTGTAGAGAATTATGCAGTATTTATAGCTTTTCCTCAGTGACATTTCTAACCTGCAACTTCAGACGTCATCACTCACAGATCAGCAAGTGGCTCGGTGATGCAGTCATGGGGTCACTGTATCTATATATATGTCTGAGCCTCAATGAATGTGACCTCCTCCACTGAGTCTGAGAGGAGGAATCAGACAGCAGAGGGAGGGAGGTGCACAAATGCAATCTGTGCTGTGTGAAATGAAGTATGTGTGTGTGAGAGAGTGAGTGTGTCTTTGGCCAGCCAGTGAGGAGAGCGGCTGACTGATGACGGAGGTGCAGACGCCAGGCAGACAATGGCCTAGTAATTGTCTGCCACCTCTCCCTCTCACCCTCCCACCTGCCCTGTCTTCCTCGCCATCCATTCTTCCCATGAGATGCCCTTTCTCTTTCTCTCTCTGTCTGTCTGTAAAGCAGGTCAGGTGTTCGTCACTGTGGAGCAGAGTGAGGGAGGAACTCGTTCCAGTCTAAAGCTTGAAGGGATGTCATTCAGAAATCTTAACTGAAGAAAGACAAACTGTTCCCTGAGCTTCAGTGGAGAAGTCATCACTTACAGAAACACAGGTTGAATCTCAGCACATTTGATTCTTCAGTTTGGATTTACTTAAGGTCTGAAACACAAGATTTGGTTTTCATTTATCACTGGAAGTTAACACATGTTGCTAACAGATATTAATTGTAAAAGGGGGGTTGAATTGTATTTAGTGCATGTGTATGCCCTTGTTAGTAATGTTTTACGCACTCTTAAGCAAAGAATTTCCTGCTGTTGAGTTCAACCTAAAGCAAAATACTCTGTAAAAAATAAATGTCCAGATAATGCTAATCATCAGACACAAATGATGAACTTTCATCAAACATCATACAGACCCTAGGTATGGTATTGGTTGCACCCTTAGCTTACAAGTTGTTTGTTTTTTCCCAGTAACATGCAAATTCATCTACATGCATAATTTTCTTCCAAAATTATGCATCTTATCTTTATTCACTATATAAAAGAGCACAAACTAAGTGGCTCAGCGAGACAAGCTGTACAGCCAAATTCTGTGTGCTGTAACAGTGCTACAGTGTTCAAAGTGACATTTTAATCTACCTGCCTCAGACTTAATTAGTTGCTTTGGCACGGAGGTAAAACTCCAGACTTCAGCTGAGATACAAAAGTGTTTGTGAATGTTGATTGAGGAGGCTTTTGGTGTTAAAACATAATGAGAGGGAGGAGAAGAGGCAGCTATTCAGCACGTCGGGCAGCGCTGATGAAAACCAATCAATTAGCCTGTAAGTGACAAATGCTGAGTAAACTGGAGGGTGCTTTCACAGGCCTCTGCCAGCTCTGTGGCAACCAGCCACATCACTCATCCCTCTGGAGCATCTACACTGTAAAAAATGTGTACAGGCCACTGAACCTGGACCTGTTTAAAGCACCTCACCTTCAGAAGTAATCTCAGCACACAAGCCATGTTCAAAACAACAAAGCATGAAGAAAACAGACAGAGGAACTGGATATCAAAGACGCATTTTTGAGATCGAAGCACTTGAAATTTTATATAGTTGACGAGATTGATTTTTTTGCAGGAGGCATGCCTTTAGTAATCCTCAAAAACTTGTGGAGTTATTTTGCCCTGAACACTAAAAACACAGCAGAGCCTTTCTGATTCACACTGATCCATCTTATCATAACTTCTGACTCTCTGCTCGGTAAACAAGTGCAGAAAACTTGATCAAATTCCCCCAGATTGCTCTTTAAACAGGGAGGAAACTCTGGTACAGTTCAACACACACACACACACACACACACACACACACACACACACACACACACACACACACACAAACACACACACACACAAGCACACACATCCAGGAAAGCAGCTCCTCCCATATGCTCTTCATTTGACAGCACAAGGATGAAAGTTCACATTTTTCCATAACGAGCCGGCGGTATCAGCTCGTGGAAAAGTCTACAGAGAGTTCAGTGTTCATAAACGCCAGATCAGATTTCAGAGAACATTCACTTGAGAAAATCACTCTGAGAACTCATCTATTTCAGACAGAAGCTAGGGCAGAAGCTTAGATTTGCTGAAAAATCAAACCAGCCTGCACAAAAATGCAGTTCCTGAAATAACCACTTGGGGCTGTCTCCAGAAGCAAAACAAGCCACATAGGGATCAGTGTTAAATAGTCAAACTTATTCATGTTGTCTCCAATTGCCTCTAAAATCTTCTAAAATAAGAAAATCAGCCAGACTTGTTATTCTAGGTGGAATTGAAACCTGGTCAAATATAGCCATATCTATCTTCTGGGCTTTTTTTTTTTCTTTGGTGACTATTGTAAGCAGTCACCACAATGCAAAGTAAACAATTATATAAGCATATAAGGAAAGAAGTATTTAATTATGTGAGAAGGTAGGTAAATATTTAAATATTACAATATGTAAGTATGCAAGTAAGTAAGTAGGTAGGTAAGTACTTAAGTACTTAAGTACATAATTAAGTAAGTCAGTAAGTAGGTAATTATCTAAAATGGTAAGTATGTAAGCTGTTGCTCAGGTTGCCTTCTCATCCCACCAAACTTGTCACATCTAACTAAAAAAAATAAAGCCTACATTACTTAAAACTCAAATGTTGAGTTCCTTGCTTATCAAGGCAGCCAGTAAATTTACAAATGAAATCACAGTGGCTCCATTGATCATGTGTACAGTCTGTGGATGCGATCCAGCTGAGTGCTGCTGAAATCGCAAGCTCCGGGCTAAACAATGTAGTGCTGAGGTGCAGTCGAGGCTGAGAGCACAGGTCATCTCCCTTGGTCACAGAGGCTTGAATCCCAGACATTATAAAAGGGAAACAACGAGACAGAGTTTAAAGTGTGGAGCCACACAGGCTACACCCTCTGGAACCTCTAAAATGTCTGATAAGCAAGTAATATAAATACCATCAAATTTCCCTAAGGTTTCTAAAGAAGAGGGTGAGTTTAAAATAATATTACAATACAAACTACTGCAATGGTTATTCTAGTTTTTAAAGACAAAAAAACTGTATTATTTGAGAATTTGTGGGTGTTAAGGGTGTTAAGCCCTGATGTTAATCTACCTATATTTGGCACTAAAATACTTGATTGTTTGATTTTCTGTTTGTTAAATATCAATTGTGTTATGTCTCATTTAGAATGTGAAGAAACAAAATCCCAGCAGCCTTACAAGCCTGAAGCATCAATGTTACTCTCCAGACAAGTGTTTCAGTCTTGAATTTGCTTATGAAAGAAAATATCATGTTGCCCTTTTAATGTATTTAAGGTGTATAAAACTTAAGTATAAATCAGAATGTTTGTATACCTGCTGATTTTGCATATATTGTCATTGATGATAAAGAAAGAAAACCTGAAGTATAGAGTAAGCAAGCACAGGCGTTCAGCTGCATCAAGGTGCTTCCAGAAATAGCAGACCCGCTAATGGCGCTGACCAGCAAAGTGGCCCATAATGCTTGTTGATGGAAAACACAGCTGGCCAATTACAGTGCCCATATCTAATCAAAGGGGTCAGAGGTCAACTCCCATCCACCATCTATCTTCATTTGGTTGTTGCTTCATCACCAGTGGGGGAGTCAACAGATCTCAGCATACAGTCAAGAGGGGACACGGGGGAGTGTGTCAGGAAGCACACAAACACATATAAAAACGTACACACAGTGTTCAATTGTTGGATGCAGACTAGTGATGTAATAAAGTTGACATTCACGCTCCGTCGAAGCAGAGCACAGCTCCCACACACGCACACTCACACACACACACACACACATTCAATAATTCTTCTGTTGGCGTCGGAGAAGTGATGTAATAAAAAAGAAGCTGGAAGGACAAATCTGCACACACAGCAGCTTTACAGGACGAAGATCATATTCCTGAAAATGTTCGACTTCTGTCTCCCCTCAGAGGAGTTTTAATGACGCCATGTTCAGACGGTGTGTATTGAGTGTAATAAATCATGCACAGTAAGACAAACAGTGAGGACATCTAAGTTGCTGAAGAACAGAATCAATACCCTCAGACGTCTGAAGGGTTGGTCAGAAAATGTAGTTCACATCAAGACTTTTTGTTTGTGTAAACGTATGAATGTCATCAAGAGTCAAAACTACCTAAAACTGTTCTGTAAGTTAAAAAAGGGTATTTGCTGGCTCAATAAGAAAGTGTGAAGAAAAAAATCCCCAAATCTCCAGATCAGTTCACGACACAATTGAGGGGCGGACCTCAAACACCGAGGTCGGTCTGTATCCCTGTCATTCTTTTTTAATATATATATGCTTTCAAGTGAAAAAGAAAAGTAAAGGACATCTGCTTCCTCTTAATGGATGCAAGCAATAAAAGTTGATAAACTTGTGCAATGTGAAGAAAAGACCTGTTCATCAGAGTTTGCATCCTCACTGTTCATTTCCTTATTCTCTTATCTGAGCACATACCATCACACTTCAGATCAACCCTGTGGAATACAATCCCATTACTCTAGTGCCAAGCATATCACCAGCCTGTAACACAGTGCTATCTCATTTTGCCTGTGTGATAAAACACATGAGTGTTTCTGTTTCAGTACATGCAGCTGAACAAACAGTAGAGGTGTGAATTATTCCCTTATTGAAGGAAAAATTCCATCAATGCAGAAACAGCCAGTATCTACGCTGCTGTGCCCTAATTGGGGTTGCTGGGATTTGAGACAATCCCAGCTGTCATTGTTCAGGAGGTGGGCAACACCCTGGACTGGTTGCCAGCTTATTACATGTCGAGACAAACAAGCATTCACTCGCCACTCACACCTTTGGATAATTTGGGGGCACCTATCCACCTGACAGGCAGGCTGAGGGAGGAAGCGGGCCATGCATGGGTAGAACATGCAAACACCACACAGAAAGGTTCCTGGGAATTGAACCAGTATCTTTCTTGCTGTGAGTGCGAACCTGCACCCCATGCAGCCCAATTTTGCAAAGCACTTGTCTGTGATTGAGACAAAGGGGCGAAAGTGGAAAGTGCAATGACAAAAATCATTCTGGATATTCTAAGGAAAAGACTGCCTAATTACAACCTGTTTTATTTTATAAATACGTGAAACCCTTGATTAAAAGTCTTTCATAGAACTTGGACCATGTTGGAGTTGTCTCCAGAGCTGCTTTGTCATGAATTTTCACCATATTTTTCAAAACTGTCTTAAGAAATCTGGCGTTTATACAACCTGTCTTATCCTCTAAAGGTCATGTTTTTGGTTGAGTCAGACTTTTAAGCAACTCCCCCATGATCCCAGACCTCAGTGATTTATTTGTTGTCATAGCCGACAAGAAAAACTGCCAAAACTACCAGAAAACATGACCCAAGTTGTCAGAATCATCACCAAGGTTTCAGAAATGTAAGAAGAGCGTGCATCATTTACACAAAGGCAATCTGTCTTGTTATGAGCAGTGGACCGTGCAGTACATTGCAAAAGATTAGCGTATTACATCGTATGTGTGTGTGTGTGTGTGTGTGTGTGTGTGTGTGTGTGTGTGTGTGTGTGTGGAGGAGGGGAGGGTGGGTATGTGTGTAGCTGACGGAGCTCCAGCTGTGATGTGCTTTGAGGCAGAAGTGAGTGGAGGTGTGAACGCACAGCCAGGTGCTGCCCTCGTCTCACCCTAACACCCTCCCTCAGTCCACTTCCTCCCTGTTAATTAGGAGAACCTGTGGGGGGAGGAGGGTGTGTGTTTGAGGGTGTGTTTATGTGGGGGTTGTTTAACAGCTGTGTGATCAGCGTTTATGGCACAGGCCCAGTTATTGTGCACAGATCTATCAAGAGTCCACCTAGTTTCATAAAAGTGAATGTTCCCCCATACTCTACAACCACTTTGCAGTTACAGCTTGGGAGGACATTTGGCACAAGCCCCGCATTGGCCTTACTATTAAATCTGGCAGCCCTGGACTGAGTTATTTCAGTTATGATTCGTCATTTGATGCTTAAAAGGGACTGAAGCTCTATGACTGCCTCTCACAACTTATAGGATTTCTCACGTTTCATCAGTTAAGTCAAAGTGTGTTTGTTGCATGGAAAGGGTGGGATATTGATATCAAAGCTCTACCAGCTGATCCCGACTGATCAGACTCTGGCTTTAAAGAAAAAAATTACAGTGCAAGATGTCAGCAGCTATTGTGTGAAGTTTTAGTTTCTCACTTTCATCATGCAGTAAAACCAGAAGTTGTAACAAAGATCAGTAACTAAAATCTTATTGGAAAATCACAGCCAGTATGCACTTTCACTTGTATTGTCAAACAACTATTCAGTGCACGGAAGCGTAATTAATGAGGCGAGAGAGAGGAGACAAATAGAAAGCTAATAAAAAAAAGAATCAGATAAAGGTCACTCACCCTCGCACTGTTTGCCATCTCCTTTGTAGCCCGGCTTGCAGATGCAGTTGTAGGACTTTGGTGTGTTCTGGCAGAGAGCGTCGATGTGGCAGTCGTCCGTGCCCTCAGCGCACTCATCTGCATCTGTACAGACATCACAAATCAATACACAATTGCACCTGAGTCCAAAAGAGTTAGTGAAGTCAGACTCTTGGCTTGCCTTCAGCATTTTTTAAAGACTGGTGTGGATTTTAGAATACAAGCATTTAAGAAAGGAACAAAATAAATAAACATATCAAATGCACTGTCTCCTTTGTAGGACAATGTGGGTTTAGAGTATTACCTAGCTCTGCCCCAAAAAGACCTTGGGAGAGCTGGCCATTGAGAGGGCAGTGGGTTTGTGGAGTGGGGAGTCTTAAAGAAACAGCAGTTTAAGCCAAATGTGTTTCAGATAAAGGTGAAATAACTGTTTTTAATACGAGTGTGTAAAAACCATAGACTGTAAAAAACATGAACACCATGTTGCTTGGCTCGAAGTGAGGTCACCACAAAAACTGCTCCCCCTGGTGGCTGGCTGCAGTATAGATCAAAAGCTCTGTCACCTCGTGTGTGCAGAGATCATGACCATTTTTCAGAAGGGAGCAAAATTTGTGCCAATTCCGATCATCCTATCTGTGTGATGGGGTTAATGTTGAAGAGTCTTCCTGTTTGATACCCTTGATACCTGCTGCTGATCATTCCCCTAGGTCATGATCTTTACTGATTTGTTTGTGTTCCCTCCTCAGGTAATCTACCACTGTTAGGTTCTTATTTGAAAGTAAATTCTAGCAAATTTTGGGTCTTGGATGTCCTAATTAGTGATTCCCAAACTTTGCCTCCCTGCAAAAGTTTCACCTCCTTCACAGTTAGTCCTCAGACATGATATGATTACACACAGGGCCTTGGATATTAGTGAGTGCAAAGATGTAGGGACTCTCTTCCTTTCTTACCAACAGTAATCTTTCATACATCTTTGTCTTGCAGATTTACATCAGTACCTCTTGACTCCTAGTAGGAATTATATCAAGGGGAAAAGTTCACAGTAGAAAATATGGGAATTTTTAAAAAGAGTTTAGAGCATGCCTATGTACGGCTAATTCAAACTTAATTTAGGCAGTTTTTTTTTAAAGTTTCTATTAGTTGCTCTTGTTTTGTGTCAATTTTGATGACTCCTGACCAAATGCTTTGAAGATAACAGGTTAAGAGTGTCAGAGATTAATAGTGTTGACCCTTTTTCTGCTGCATTCAAAATATGTCTGGGAGCCTAACTCAGCTTTAATTTAACCTGATGTACTTTTCTTAAAAAACACCAAATAGCTTGACCTTGCCAAATGTTTGGAATTAATGATGGATTGTTAAAGGAAGCATTAAAGTCAAGGTCTACACTCAGAGAATCACCGCTTTCACAGCTCCCCTATTGATCAGTTTATTGATAGAGGAGCTGGTCACACCTGGGCCTAAATCCCCTGGCAGGGGGCTAACTCATTACACACACACACACACACACATCAAGGGGAGGTGCCCTGTGTGTGCAAGAGTAAAACAGGTCTCCACAATCTTGGATCTCCTGTTTTCTAACATTTGAAGCATTCAGGAGACCTTTACATCACCACCACCAGAGCCGGTGAGAGCTGCCTGTCCTCTGCCTTCATCAGAGTATATAAATAGCGCGTGTGCAAGTTTGTGTGTGTGTGAGAGTGTGTGTGTGTGTGAGTGTGTGTAAGTCAGGCAGCCCGGCGGGAAGCTGCCTGTGGTTCAGCCCCTGCTCTCTGTCTGGCTGTCCGCCCGGCTCAGCCCTATAAAGGCAATAAATAAACGATAAAACGGAATTTACAATAAATATTTTTCCTGTTAAAAAAAGTCTGTGTGTTTTATTGGAGCTGAAGCAAAAACAGAGACAGAAAAGCAACAAGTTAGGGTCTTGAAAAGCTGTAAGAGTTGAATGTTTCCCTGTAGATAGTCTTATTTGCTGCTCCTCGTGGCTTCTTAACAAAGCCTCCCCTGCATGAGAGCTCACTGTCTCAATATTGACTCCTCACCCTCTCTAAGCAGTGGGAGGCTGAACAATGTGGTGCTGCTGCTGCTGCACGGTCGATATTGGGTCCCTGCTGCCAGCCTGTTCCTCCTGGGACTTTGAGGGTCCTCCTGCCACCACCACCCCCCTCGATCCACATTTTACGCACAGCCCCCCCCGCCCCCCATACTCCTCCTCCAGCTGCGTACTGGCCAATAAACCCCGAAACAAGGTGCTCCCGCTTCAACCACCTTCTCTAAATCGTTAGCACCATTTTCCTGGAAGGTGAAAAATGAAAACAGGCAGCTCTCTCACTGAAAAATCAAAGCAATTGAGCGCTTAACCTCGAGATCAAGCTGCGGTTCCGAGCGAAATTGACCTTTTACGCGCAGGAAGCAGAAGTTACAGTGAAGTCTAGATCAGTTTCTGCATCACATATGGCTTTCAGGGGAAAAACTGTACAAATGTAAATATTTCCCTAATGAATGAATCATAGATATTTTATAAAATGTCAGTTTACGCGGAAATATCTGTTTTTTTCCCCAACGCAATCAAGTGTAATTCACATTATTTTCTTTAACCACTTTGCAGTACAAAGACGTGATATACACTCGTATAATTAAAGGTGCATATAAGTAACTTAATTTCAAGTTTTAGGAGAACAAAATGTTCTTAAAGGTGTTTTAAAATCCCTGGTGATTTCTTTAAATAGTTCAGGTACAGTTTCCTCAGACCATGCCTCCATCCTCCAAGGCAGAGTCTGGAGCCAACAAAAAGTGCATTTACCGGCTGACAACGAAGCCGAACACAGACACACAGACGGACGCACGGAGAGGAAAGGGGAGCTCTTACCTGCGAGTCCGACATCCCCCATCACCCTGCAAGTATTTATGAGGAGGATAAACAAACAAACGTCCCGGGAAAAACAAGCGCTCCCCATGCTGACAGACGGTGTGAGGATTCAGCAGGGCTTTTCTGGGGGTTTGGACTGCAAGTGTGTGTATGAGAGAGAGTGTGTGTGTGTATGTGTGTGTGTGTCTCTGATAGGAGAAGAGGTGGACCGCTTTTGGTGAACCGGCAGCGGCCAGGAGAGAGAGAGAAAGACAGAAGTGAAGAGAGAGAGAGAGAGGAGCGCTCTGATTGGCTTGTTTGTGCCAGTAGAGGAGAGAGAGAGGGTGAAGAGAGTATTGAATGAAGTGGCAACACATTTTTAACATGTAGATATTCAGAGCTCAAAACCCACGAATGAAGTTAATCACATTTATGTGCGTAATGCCGATAATTTCCAAGTCATTTTGTGCGTAAAAACTTTGCGCATTTTTCTTTAATACACTTGAGGTCTCTGATATATCCTGTAGATGAAATCATACTTAATTACAACCCTCTAGTGCTTTATTTCTGCGCTTTTCTATAGGGTGTTAAAAGAGGAAACATATTTACTTGGTGAAAATATAACATAAGGCTAATTTTATTCCATATGTTGCATTAAGGATGCACAGGACCATGCTCTCAGCGAAGACGGTTCAATCACTTAGGAAAAGAGAGTCTTTAAGTCTTTGTGGTTGCCAGTGCTCTATATTTCTATGTTGGGTAAAGCTACATACTGCCATCTACTGCAGGGGTTGTGAAGGGAAAAGACTGAAAACTTTCTAAGTGATCTTGAGAATTTCTCATATACCTGATCATAATCCTCAACCTACAATGAGATAATCAGCACTGAAACTGCATAATGACTTTCATACAAGCAAGAGCTTGTATTTATAGTTACAGCAGATGTTTATTTCAGAGAAGCTTATAATCACGTTTTCATATTTAAAAATAAAGACTCTTCAATCTGCCTGACATGTTTCATAGCAGTGGTTTCCATGTCAAAAACTTTCTGAAAAACTTCACATCACTGAAGTCCAACAACTGCAAAGTGCTTGATACTCATGACAATATGACAGTGATTAAAAAACTTTTACTCCAGTGTAAAATACCAAACGTGTCAAAAAAAAAAGTTGCCCTTTCAATACTAAATGAAAATTCTGTCCATCTGGACAGTGGCAGCTTTAGTTTGAGGAGTGGGGGGGGGGTCAGAGCTGAGAAATGCTGCCACCTTGTGGTTACTTACCAAACTTTACTTTGCATTTTGAGGTCAAACTTAGAAGGCTATTTTATCAGAGTAGAAGAGACAGTTTTCATTTAGGTGGTCTACGAGGGAAAATCAAAATACCGAAGAGTTTTCCTCTTCGATTTATACATTGTGTTGTTCTTGACACTTATACTACAAAAATAAATTCCTAATCTGATTAAGTTTTCCCCCAAACTTGACTTGATGATGGGTCTCTGTTTACATAATACAATTTTATGAACAGCTCGAGGCATGTTCATGTTCTTGGAAAGTGTCTTGAGATCACGGTTGTTATTACTTGGCGCTATACCAATAAATATTTATTGATTGATTGATCTGAAGTTCTAACAGCTTATTAAATAACTAAAGATAAGAAAATAACATAACAAGATTTCGATAACTTCTTTCAAAATGTGGGGTTTATTGCAGTCACATTGGCGACAGCAAACAGCACCACCTGCTGGGATAATTATGCTATAACGATCACAAAACTGCCACGCCCACCTCTATACATTCTCGCTCCGTCCAATCACAGTTAGGAGTCAGGCTGATGCCTTCAAATGCGTAATACAAAATACGCTGTTTCCACATCCTCGTCGTGAGTGGCATTTAGTGGAACCAGTTGTCATTGTATTGTTTGCAATTTTCTTTGAAAAGCAAGAAATATTATTGTGACGCCTATTTGTGTCTGCATTTGCGCTTATTTCGATTGAATAGTAACTCTGCTGTCCTCCAACAGTCTAGATCGCTTGAACATAGGATAGAAAAGCAAAAAAAAGTACGACTTAACACTTTACAGTTTTCATATCTTCGGAGGGACTCCTCTTATGACGTTAGTGTTCATTTAATGCAAAAAACTTGGTTTAAATCACAAATAACCTAAAGCGGAATGAAAAACGTTTGCGCATATTGGAGTTGACGTGTACTGAGAAGTGTACTTGAACGCAACACGAGACCTCGCCAACTGTCATGGCGTCTCCCTTGAAGGGGGATTGGTGGTGAAGAAAGAAGCTGCTGTCATTTATCAGTTTTCTCCTGCGTGCGGAGCATTTAATCCAGATTGAAGAGGTTTTAAGGAGTGGGAAGTGACCATGGGGACTGTCCATGCTAAGGTAAACTCATTTTCACCCGGACAGTGGCCTTTGTGTGGATTACTGACCATGACCTCCCTGTTAAACGTCAGTCAGTGCTGCAGACTCACCAGCGTCTGTACTCGATGTACTGTTACATACTGACAGATCAGGAGAACATTTTTTACTTAAAACAGGTGGAATTAAGTAAAAATGTGAAAACTGCGGGTTTGGCTATACTGTATCTACGACTGAAATAACACACCCGCAGTGGTGCCACAAAATTCAGGGCGGCGTTTTCAAATTTAGAGATAAGCACATTTATGTCAACATACCTCGTCATAATTATGGTGGTGATGTTTTAAGGGGGCCATTTTTTCTTTTAATTGTATTTATTTGACTAAATTGAATTTCATTAACAAAAAGAGATGCACGGCTTATTCTAACTACTTTAACTTTGGTGATAATTCCGCTGTCTAAAGTGACTCACCTTGTAATGAAAAGTGACTTTCACTGGTCGTGGGTTAAGCCCCACCCGGTGATTGTACTGCCCCTTCTCTCTCATGTCTGCAGCCCTCTCCATGTGCTATACATACCCCTTTATTATACTACTGCAGTGCTTCAGTGACACCTTATCGTATCTCTACGGTGGCCTGGAGAGCTCAAAACACTAGAAATTCAGTTATCCATTTAGAATTATTTATAAAATGTGCTGCAGTTGTTGTGTTTATGTGGATTAGACTGAGGTTGTGGGTCATGTTATTTAAAGCTCTCTTCTTATCACTGGTGCAGAGTCTGGATCCTCTCCCGATGCATGGCAGGGACTTAGGAATGAACCCTGATGACTTGATGGAGGCTCCAGAGATTGAGCAGGAAGGCAAGCAGGAGATCCTTGAGAACAAAGATGTAAGTGCTGGCTGTGGTGGGTCACTAAAATATTTTGTAATGTAGCTGCAAAAGTGGATTTATAATACATTTCTCAGCTTTTTTAATGGGACCCCAAGGTTAGTTTTCAGTGGATTTCCACCAACTAATCTTTACTTTAATAAAATCTTAGTGTAGAATCTTGCAGTCAAGATATACAATTTCTTCTGATGTGAATGGAAAGAACTTGTTGAGAGGCATGTTCTTAGTAACAAATAACCAATTTCCAGGGTGAGGTATCTTTGAGTACAGTGTTTTAAATTCACCTTCAAATATGCATAATCATAACCACTGTCCATAACAGGTACGTTCCAACACAAAGAAAACAGCTGTCACCCTGAAAAAACACCCTTCACACCCCTGCTCAACTAAATGCCTTTTTCTGATGCCAATATCTAATAATGCATGTTAAAGCATAAGGAAAAAGATATTTTCAGATCGTGGTCCATGGTTTGAAGACAAACTCATCATGACACATTTGCTTCTATCTTTTAATTTCTGATTACTTATATTTTAAACCAACATGGTACTTACCTGTGAAAGTGAGCTGTCCCAAACGTCTTTGCTTCCAGGTGGTCGTCCAACATGTCAACATTCAGGGTCTGGGAAGAACTAAAGAGGATCTGCTTGGCTATGAGATCTCCGATGTTTTCAGCGCCAAAAACCTGATTGACGTATGTATTCATGATTGAAGAGCACATTGCACAGAGCACAATGGGGGCTCTTGAGTGTTGAACTGAGTTTGTGTTTCGTTAAAGGTGATGAAGAAAGCTCACGTTGCCAGACAGAAGCTGCTGCGCCTCGGCATCTTCAAGGAGGTGGAGGTTCTGATTGATACATCGGAGGGTAAAACTTCATGATTACAGTAACATGCATTTTGAAACGAGGCTAGAACCTGTGTGGTATGATTTGAATAGGCAGAAAAAAGTGTCCTTACTCCTGATTGGTTGTTTCCTCAGGTAAAGACGCTCTGCCAAATGGTTTGGATGTAACTTTTGAAGTGACAGAGATCAAGAGGCTGACAGGAAGCTACAACACGATGGTCGGCAACAATGAAGGAAGCATGGTGAGGGAACAATAACAACATTTATAATTCATGTCAGATGTATTTCCATCTTTGTGAAGAGCTCAGATTTGAAGTGCAGAGGAGAGTTACTAGTATTCATTTCACTCTCTTGCTAAGTCAAACCTTTTTAAACCATCTCCAAACACCTGGTGTTAAGTACTCTTTAGCCTCTGCACAACAAGATCCTCGCAGAGACGTACCTTTCGTCAATTTTCCCTCAACTTGCTATATATATAATTTTTTGTCTTTTTTGAGTGTTTTATTTATCTTTAGTTCAAAGAATTCAAAGAATACTTTTTAAAATCATAGGCACAAAAAAACTTGCCAATTGAACACCAGCAACTCAGATTTTTAGTTTCTTAGTGAGCAATAAATCTTGACAAGGGAAAAAGAAAAATTTTTAGAGACACACTCTTTGATCAGGTGCATCAAAAATGTGTCAAAATAGGGTATCAGTTATAAAAATGAGTCATCAGTTAGCTTTTATGTTCACAGAGCTAACTTGTTGTGTACCAACAGGTTCTTGGTCTGAAGTTGCCCAACATGTTGGGAAGAGCCGAAAAACTCACCTTCCAGTTCTCCTATGGGACAAAGGAGACGTCATACGGTCTGTCCTTCTTCAAACCCCAGCCTGGACACTTTGAACGCAAGTATGTTTGACCCCTAACAACCCACATCTTTTACTGCCTAAATATGGGAATAAAGCTGCTAGTCATCCTTCTGTTCAGTGAAACACCAAATAAAAAACACAGGTGGACTACAATGAATCTGTGATAGTCAAACATGTACCTGTAACTTAAGTAGCCATCTCCTCACAAGTTGTCTATATCTGTTTATCTTTTTTCTTTGCTTGATGGAATTTATGTCCGTGTTTTGCGTATTTTTTCAATGCAGGAAATTGTCTGTAAGGTTTACAGAAAGCTGTAAACCCTAACTTCACATAAACGCTGCTCTTTCTCTTTCTTCTTCTACTTCAGCCTCACTCTCAACTTGTACAAAGTCACCGGACAGTTCCCATGGAGCTCCTTAAAAGAGACCGACAGAGGCATGTCTGCAGAGCTAAATGTAAGTAGGATTGACACATTTGCTGCAGACAAACACCTGCACTATAAGCAGCTTAACTTTCCATTTGAGAAAAGTGTGCTTAAAAATAGATGCATTTTGCCTTTTCTGATGCTGCTGTAGTTTCCTCTGGGGGTGACTAACCACACACTGAAGTGGGAGGGTGTTTGGAGGGAGCTCGGCTGTCTGGCTCGCAGCGCTTCCTTCGCTGTGCGAGAGGAGAGTGGACATTCGCTGAAATCTGCCCTCTCGGTAAAACCTAATGCATCCACAACACCTTTTCATTACTGTCTCCTGTGAAATCACGGTTCTCTGATGATATTTCCTTTGCATCAATTTATCCTAGCTCTTCTCATGCTTGTTTGCAGCACACAGTGTCAATTGATTCGAGGAATTCGGCCATATTCCCGAGCAGAGGTGCCTTACTGCGGGTCAACCAGGTGAGCCAGTGAGTGTGTGTGTGTGTGTGTGTGTGTGTGTGTGTGTGTGTGTGTGTGTGTGTGTGTGTGTGCATGTTTGTTTCTGCAGGAACTGGCTGGGTACACAGGGGGTGACGCCAGCTTTCTGAAGGAGGACTTTGAGCTGCAGCTTAACAGACGACTCTTCTGGGATTCAGTAAGAAAGAAGAAAACCACCGACTCCTTTCACTTCCATTCCTATTGTTGCAGAGTGTTTGTGCTGTATTTGCTCTTACTCTTTGTGTAAACTGAGCCCCAGGGTGTTTGTAGTAAGCGCAACGCTTAGCAAATGCATCTTATATGTATTTTTAAATGTACAAGGGTGCTCTTAAAGATTCAGTTACATTTTTAAATCAGCAGAGGGGGATAATGTTACATGTTGCTCCGAATCACAAAAAAGTATTTCTTAAAACCCTTCTATAAAGTTTTATTTGCTCCAGACCTGATAATGTTAAATTGTTAACAAGACTCAGCATCAAAACGACCCACCATGCTGATCCAGTCCCAGGACAGCTCTTAACAATAACCTTCATCGAAAAGGAAGATTCACCATCCTGCCTCTTCTCAGGTCTTGTCTGCTTCTCTGTGGGGTGGGATGCTTTATCCAATCGGAGGACAGCCAACCTGCATCGCTGACAGGTACACATGACTTACACTCAGTCGTCAATAGAAAAATGGTCAGAGAAGACTTTTCTGAGTTTGCTTTCACAAAGCTAACATCCCTTAAAAGCAGAACTTTTATAGTAAAACAGCCTGAGATTCTGCACATACAAGGCTGCACAGAGATAATGGTTCAGTCAGAGTTTTGTGCTTTTGTTTTCTTAGGTTCTACCTTGGAGGCCCCACCAGTGTGAGGGGATTTGGGATGTACAGCATTGGGCCCCAGAGTGAAGGTAAACCCAGGCAAAACAGGACAGTCTCTATTACTAAATAAAATCAAATGTAAAAAAAAGCAAAATAAGTAAACATTCAGAGCTTTAAAACCAAGACAAAACTCCAGCACAATGACCCAAAACCAGTCATCTCTTGCCTTTTGATGTATGAGTCACAGACATTTTCGTTACAAATTAAAAAGTCTAAATCTTATCATTTAAACACCTTAGAACCAAGCATTTCAGGTTTACAGCGTGCATCAAACTATCTCATTAACTTCATTTGCATGCACTTCATTCATTGAACCTGCTGCAACACAAACTTGGACCAACCCAACTCAGAAGGTGGGTTACATATGTGTGTAAGTGTTAGTCCTCCCCTGTAGGTGTTTGTTAGGCTTCACTGCATGACTGAAACCAGTGACACATGTTCATCATCTGTGTGGGAAAATGGTGCTCAAGAGGAGGATGTCTTCCCCAATCAAAATGTGAAAAAGTGGCATTAAGTCAGAAAAACACAGATGCAACCCCTCTGACTGGATTCCAGCAGCATTGCTTTGTTGCATGTATCCCTAAATCTCCTGTTTGTGTCCGACTAAAACGAGAAAAGTGAGTGTCCACCCCCCACCCCCCACCAGAAGAACAACAGTAGCAGTTCTTTGAATTTAAGAGGAAGCAGTTGAGAGTTCATATGAAAAGAAAAACAAGCATTAATCTTTTATGTTGTATGACAGCCCCACTGGCTTTGACCGTGTGTGTGTGTGTGTGTGTTTTAGGGGACTACCTGGGTGGAGAGGCGTACTGGGCAGGTGGTTTGCACCTCTACACTCCACTCCCCTTCAGACCTGGCAAGGGGGGCTTCGGAGACCTCTTCAGGACACACTTCTTCCTCAATGCAGGAAACCTTTGCAACCTCAACTATGGTAGGTCAACTGAGAATGGCACAAGCTGAATAAAAACCTGTTGAGCCTTTAAGCAGTGGTTCCAACACACAGATGGATGCGTTTTAAAGCAATAGTGTTGTCACTGTTGATCAAATGTCTGATCTCACCAGGGGCTTTCTTCTACCAGTATTGTACTTTTGTAGGCTCTAATAAATAAAACAAAATCTAAGTTACAGTTACCTTTAAAGGATCAATCAGCAAAACTCTTTGTCTGTCAGTTTACTCTAGGTATTGACTCTGTTTGGTTTATAGGTGAGGGTCCCCGAGCTCACCTCCAGAAGCTGGCTGAGTGTATTCGCTGGTCGTACGGAGCAGGTATCGTGTTGCGGCTCGGCAACATCGCCAGACTGGAGCTCAATTACTGTGTGCCCATGGGAGTCCAGAACGGAGACAGGTACACTGCTTTGTACACAACTGAGAAATATTGCAGAAGGCTTGTCATTTAGGTCTGTATCTGCATACTCGAACAAATATGGTCCCTTCTGGCCGTGAAAATCCAAGGCGTGACAGAAGTCAGTGTTCTTGAAGTAGGCTAGATTAAAATCCAACCCATGACGCATTGCTGCGTATTCTGCGTATTCACCCTAAGAATCAAATCTCAGAGTTGAAGTGCAAATACCTTCATTTCCTCAAGTCTCCACTTGAGGTTGCACCAAAAAACAGTAATCCCCGCTGACACCAATTTTTAAATCCCCTTCTGAAAAACTTGGCAAAAATCAGTGATTTCCATATAGCTATTTTCTTATTTTTTCACAAGCATTGAACATGATTTGTCTTGCTTTTCTTATTTCATTTTAATATAATTTATCCATCCAGAAAATATTCAAAGACTGGCATAATGAGGGGCCAGACTATATCAAGGTTGGCTCAGAATCTCTGTTCACCAGAAGGTTTTGAGTAGAGGCAGTTCAAGCCCAAACATTCTCTAAAAATCTCTCATCTTCTTTCCTCTTCTAGGATATGTGATGGCGTCCAGTTTGGCGCAGGAATCCGATTCCTGTGACCTCCTCACTCCAGAAGAGGCCGTGATGTGAAAAGGGAGAAATGTATTGTTGTTTATCACCTGTAACTTGATGTAGAGTGTGTCGCACTAGCATGGGTCCTACAGTAAGTCTTGGTAAAAGGTGCCTGACCCCCTTGAAATCTCCTTTGATAAGCTCCACTTAAGGCTTTCGAACAACGCTGTTGCAGCGCTGCTTTTTAAAACTAGTGGAAGTTTTTACACTAAATGAACGGCCTTTCACTGATTTGAGAGTAAACCAGAAAGAAGATTTCTTAAGCAGCAAACACAAGACAATGGAAACATGGAAAAAATATGATCATGGTGCATCTTCCTACAGCATATCAGAGCTAATGCTCTTCTAAAGACTTCAAATAATGTTTTAGTTACAGTCTCTTTTCCTTGTTTATACTTTATCACAGTATCTTCGGAAAAGTCATCTACTAGTGATTTTTCCCACATAGTCCATTATTTTCAAATGGTTTGAGAGATTTTGGGGCATGTTTCCAGTTTGCCTTTTAGGACTGCTTCTCACCCAGGAGCACATTTTCTTTGTTGTTTTGTTTTTCTTTTGTTTTCCTTTGTTGGGGGGAAGGTTAATTGCACATCACACTCTCTTCTGACCCATTGTTGTACTGTGTCTTCGAATGATTTCAGCAGCCAGGGAATAAAACGAGATAAACCAGCACTTTTAAGCCAACACAGCGCTTTTGGAAGAGAGTTCGGTACAGATTCTGAGTCAGTTTGTTGGAACAATTTCACAACCAATGTAAAAAAAATCAACAGGTTCATCTCTCAGGCAGGCAGCAGTTTAAGGTGGGACCTCATACCACACCCCCCTGAGCAACATCCACCACCAGTGCTCTTACTGTTAGTTTTCTTTTTGTTGTTGTTGAGACAATTCACAAATAAACCACAGCTGCTCCCCTGGTTTCTCTCTTGATTTTTTGTTACTTCTCAAACACACATTCAAAAATCACTTGGACATCAGTCAGAATGTTTTTGTAGCTTGGTATTTATGAAGTGGTCATTGCAGAAAACAGTGCTTGTGCTGCAATAATGGAACTTGTCCAGTAGAGGGTACTCTGGTTTCATAGTTTACAATCCTCTCATTACAACCTGCAGCACGTCTTGGCTCAGCTTTTTCCCCTTCTTCTCCATGTGTTTGAAAGTGTAATGTAAAGGTATTGTGCTTTTTTTGTAAAAGCTGAATTATAACTCAAAAAAATCATTTTTTTTGCACTGCTGGTTATTTCAGCCTCTGTCTGAAATGTTTTGTCTTAGCTACAGTATATTAATGACTCCCCGCTTTAGAAAACCCCATTACTCCATCTCACAGATGGATTCAGGGATTTTTATGGCTGTATACTAACATTTGGATTAAGGGATTAGCATATTACCCCCATATCAATCATTTTTGGGCTTTCTTTTTTCCAGAGTAAGGCTTAAAAAGGAGCAAGGAAACTTTTGGATGATTAAGTTCAGTTTGATGAACTCTGTTCCTCCAAATGTGAAATTTAATCAATAAAAACTAAAACTATGTGCCATATGAAAATAAATTAAAGTTGTTTTTAAATGGTGCCCTGATTAACCTTTTTTTGTAATTTCAGGACTACAAAAAAAACCTAATTGAAAAGCTTTCATAGACTCACTTGAAAAGTCTTCTGCAAACCTTTGGCTTGTGTTGACTTTAAATGGTAAAAGGAAAAAGTCACCCTGCTGATTTTACATTTCAGATGGCAGCCTTTCTAGTATTATTCCACTCATGCTGCTCCAAAATAGTTGCATAATCTACCAGCCCAGAAATTCAGTTGAAAGGCTGCGGTATCTGTAACTCTGGAAAATTTCCCATCGGAAGTGTAGTGTATCAGATCTGCAATAAAAGCTGATTTTTCTTTGCTTGTGCTTATATCATTATGGTGATGTTGTAACAGTGCTGACTTTTAAAAATGTGAGTCATGAACAGTTTTATGATATTTTAAGGGACACCAAGTAAGTAGAATAAATGCCACTAGTGTATCCAGTTCTTTCAGCTACACTCCAGCTTGAATAAGATGCAGATTTAGGGTCGCTTGTGTATGTGCAGTGTGTGTGTGTGTGTGTGTGTGTGTGTGTGTGTGTGTGTGTGTGTGTATGTGTGTGTCTACCTGACTCACTGTAGGCAGTGAGCACACGGTTTGAACCTTTGCTCACTATGAACCTGTGCAGAGCAGTTGAGTGTGGCCAGCACTAGATGAGTGTTTAGTCAGATCCTGTTCAGTGTGGGAGTCTGAACAGGTGTGTAGAAGGTAAATGCTGCTAAAAGCTGATGTCACGGATGAGATTAAAAATTACAGGTTTTGCTCAAAATGGGGTTGACTGAGCAGAAAAACACTAAGTACTTCTATAAGCTAGTTTTAGCACAGATACAGATGTGCTGCACTACTAACATTCACTTGCTGGTGCAATACCCCCCAGTCTTCAGTTTCAGGGTTGATCTAGTTTCAACTTTGTGGTAAGTGCCACCATGGCCTTTGGTTTTTGGCATTTGCCACCAAACAGCCTTGTAGTAGTTATGGTCCCACTTTGCTGTTTCATTTATCTCAGCAGAAAAATAAAGATATCGAGACCATAAATCAAAGTATAAACAGAAAATATGATAGGCTGTTATTCAACAAATTATTACAAGGTTCATTTTGGTAAAATCTGCTGCCGTGGCTTGTACAGAATGTATCACCACCATGAACTAGAACCAGAGATCACATGCTCATTTAATGTTCATTATTTTATTTGACTTTTTTTCCTCATAGTTATGGTTTTATCTCAAATTTTGACTTTTTATCTTATAATTTTGACTTTGTGTGGTCCAAAAATATCCCAACAAAACCAAGTTTTCATATTTTTTTTTTCTAACTGGCCGAAATGGGCTTTCATACTTGTGCTTATGCTCGGCTTTGAAAATTAATTTGCATCTTGGTAACTTTGTTGTTCGTAAACAACCAGGGATTTCAGTGCAATGTTTGCAAAAACATAACAAAAAAGCATTATTCATTGCATAGTTTTTCATGAACTATGGTTCTTGACTTTAATGTTCAAATATTTTTATTTTTAAAATAATGTCTGAACTATGGTAGCTAGCAGACATTTCAATACATTTCGCTTTTGGAGAAAAAATGGAAAAGGGGGTGAATTTTTTCAATAGAATAACGATTAACTGGCAGATATGTTTGTATTCATTTATTCAAGTATCAAATGGAGTGAAGAAATGCCATCACATTACATTTGTGGATATGGCTTTGAGGGCTTGAAGAATTCCCACGCGTGACCGCGCGGTCGAAGGGGTAGAGAACCCCTCGTGTGAGCGCGCACGTACAGTACCAAACAGCACGTCGAGTGTCCGCTGCTGTCGAGTATAAGCTGGCTGTGGCGAGCCCAGACCACGGCCACTCCTCTGACTCACACAGCCACACACTGTCACACACACAGAGGAAGGTGTGTGTGGCCAGCAGCGCACAAACCTCAGCAGCAGCCCGGACACAGTCTGCGCCTTCTCTTTGGATTTATTCTCTTTGTTAAATACATTTTTATAATACAAAACACCGCCATTATGTTGTGGACGGCGAGTCAAGTCTTCAGGAAATTCTCCACCTCGTCCGTGAGTAACGTTGCGTTTTCTGCACCAGAGAATGATCAGTGTGTCTGATGTTTACGTTGCATTGTCAGAGAATCACATAATGAGATATTAAATGCATGCCAGGTTATTGTCGCACCGAGCCAGGCACGGCTCTGATTGTGGATCAGTGAGTCACAGTTCAGGTCTGGGTCTTTAAAGCCCCCCTGCGACCATTTGTTCAATACAAACAGCAAGCAATGGTGTGTCAGTGCCAGGCTGCCACGTTACTGTGTCTGCTCTCTCACACTGTGTACTCATATTGAACCGGCCTCTACTGTACAAGACCTGCAGGAGTTGCATCAGCCTGATCTCCCCTCAGCTTAGTTTGGATCCTGCAGAGCTGCAAACCTCTCTTATGAAAGCATGAAACGGGCAGTCTGCTCATAACGTACATGACAGTTTGTGTTTTGCAACAGTAAATGCTATATGAAGCAGGTTGCAGTGTGCATGCTTAAGTTAGTGCCTTATGCACTTGACAGGTCCATTCATCAGAGCAGGAGAAACCTGAGACCTCCTTCCCTATACTTCACACACACGTGTGCAGCTTACAGTGAGGAACTGCTCTGGATGAGGGCAGGGCGTACTCTCAGCCAATGGCTTCTCTTGGAGCTTCTTTTAACCAAAGACAAAGATTTAATGACCCTTGGGCAGGGGGAGGACTTAGATATTTAGGGCCCCCGTGAAAGCTGGCATGATGGGACCCCCCATAACCAATTATCCTAAAGAATTAAAAAAATAAAAGTTATTGTGTGGAAACAAAATCTCAAGACGTCCTCAAATGTCTCATCAAATTTAATAAATTATAAAATTATAAAGATAAAACAACTTTTGTAACATCCCAGTCATTTGGTAGTTGTTTTACCTCCCGGATGTGCAGTTTTCCAAGATTTCAACCCTGGCAAATCTATCCCTTAATACTTGACCAACTTGACAGGTGGTCTGCAAAACAAGTGTTAGTTTAATGAGAGAAAAGAAAAGGGAGGTAAAGTTTATGATAGATGTCTTGAGCCATTCAGGATTAAAAATAACTTACCACTTGAGAATATTTTTGATTTGATTTCATTGATTTTTGATTTTGGCTCCTCCTCTGGACAAAGAGATACTTCTTACATAGCATTACCTAAACTTGTGAAAGTGGAGGTTATTTGACAAAAAAAGAAAAGAAAAGAAAAACAGCAATACACAGATCAATTAATCATTAATCACACTTTCATAAGCAGCTTAGAATACACCATAGGAGCTGCAACGCAACAATTCTTTAAAAGTAAAAGAAGTGTACCTTTAGTTTTTGTGGCCCTCTGATTCCTTATGATTAAATAGGTCTAGTTTGGTTTTCACTGGTGTTGTGTAATTACTGTGTTACGAACATGAGACTATGAAAGGGTTAAAGAAGGACTATTAGACTTTTTTTTATAGATTCCTTCCTTACAATGGACCAGCCCCTTGAAGGTCAAGTAATTAGAGTACCTTGGTGTTTGAGGCCCACCCCTCCAATGTGTCATAAAGCCGTCAGAAAATGCAAAGACCTCACATATTAGCAAGTCTAGTGAAGATCTGGTGAAAATCTCCGGCTATATTTTGGAATCAACCCTTTTGAGCAATTTACTGTCTACAACACATGAATGTGCAGGATATGTGTGATGTATAGCTTGTTAACACTCATGAGGTTACCAAAAAACTCTCTGCAAATTAGTGAAAAATGGCTCGATTTCACAGGTTTAACTCACAAACTTGTCTGTGTTGATTCTCTTACAGAATTACTACCAGAATAAGCTGAAATTAGCAATCATTGGCCAGAGTCTGTTCGGCCAGGAAGTTTACAGCAATCTGAGGAAGCAGGGACACAAGGTGGTGGGTGTGTTCACAGTCCCCGACAAGGATGGGAAGGCTGATCCTCTTGGTAAGTTCATCACTTTTGTGTCCTTTTGTTAAATTTCTGTCTCTGATTTGTGCACCACCGGACTATGCACCCTTGCTTATGTTCTCCTGGATCATGATTGCGGTCATGAGGAAGACCACTCCAGTCAAACCAGGTTCTGATAATCCAGACCAGAAGCAGTTCAGAAGCTTTTGCTGTCTCTGTTTTGGATTGACAAAGACAGGCTTTTATCCTGGGTTTGCTGTGGGATAGTGCCTCCATTGTCCAGGAGAGGAGAGGCCCTGTGTTGCCCAGAGATGCAACTCTGAGGTGAATAGTTTACAATCCGGCTGCGCTCTCTAGTATGATGCAATCTTTCCAGGAAACATCATCATCATCCTCATCAGCTGTTGGCTGCCACTGGAGCTCTGCCAGTCATCCCGTTTTCAGCTATTTCTGTACTCAGTATTCATAATTATACAAACAAAAGATGTTCCTGTTGTGCCTAACCTCATGTGAGATTTTTTCTTGCCATTCAGCAACAAGTGTGAAGAAATGATATAGGAAACTAATGTGTTCAAAATACATATTTAGAACAATAAAAAACACTCATGCATAATTCTTCAAACCAAAAGTCCTTTGTGCCTCTGTGACCCTGTGATAGGTAAGCGTGTGCTTGCTTCTATGTATCTGTACCTGTTGGCTGTTGCTGAATTTCATTGCAGACAATGCACTGTGCAGGAGATTGAGTGCATGTGCAGGTACTGCAGGAAGAACTGGTTGGGGCTGAGCAAGAGCTCCTCTGATAGATGGTAAAGCAGCAGACCGTGCCAGATGTAACTTGTGGTTTGAGTTGTGGTTCTCACAGGACAGAATCAATGACTCGCATTTGTCTTCCCTGTACGATATAACTGTATCAAGAAGCACTAACACTGACCAGTGAACACTGTGATAACTGCAATATGCAAAAAACCCTTTCAAAACAGAGTTCAGGTTAGAGAAGAGGCCTGCAGAAGTAGGGACAATGACAGTTGCCTGCGGGAAGCGATGATGAACCCTCCCCCCACTCCTTAGAAAATCACCAAATGGTTGACAATCTAAAGGTTTTTACTTTCCCTCACCTTCTCCAGCCACCATCACCCAACTGTAAATCCTGACACCCTTGTAAGCTTCCCATGAGCCCCTTGATCTGCAAGCAGGATCGGTTAAGTTACTGCTGTAGTAACCTCTTTTATCTTCTTCAGCGGTGGCAGCAGAGAAAGACGGGACGCCCGTGTTCAAGTTCCCTCGGTGGCGAGTGAAGGGAAAGCCTATCCCTGAAGTGGTCGACGCCTACAAGGCGGTGGGCGCTGAGCTCAACGTAATGCCCTTCTGCTCCCAGTTCATTCCCATGAACATCATTGATAACCCAAAACACGGCTCCATCATCTACCACCCCTCCATTCTGCCACTACACAGAGGAGCCTCAGCCATCAACTGGTGAGGAGGCACTTCATACTTTTTAGCACAAAAAGAAAAAGAACAACAAGAGGGTTTGGAAATGCAGGGTATAATACGGTGTGCTACAGTATGAGAAGGCACCATATGATAGGATACTACAAAAATCCATACCTGATGCATAGCCCATGATAATTCTTATATCACAGGTGACAGTTGAAAACAATACAATGAAATGACAACTGTATCACATCATTCATAATTGTGATATGGACCATGCATATTGTAACTAGTATTGTAACAGTAGAGGCTTAGCCTGCAGGGCATATTTCCCTATCTGCTTAAATAAATACCATGTTAAATATGTATAGAGACCATTCTTCTATTTGTGTCACTGGATTGATGGGACATGCCCCGACAGGTTATTAACGGACAACAAGCTAAAAGATATCACTGCTTTCTGTTTGTTTGGCTCACTGCCCACATGGGTCTATAGTCAAACTTGAACGAAAACAGTGACGTGTTTCTAAGGGGTATAATAAATGACTAATCAGGATGAAATGAGGAAATAAGTACGTATTTGGCCTTGAATGTGCTGCAATAAGGAAATAAGACAACATTCACTTAATGCTCAACAGACAGTGGCAGGTGGCCAAAGAACCTAAGTAGCCTTAATGTGTTAACTAACAACTGCAGAACAGCCTGCAAAGATCTGTGTGAGTTTCAGCTGCTTCAGTCAATCAGAGAAGTACAGTTCATCATGTTTTCTCTGCACTTTTACAAATGTGGCTCATTGACAGTATTCCAAATATTCTCCTAAGTCACATAAGAATCACACCTATACATTGATCGCTCGAACAAAAAAAAGTCACTCTTTGTTCAATACAGCAGGTAGGAAATTTGCAATTTCAATAGCATGCATGACTTTTTTTGATTGCAGGTTATGTAATTGTTGATACAGACTAGGGCTGGCCTTGTCAATTAACGTTGCGCATACAGATGTGCTTTTGAACAGCTCTGCACAAACAAATGACTCTTTTGCGAAGAGAAACTTAACTCACTGGAGGAACTGATGTATGGAAATGCACTGATCTAAGTGTTGATCATGCAAGAATTATAATTTAATAGTTTAGCATGCTTTTTATACTCCTGTAAAGTACATAGAATGAGTAGCTGTGATATATTAGGATTCTGCTGAGGGAGCAGTAAAGGGGAGGAGTGTTTTCTTCAAATGTTGCTGAAATAGTAAAGACTTTTATATTGTCAGTGTTAGAATATGTTTCAGTGCTGCTCACTAACATTTGTGTCTAGCCTTTAAACCAAAATATAAATGTACTGGGGCCATGAGGTTAATACCCTTTGAAATACTCACTCCTGTGGTAGAATTAAAGCTGGAAAAACAATTAATAAAGAAAGTTATTGGCTAAAAGGTAGAGATAAAGTGGAGAATTGTCACCAAGTTTAATAAAATGTGACAAAACTACAAAGAAAAAAACTAGGATGAAGTTAAAACCAAGTTTGAAAAACTTTCAAAAGCTTGAAAAAAATTCATCTCTGAAGCTTGTTAAGTTTTTCCAGGAATGTTTCACCTCTTATTAGACATTGAATGAGCTTAGTTTTTGGTGCTGCTACAATGGCAGCTGATGAATGTTACACAAACTATTTTCCTCATAAGAGGCCTTGGTTTGCAGAAACACTGAGAGGTTAAAGGCATTCAGTTAAAACAGGTTGGAGTCAGACTGAGGTCAGGTCAGAGTAAAAAGAAGAAGGGGTTTGCTGCTATCTGTCTGTCTTGCAGGGGGATTAAACCAGTTCTGTTTGACCACCACCCCCGAGCGAGCTGGTTCTTATCTCTCTTCCTGCTAGCTTGTATTCGCTCCACCCGCACTATCTCTGTGTGCTGTTATCACTGCGTGTAAATAAATGGCTTCTGTTTGTTTACAACTGTTACAACACAACTTTGACATTGAAGACTCTCTAAGTCTTTTAATACCCTACCATTATCTTAATTTGCTGTCAGATTACCCCATCAGTCGATGTGACACAGCAGTTTTGAAACCAGCCTGCACTGGCCTTTAGTTTTTTGTCTTTCCCAGAGTTTCTGCTTGTTGAGAATGAAGAAGCTTGATGCGGAGCCTGTTACATGCATTTATTTTGTCTCTTGGGACAAATGCATCCTAGTATCTGTCCATTAAGTCAGAATGAAGCTAAAGCCCCAGGGCAGTTCGCCAAACTGGTAGCCGTTAGCTAAATCCTGTAAAAATCCTCCAAACTTTTTCTGCTTACTAGTCAGACGTTGATTTGCATAAAGATATATTTTGGAAACATTTTATTTGAGTTTTAAACATTTATATGTTACAAATACATGTGATTTAATGTATTTAACAAGGTTTGATGGTGGTCGATAGGTGCTACGCTAGTGCAAAAATCACCAGTTACTTGTGCACAGTGTTGGAGTTGCATTTGGTTTATGGAATGAAGATGCTATGATTTTTTTAACTGACGAGAGAATTAGTAATGTTAGAAGAATTCTAAATTTAAAAAAATATTCAGCTTAGCCTCTTTAAGCTAACTAGACTAGAAGACTTAGGTTTGACTTGATTCCAGTCAAATTACACTTTTCCTGTTGTGATTTTTCTCCATCGATCTAAACACACTCACATCCTGAATAACAGAAAAGCTACTTTATTTCAAAGATGTCAGATTTGGTTTTAAAGATGCATTTTTATTTTAAAATGGCCTTTGTAATGATTGAAATGATAAGAAGTTAAATGTGCTTCAAATTAGCTAAAAAGGGGGGACTAAATCAGATCTTAGTAACTTGAATTCAACTTATCATGGCATGTAAACAGCAGAGATACTTTGAACTAACATAATCAAAATCCAGGCAAATTTTAGTTAAATTTGAATACTAATTGTAAAAGGCTTGTTTGTTTCACACTCTTATCCATAGTCTGACTGCTGAGGTCTGATTCTCTGCCGGTGCATTCCCCTTTTATCTTGTCTTTATCTCCTCTGCTTTACTTACTCAGGTTTATGGCTCTTTTCTCAAACTCAACCTGCCCTAAAAATACCGGCTTTATGGCACCTCTCCAAGTGTTTATTTTTTCTGTATGTATGTATGTGTGTCACTAGGACTCTGATCCAAGGAGATAAGAAAGCCGGTTTCACAGTTTTCTGGGCTGATGATGGACTGGACACTGGGCCAATCCTGCTGCAGAAGGAGTGTGCCGTGGAGCCTAATGACACCGTGGACTCGCTCTACAACCGCTTCCTCTTTCCTGAGGGCATCAAGGCCATGGTAACACCCTGAAATTACATCTTTTTGGAAAAATGTGCTCCTCTCCGGGACATAAGGATTCTCAGCATACATGTGCTCAAACCTCATGCTCAGACTCACTGTTGTAGAGCAGTAACCTAAACTTCACAGACTGAGTTGTTGTATTGATCCTTTGTGCAGGTGAAATCTGTTCAGCTCATCGCTGATGGGAAGGCCCCTAAAGTCCCTCAGACAGAAGAGGGAGCAAGCTATGAGGGGATTCAGAAGAAGTCCAATGCCAAGGTGAGTGTCACTCTACTAGTGACTGGAATGGTCACTTATTTAACAAGACTGATCCAGACTGGGCTATAGAAGCACCATTGCCTTGTCTCTCAATCAATTGTCGAATAACATCAGATAGTTTGCAAACACCCTGAGACAATATTCGGCAATGCTACAGGCTTCCTGCCCCAGGTAAAACTTGGACTACACACACCTCTTACTTCTAAGATATTACTGCTAGGCTCCAAACAGACTTGAGCGCTCACTTCAGAGAGACACTAGAGTAGAAACTTTCAGACTGAGTCTAGGGATGCCTCAAACTTTTTGTTTAGCAAGGTAAATAAACTGTGATTAGCAGTGCAGTTTGGTGAAGAAAAGTGCAAGAAACAATTTTGTCTCCTGAATAATATCTTACTCTTGGTTTGTTTCTATAGAGATTATACCCGTGATGAGGTCAGAAACTTGGAATAACAAACTGAGCCTGACAACAGCACAACTACAGAGTTTCTAGTCTGTATGTGCCATTATGTATATTGAACCAAAGGCTGAAAGCGTCCCTGTGTTGAACTCTTGCATAATAAAGTAAACAACTTGACTTCTCCTGCTCCCAGCCTTTCTGTATAACAACACCTTCATTCATTGACCAGTATGGAAATTTACCGTTACTCCAGCATATTCATGGCCAGATATGTGACAGGAGAGGCAGAGGTGGGGCTGATCTCAGACACCCTCTGATTCGTCTCCTTCAGCCACGTTGCTGGCAGAATGTCTAAATGTGCTATTCTTAGCTTGCAGGGTTACTTTCAAGCATCGTTTTTCCACGTGTCCCTCAGCAAGTGGCAGCCAGCTGTTGGGCTTCCCTCTCATTCTCAGAAAACTAGTCTGAAAATGAATTTGACTTGTCAGCGTTTTCACTGTCATGTCTTTCTGTCCCTCAGGTCAACATGGCCCAGCCGGCTCTGGCCATCCACAACTGGATCCGTGGCCATGATAAAGTCCCTGGTGCCTGGACTCTCGTTGATGGTCAGGTGTGTTTCCTGGAACAAATGGGGACGCATGCACTCTCTAACACACACGGTTTTAAGCATATGGTTATTAAAGCATCTTTGCCCTATATTTTCATTTCAGTGACATCTGACATTGCAAAAAATGTTCCTGAAAAACTAAAATCTGTTGCTAATTATCTGTAAAGATAATAATATGTGAACACTAGATCCATCTTTTTTAATCTTCTGTTTCTCCTCAGTCGGTGACCCTCTACGGCTCATCCATGCTGGGGGGTTCAGTACCAGCTGGTCAGCCCCTAGAAATTGAGGGTGCGTCCCAGCCTGGTCTTGTCACAAAGAATGGACTTGTCCTGTACGGGACGGACGGGAAAGCTGTGAGCATTGCTGTTTTACCACGAAAAATATTTTTGCATCAGTGTGCTGCACTCCAGGGGATTTAATGTCTACTTGGCTCATTCAAACTCAGATGCAGATAGTTCAGCATGGTGTTTCAGCAGTTAATCTCATCTCTGCTTGCTCCACAGCTGCTGGTGAAGAACCTGCAGTTTGAAGATGGGAAGATGATTCCAGCATCCAAGTACTTCTCGTCAGGGGAAAGCTCAAGTGTGGAGCTGACTGATGACGAGAAGAAGATGGCGGAGGACATCAAGGTGAGACATTTCACTAATTTAATGCAGCACTTTTATGTCAGGGGACTGTAATTCTCCTGAAATTCATTCTGACATTTCTATCACAGAAAATCTGGAAGGGCATCCTCAGCAATGTCCCAGCCATCGAGGACTCAACAGACTTCTTCAAATCTGGAGCTGCTTCCATGGACGTGGTCAGGTGAGGCTGGAGGGTGGTGTAGTTAATTAAATGCTTGTTCATTTTTTGCAAATGATATATTCTGTCTTTTTGTAGACAAGGTATGTTTATATATATGTTTAAACTATATTTTCGAGATCTTGCAGTCACGTAACAAGGAAATGCTAAAAAGTGCAAAGTTGAGCCAAAAAAAAGATACATAAATACATAAATACATAAATATTACTGACATTGAACTGTTTATCCCCAGGCTTGTGGAGGAGGTGAAGCAGAAGTGTTCTGGCGTGCAGCTGCAAACAGAGGACGTGTACATGGCCACCACCTTCCAGGACTTCATCCAGATGTTTGTCCGCAAGCTGAGAGGAGAGGACCAGGAGGAGGAGCTAGTCATTGACTATGTGAGTCAAGTACTATCCAGACTGACATTTTATCTCCAAATCAAGATATGTAGATGCTTGTGGTTGGTTTATTAAAGTTCATTTTACAGGCAACCAAAGATGTGAACAACATGACTTTGAAAATGCCGAATCAGTGTTTCATCAACGGCAAGTTTGAGGATGCAGAAAATGAGAAGACCTATAACACCATCAACCCTACAGATGGATCTGTGAGTCACATGGTCACACTGAAGCCTTAATAGTCTTTAAAAAGCTGATTTGTTGGTATCTTTTTAATATTAATGGTCTGTGTTTGTCACCAGGTGATCTGTAAGGTGTCGTATGCCTCAGTGGGGGATGTGGACCGGGCTGTGGTAGCTGCTAAAGAAGCATTTGAAAATGGGCCGTGGGGCAGGATGAATCCAAGAGACAGGGGGAGTCTGCTGTACAAGTGAGTGGCTCCACCTAGGGGATTAAAGTAGGATTACATAAACAAATACAACCCACAGATATGGGCCACATTCCTTGAACGTGGGTCAAATAATCTGAGCTAACGTCCTTTATGCCTGATTCATCCAGGTTAATCCTGAAATTCTCCAGCTAACTGAGTTAGCCATGTGCAAAGACCCTGTACTTTTCAAAGACAGAAATGTCAAAAAGGTTCAGAGACTTCTTCCTTTGTTTGGATGCTCACACTTTGCCTCATCTATCTTCCAGGCTTGCAGACCTGATGGAGGAGCACCAGGAGGAGCTGGCCACCATTGAGTCCATCGATTCTGGAGCTGTGTACACACTGGCCCTGAAGACGCACGTAGGCATGTCCATCCAGACCTTCAGATACTTTGCTGGCTGGTGCGACAAGATCCAGGTAGATCACCATTCAGATATGCAAAGTGCAGTTTCTGAGTACTCAGTATGGTAACAGAAGCACATGTTTTTTTAAATGCAGGGTAAGACGATCCCCATCAACCAAGCAAGGCCTAACCGCAACCTGACCTTTACTAAGAAAGAACCTTTGGGGTAAAAACAATCTAGATTTATGAAATACTCAATATACAGTATACCAAGACACATCTTTTTAGGGAGTAAATGTTTCCTATTTGTCATAGTGTGTGTGCTATAGTCATCCCCTGGAACTACCCTCTCATGATGCTGGCATGGAAGAGTGCTGCCTGCCTTGCTGCTGGGAACACACTTGTTCTGAAACCTGCACAGGTGAGCACACCATATACAGACTCGAAACAAATAGAGAAAGACACACAAACAATCCTTTGAAACACTTCTCTCATCATTATTTCTGATATTTACAGGTCACACCATTGACAGCTCTGAAGTTTGCTGAGCTCTCAGTGAAAGCTGGAATTCCCAAAGGAGTCATAAACATTTTACCAGGCTCAGGTATGAACATAGACACAGCCTATAAAATAAACTCTCTTTTTTATTTGTTGTGTTAAAGATTGCTTTTATGTTGGGCTGAGTTGAGGCCATTACAGAGACAATGAAAATGTCTGCTTCACTCGCACTTTTCTTCTGTCCTTCAGGGGGGATGGTGGGGCAGCGTTTGTCCGACCATCCAGACATCCGCAAGCTTGGCTTCACAGGCTCCACACCCATTGGCAAACAGATTATGAAGAGGTACCAGATTACAAACATACAGCACATGTGTGGGTTGAGGTCACACTTTTTTATTTACCTGTGGTTTTGTGTTGCAGCTGTGCAGTTAGTAACCTGAAGAAGGTTTCTCTGGAGCTTGGGGGGAAGTCACCACTCATCATCTTCGGAGACTGTGACATGGACAAGGCTGTTCGTATGGTAAGAAAGAGAGAGAGAGAGTGAGGAGTCCAATGTTACTGTTTGTTGCCTTCATATCCTCAGTCAGTTAATTTTCTGTGTGTATGTGTGTCTGCCTGCAGGGCATGAGCTCTGTGTATTTCAACAAAGGAGAGAACTGCATCGCAGCTGGACGACTGTTTGTGGAAGATTGCATCCACGACGAGTACATCAGCCGAGTGGTGAGTGAAATAAAACACTACACTTGCTTGAGACAAATCTGGTTTTGACGCACCTCTGTTTAATTTTACAATTTGAAAACAAATTCCCTATTGCGATAGCACCAGTGCTATATTTACTTTTGCCGGAGTGTAATTGCCGTAACTTTTCCTCACGTTTGTTCAGTCAGAAAAATTCAAACCACTTTGGGAGCTCAAGAATTTGTGCCTTCTAGTGAGAAATGATTCTTCACAGTAATCATAAGTATATGATGTTGTCCCCAAAATAAAAACAATGGAAATATGTAAATGCTTCACAGCTGAATATTGTAACTCCTTGAGTATTTGCCCACCAATCACAGTGTAGTCTGGCTACGCTAATTTTGTTTCTGTTTTCTTCTTTTAAACTGCCAATACTTCCAGACTACGTGCAATAATCATTTTTTATATGTTTAAAATTCAAGTTTATGTACAACTGGAAAAAGGGTCAAAGCACTCAGACAGGGCATTTTCAGACAGTTTTACAGTCATAATAACAAAATATGTCCAGACCATTTTGAGTAAGTCAGTAAATTAAGGGTTGAGCAAAAGAAACAGAATAATGAAACCTGAAAAAGAGCCATGTCTTCTCTGTCAGGTGGAAGAGATCAAAAAGATGAAGATTGGAGACCCTCTGGATCGCTCCACAGACCACGGCCCACAGAACCACAAAGCTCACCTGGACAAACTGCTGGAGTACTGCGAGCTGGGACTGAAGGAGGGAGCCACGCTGGTGTATGGAGGCAAACAGGTGGACAGACCAGGTAACGGTTTGCATCTCTTACATTGGACTCAGTCAAGAGTTTATCATAGCCGAGAGCACGCCTCGCTTACCGGTAGGAAGAAAAAACAAATGGTACTGAATTGAACAGAGGTCTATTAAGAATATAAAAATGTTCCCACTGCATAACTGAACAACAACACCATCAAACAGAAATATTCAAAAGGGAAATTAATTTGATTATTACGATTGGGACGGGGCTGCACGGCTTAAGCTCACTCTGTTATTGCTTTCCAGGTTTCTTCATGGAGCCCACTGTGTTCACTGATGTTGAGGACCACATGTTCATCGCAAAAGAAGAATCCTTCGGCCCCGTCATGGTGGTGTCCAAATTCAAAGACGGGTAAGACATCGAGGTGAAGCTTCTGATTTCAGTTTGATTTCCTTAACCTTTGATAACCTCTCTGTTCCTTTAACAAACTCAAAGGGATGTAGATGGCGTCCTGCAGAGAGCCAACGACACAGAGTACGGCCTGGCCTCTGGTGTTTTCACCCGGGACATCAACAAGGCCATGTATGTGAGTGAGCGGCTGGAGGCAGGGACAGTATTCGTAAACACGTACAATAAGACAGACGTGGCTTCACCGTTTGGAGGCTTCAAACAGTCCGGCTTTGGGAAAGACCTTGGTGAGTACAGGCAAAATACACCATATACGGTTCTTTCCAATCACGAAAAAAGAACTTTTGTTAATGCTTGTCCTTACTAATAAACTGGAATGTTTTTCTTGAGGCGAGAATAAAAATGTGTTATCTGTTTTTTCAACCTCCACAGGAGAGGATGCTCTCATGGAATACCTCAAGACCAAAGCAGTGACTGTGGAGTACTAAGACTATGAATGAACTCTGATCCTCATCTGTCTGCTTCAGTCAGACATCCAGCTACATTCTACAGGACAGTGTGTGTGCGTGTGTGTGTGTGTGTGAGAGAGAGAGCTGTATGAATGAGAAGAGAGCTTTGTTGTTCATCTCAGTTTGAACAACGTGCCTGTCTATCCCCACGACTCACATCATGGACAAGCCACAGCTGGTTTTTACCGCTCTGCTTTGGAGGCCAGCTGAGTCCGAGTGTGTTTTATGTTAAAACACACTCACTCTCATCAACCCGAAACTTATTTTTAATACATTTATCCAATTATCAAAGTAGTTGCTGTTTTGTACACTACATTGTGCCATGAGGTCAAATCTCTGGGGAAATCATAGGTGATCCAAAGGGACAGTATGTCATTTTAAACCCTTTTGGGTTACAGTGGATAACAAGCATGAAACATTTTAGAATCACTTCAGTAGATTTCTTGCAATGACAGCTGCAAAACAGGATTCAGTGCAAGCAAAATAATTCTTAAGGTCCACTCAGTCTGTGAAAGTTCTTGTTTTGTCATTTTCAATATCAGACAGTTATTTTTAATGTCTGACTATTCAGACACCCTGCAGAGTTACACCATTTTTCTTGAGGTACAACCTTTTTTTAATCATGAAATCTGATTTCTTTCTCCAAAGCTACCAGACTCCATTCACAAAAGCAGCCTATTTACATAAAAAAAAACACTAGCTGTTGATTGGCGCCTCCCTCTGATAAGTAGCTTTTGTTAAACTTTGGTTTTCAGTTGAATAGTTGGATCTTATATAATATTTTTTAAGACAAAATAGAAAAACCAATTGATGAGAAGAAGATTACTAATTGTTTTATATAGAATGATGAAGTCACTGATTTTTTCAATGAAGATTGCAGTTTTAAAAAATGTCTAACTTTGTGGGGATTCTTTATGTAATATTGTCAGACATGGAAAAAAACTTGCAGTGGACACACCTTGAAATCACCAAACAACAGACTGAAACCAGAGTAAAACTGCATTTTGGGTTAATATTTGAACCCTGTGTCACAGTCGTGTTGTGGTTTTTGGTTAGCTGTGTTCACCACCACCTGTAACCACACCTCACTTTGATGTCACTGTCTGACACTTAATGGAGTTCACTTTTAGGGAATCACATCAAAACATCAGTTAGACTTCTGGGAGTTTTCGCTCTGTGAATTAATTTGACCATGGTTTTAGGTCAAAATTAAATCTTGGTGCTGTTGAACAAACAGGTAGCAAAGGAAGAAGGATAGATGACAGGCAAAGTCTTAATTTAATCTGAAAGGAACAAAACAGTTAACCAAGCTCAGACATGTTCAAATTTTAATATGATATTTTATTTTTATTTCTTTTTTGATAATACTGTGACGTAAAACATACAAAGATGAACTGGTTACTCTGTGCCATCATGGATTTAGCATTTATCAGTTTAGCCATGAATAAACTCAGACCAGTTTCAATTCAGCATCCAAAACTCATGCAACTTAATGCCACAAAAAAAGTAAAAGTTGAATGACCATATGACGAAAAGACAGCTTTTGTTGTTACAAATACGACACAATTTTGAACTAATTACTCATCTGTCCATTACCCACTTAAAACTCTCATGCTTGTGTCAAATTAGACTTTTTTAGTGAATATTTTTGGCAAAAGAGGGACTATTCTATATATTTTCCGACAGGAAGACTGTACCATGTCGCTATATAATATTCAGTTACTTTACACCTAAAAGATGTTTTTATGCACCATACATTGTGAAGAAGTTGTCAAGTTTTTTAATCAGTCCAACATTGTTGTAAGTAAAGGCAGAAAGGGCTATGGAGGGTTTCTTTTTTGTCTCATTCACTGAGAAAAGGTGAGTTATTGCCTCAGTGAACACTTTGTCTTTAGCCACTGATGTCATAAAACAGTGAATAAACCTTGATTTGAATTTTAATATGCACAAACTCTTCCTGCTCTTTCCATATGCTATCATAAGCCATGTTTGCAACGTGTAAAATGAGATATGCAATTAATGAGATTTCAAATAGTTTTATGAAGTCAAATCACATTACATTTGCTGGCACATCACCAAACAGCAAAGTAGAGGTTAAAAGACTAACTTTTCTGCTGTCAAGGAATAAAATGTAGTCCAAACTGGATGGTCAAAACACAATATTACCATAACAATGCAGTTAACTTCCATGTGATACAAGGCCAACAGCATTCACATGGAGAGTGCAACAGGTAATCTGGATTTATCTCTGCTAGTTTGTAGAAAATGTTAACTAAATAGCTCCAGACCAGGCTGTAAAGTTCATCTGAGTAGTTCTTGTTTTTTCACTCACAGACTCGGGTTTCTGTTCTTTGGGTTTAAGACAAGCAATCTCTGGTTTGATCATAAATCCTTATGTCACAGAAGGTGTAGAAATTAGTGACAGCAAGAACAAAAAGTTTTTTTCTGGTTGAGTAGAGTGTGCCAGTTACCCAGTGACATGCCAGTCATCTAAAACGGTTATATTCTGCTTTTTAATGCCAGGGCTTGCCTTTGTCAGACAAACTGGCACATTTTATTCACAATATAATTTCAGCAGTATCCATGTGTACAGTAGATGGCGGTACGCATCTAAGTTGAAGAAGCAATGTACGGCACTCAATTCAGTCAGACTGGACATGGAGGCTAAACAATTTAGCCAATCAACTGCAATCAACTGCTGTGGTAAAGATACATTTATAACACTCTCACTGTACAATGAAAGACAACTGAGGCAAAGGTTTGGCCACAACAATGTTTACTGTTTCCTCTGATGCACAAGATGCAGGTTCTGTGAAAGTCCATGTAAAACATATGCATTTATTTTAATTACTGCTAAAATTATATTGTAAATAAAAACAAAGAAGTACCAGTCATTACTTAGAGCAGCACCTCATGTTACAGTTTATTTACCAGTATATATATGTCAGTCTCAGATGCCAATTTGAAAACTGAAATACCCCACTAAGGAACTTGCATATTCCACTCAGCCGCAAGTGGCATGCCAGGTACCACTTTTCGTTCTCTGCACTGCTGGTAGCTAAACTGCAGTTCTTTAAGATCTGCTTAAGGCTGGCTACTAATGCACAGAATTGGAAACCACATAAACACCAAGCCAAAAAAGACAGTTTCAACAGCCAAAATACACATTTATAGCCTGGTTCACAAAACGGCTTCAGTCTAAATATGTCATTGCTCTTATGGGCCACATTGTACAAGTTGCTATTTTCAAAACTATCAAACTTACAACTTTTGCCTATATAATCACATAGCTGACTTGATTAAAGAGCATCTTTGTATGCAGACACCCTGTATCCACCAGCATTTTAAACATGACCTCCATCAACACAACTCTTCAAAACACTGTTTCAAAAACAAATGGCTGTCTTTAAAGAAACTACATCCATATGTAATACAGTACTGAAAGATTAACAAAAAGAGACATTTTTTCTCAGAGGAAGATGATAATAATACACATGTAATGGCTGTCTCCCTTTTCAAAGCCACCAGGCCCCATTGATAAAAACATTAATTGAACAGATCACAGTATGTACATGTTTACTGCTGCTTCAACTGACTCATGTTTTCAAATCTTAGTTTGTCATTTTTTACTTTAATCCATTGTATGAAAAAAACAAAATTTTGCAGGGAATGATACCACAGCAGGTCCAACTTCAGGGGTGCAAAACTGCTGTTTTTTTTTCCAAGGATTGTGGTGGTGTTGAGGAGAGCTTGTTCTCATTCTCACGGGTGTTTACCCTCATCAACAACAAAAAAAGCTGCTCTGTGGCAACACTTAACGTGATATTGTTCGCCAATGACATGACAAGGAGGGTATGTAAGCTGCAAACATGTTCGCAGGTCTGTTTTCACTTCAGTGAGTGTTCCCCCGCTTGGATTACGTTGCTGCTCTTCGACTGAAGCTGTAGTTATTTCCTGATTTTTTTTTTTAGAAGCTGTGCATCTTTCCACAGGGGCTATTTTGTATAACAGCTTCACACTCTTCTGTCCTGGCTATCTACGTTTCATTCATAGAAAAACTCCTAAACCAAATAAAAGAAGTAGCTTTAAGCTTAAGGTGGCATCACAAAGTGAAAGCTGATGAAAACAGACCAAAAACAAAGAGATTCTCGTGATCAACATGCAAGGTGCGGAGAGAATGGTCAGCAGGTTGTCCACTCTGGGATCAATGAATCCACCTTCTGTTGCTCCAAAGGCACTTCTGCACTGACCGTTAAAATTTCCGAACTAGTAATAACTGATGTTCCCACAGGGATGAAGAAGATCTGCTTCTTTCCACTCAGCAGCTTTAAATTTGCAACGTCTGAGAAGAAAGTTAAAATCTGTCTCCAGGCAGTTTTATTCATATCCCTTTAGAAGGTTAAGCTGCTCAACACGCAGTAAAGAGTCTGTGTGGTCGACTTTCCTACTCGCCCGTCTGATTCACAATCTGGATGTTAGCTTTTTTCTTGTTGCTTTTGTCTCCTGGTAGTTTCAAGTTTTTCCCTGTCATCTCAATCTCGTCAGATGAGTCTGAATCCTCATCAGAGTCCGAAGTCTCTTCATCTGTAGAGTCACTGTCTGAGTCGCTGAGCTCCACCACAGCTACATCCTGAGGACAAAAGGGGAAAAAACAGTTAAACTCATACAGTAACTAAAAGACTTCATAGGACTTTTCTTGGTACAATGATAATCACCATCTCTATGACGCGCTCTGCCTCCTCCACACTCTCAATGTCAAAGCATCCAGCAGGAGCCTCCTCCATCTGCTGCTTCAGCTTCTCGTTGGCCTCGGCCATCTGAGGTAGGAAGCTCTGCAGCCGATCCAACACTGACACACAATGCAGTAAGACAGAGACACAGATCACTAAAACCTCATATTCTCAATATTCACTCATGCAGGGACACGCTTTTTTGGAATGACAGGAGTTAGGAATTTAACACTGATTTAGCTTTTTACCCCAAATATGATCCAGGAAACTGGAGTTTTCTCAGAAGTTAGAAATTAATCAGGACTAATAATTTACAACCACCTCTGAATCAATATTTTTCTCTGACTGAAACTACCTTTTTTCACTGAAAGGGAGCTGGAGTTAAGCACCAGCTGGTTAGTTGGAGTAAGACTTTTAGGATCACATTCTGCAGATCAGAGGTTTTAACTCACCGCTGCTTTTTGGGACCCTTTCTGTCTGCAGGGATCCAGTCTTTGGCTTGAGGAGAAGCTTTTCACTGAAACCTGATAGCAAAACAAAACAACATATTCATTAGTTACAATATGTGTCAACAACAATATTACAGAGGGCATGTTACAATGTTACCTGGGTATTATTCAGACCTTTGGAGTATTTTAGTTAGTTGTCAAAATTATTTCTATGAATGCTGGGTTATTGTAAACTTTAAATGACTTTTTTTAATGCTTTGTTAGAAAAGTATAAACCACGTTATATAAAGCAATCCGAAAAAATGAAACAGACATAGACAGAGCGCTAGGGTTCTGACAAAATAAAAACAAAACAATGTAAGCTGACAGATAAGTAAGATAAGAAAATAAAAACATTTAAAATCACAAAAGTTAAAGAAAGAGGAGGAAAATAATTAACAGGAATTTACAAGTAAATTTTAAATCTGGAGCATAAGGTTACAGTTTTAGCAGATTTTTTGTTACATGAATTTGTTCAACTTTAAATGACTTTTCAGTAAAAGGATGTGTAAGATTGCATTGTTTTCGATAGTTTCCACTGGAGAACTCGCACAAGCACCATTAATGCATTTAAGAGTAAAAGGGAATTAATCTTTCTTTATCGCCTTTATTCGTTCAAATACGTTACTACACCATAAAACCTTCCAAACCTCTTTCGTTGCCACATGTAAGCAGATCCTGTGAACTCGTTTTCTTCATGTTTAAATCCATTTTAGACGCCCTCGCGTTGATATCGTAACATCAACATGTGAGTTTCACAAGCGAGATCAACATCCGAGTGAGAGGTGACGTAGTAAACAATGAGAGGATCAGTCCACAGCGCCACCTGTCGAAGAGGAAGACCACCGGGCTCAGGTGTGATGAGTAAGATGCAAGAGAGGACACGTGTGACAAATCTCTGATCTACCATCAACCATTCACTGGCTCTTTGTTTTAGCCTGACACGTTTCAGTGGGTTGGATGAACCGGCCTTTTAACTTATTAGGTCTGAAAAGAAGACTTTTTTTGAAGCTTTCTGTTTTGTTTCGTTTTTTCGTCTTGTTTTGTTTTGTTTTAATTTGAGGGGTTATTTTACGTGGGTTTCCCCGAATACAAACTCATTTCCCTATCACGTGAACGCAGCACCAGTGTGTGGCACTTTTTGTTCTCACCAGGAGACAGTAAAAGGTTCGTTAAGACGTCTCACTCTGACAGTTTTCTAAACGCTCAACCAGCCTGACTCTCAATGCCATTTGGGAGAACATTGAATAGAAGAGGGTTTTTTTTCAGTCCCAATGGTTAGTAAACGAATGCAATGTGGTTTTCTTTTTTTGATTTAAAAAATGTACAACCATTTTTAACAGTTTCTAACAGTGGCCAATTTTAGTATCACTATTTAGTTCCGTTGTTGTTTTAGCTGTAATATCTTTTTAACAAGTCCTAATTCAATAGTTTAATGGCCTCTGAAACCTTTTATTGAATTTCAAGGATTTTCAAATCAAGATATTTCAGAACAGCAATAATCTATGAATCTCAGGGGTACATTTGTGATGGACTGTATTGATAGATATTGCACCCTGATTGTTTCTATATCACCCAGTGTATTGACAATTTCCACGTCACAGCAGCTCACAAAAATTCCAACATTATAAGATAGAATAAAGTAGAATAAAGATAAAAATAGAAAATAAATAAGAAATAAAAAGTAAGCTAAAAAAGTAGCTATAGTAATAATTATAACATATGAATTAGCTACAGGAATAATTATTATAATGATAACAAGAATAACGACAACAACAGCAACAATAATCATTATTATTATCATACCACTACCTTTATCATTATTATGATAATAATAAAGACCTCAGATAGTTATTAGAAATCAGCCATATTAGAAAAAACTTGCCTACATTGTATATTTTCGTACTTGTATTCCTATTAAAAGTCCCCTTGTGAGAGGAATAAAGGATTATTTTGTCTAAGCTCTTATCTGACTGCTTTGGATGACTCGTGCGTGCGATTTTCACTGAGTAGTTCATCGTGATAGAATAGACGATCTTTGGTGGCACTTTTCTGTCTGACGCGGCTCTCTGGCTTCTTGACTGTCTACTGTCAAAGGAAGCGCACATCTTCAGCTGGATAAAATGTGTCTGTCTTGGAAAGGTAACGTATGGATACAAGATACACAGCGAGGTAGCGGATAGAGTTAGTGGTTGGTTTTGTTTTTTTCTTAATCTACAGGCTAACACTGTTGACTGCGATCTCCGGGTGTGGAAAGTAGAGACTCCTTACTGTTTTGATTCCTGCACAGCTAGCTAACATAGCACAGTATAACAGCGAGCTCACATAAACAAACATCCTGACACAGCTCACATTTGGTTTCTACTCTTAGTGCACATTAACTCGTATTAACTGTAGACTTAAAATACAAATGCGATCATAAAATACACTGATTCTGATCGATAATTCATGAAAGGCCCGAGTAATGATGAAACAGAATAGAGATATGAATTATGTTTTCCAACCTGTGTCGTAAAAATGACACAAAACACCATATTTCTGACAAATTTGTTATCCTTACTCTCAGATAAAAACCGACCTGTCTCTTTTGTAGTCCCACTTTTTCTTTTCTCGTGACATTTTGATCCTGTCTGCCTTTAATTTACCTCTACAAGAACTTAAACACGTAAAGACTGTGTTGTGTGTTTCAGCCTTAACTAACCTGCACTATCTCTGTAAGTCTTTATCAACTTTTCCTGTCTATGCTGCATGTTCACTGCAAGACAGGTTATATTGCTGGTGTTGGGGCTGGGGAATTAATTGCAAACGCAGACAATGTAATATTTCTTTACCATGAAATGTGTCAGAATATCAGGTATAATTTTTTTGCAGGAGATATTTTATACTCTACACCAGTGTTACTCAACCCTGCTCAACAAAGAGTTCAATTGTTTAACACAAGTCACGCAAGAGAAACAGTCTCAGTGAAGAAAAGTTGCAAAAGTGACAAGAAGTAGCTAGAAAACAAGGTGAAGGTGCAAATTATGGTCAAAAAGCAGCAAAAAATTGGCAACACATCTTGGAGGAAACTTGGAATAAAGTCAGAAAGTGGCACAAAATGGTCCAAAAGTGGCAAAAAAGAGCAATTAAATGGGCAAAAAGCAGTCAGAAGTAACAAAGATGGTATTTAGTGCATTTGTGTTTAACATATCCTTTTCTAATTGATCTATTATAATCTAATTTTATGGGACACTGAATTTTGGGGGGTTACCTGTAAGCCATAGTCATCAGCATTTCAAGGAATTAAGGCTTGAAATAATCCTATTAAACTTTGTCTTGATATGCTAGTTTGTTGAGATATACCTGTTTATGCCAACAGTTTCTTTTGTTTGTGTTTTTTTTCATAAAAATCCTGCTTTTCTCCCTCATTTGTGTTTTTGCTCATTCAAAGTGAGATTGAGAAACACACTAGTTTCTTCCTAAATTAGTTTTTACTATCGGTTTCATTTTTCATCAAGTTTTCCTGTCAGTGCTGCACATCCGCTGACAGACAGGTTATATTGCTGGTATTTTACCAAGCTATCCCAATATTTACCTCTCTGAACTGACGGCACGGTTTGTTTACATGTTGCCTTTACTGGAGGACTCAGTGCACGAAAGATACAATTTCAGGTTGCATCACGCAGCATGTGACCTACTAGTGCCATTTTTTGTAAATTACAATTAAAAATCAAAATTATTTTAAGCTGTTTTGACAATTGACTGTCGTTTTTGTCTTTTGGTAGAATGATCGAAATTTTGCTGCTCTTTAAATGTGAGTGTTTGGTGGTGGTTGTTACCTAAAAAAAGGTTATCCTGTTGATAGTGAAAGTAACTGGCAGATTAAAAATAGTGCAAGCCACACCCAAAGTTTACTTCCTCTCCTAACTTTTCTGTTCAGAGATCATGAGCAAAACTTTTACAGTGACAGTGGAACTTGAATGTGACAAAAGTGTGTCTTGATTGTACAAAAATCAGTGTTCCCTTTGTTTGGTTAACCCTGTAAGTGTCACTGATTCCATTTAGACTGAATATTCAGTAGAAAACAGCTGCTCCATATTAAGATGCGGGGTCCACTTGTTTTGTTCCTCTGAGTAAGAAGTGACTCAGCTGCTCCATCTTGAATAATTCCTCAGGCTATGTTTCCCTGCTCTCTCACCTGTTCTATTCTCTTTTCTTTTTCTTTAGACTGACAAGTCCCTGAAGCTATTTTCTATCATGGATGGTGCACCTGAGCCTGTGTGAATAAGTTTTACTTTGTCTGATTTTCACACCGCCCTCAGACTAGATGACAGGAGATGAGACACCGCAGCCCGAGACCTCATCATGAGTATCCAGAGCCTGGGAGGAGCTATAGGGGAGTCCCTCGGCTCTAGCCTGACGGTGCGTATGAGCGGAGCAGGCGGCGGGTGGAGCAGTCTCTCACTTAAGCCTGTTTCCTCCGGGCGGATTGCCTCTCTCTTCCACACTATGGTGCCCACTGGTTACACAAAACTTCAGGAGGAGCGGCTGGCTATGGTGGACATGGGAGCTAAACCCGACTCCAGCCCGCTTCAGAACGGCTACAGACCAGAGACATCACATATAGAGAGCAGACGGCTCATGGACCGAGCTTCTCGGTCCTCTTTATCTTTATCTGACTGTGGAGATGGAGGCTACTCAGAGACAGAGCCCATGCTGGCTGAACGGAGACTGTCAGGGGAGGAGGCAGATGCAGAGGAGGAAGAGGAGGAGGAAGGGCAGGGAACTCATATGCAGAACATGCCCAAGGAGTCGCCGCTGGCCATGGCGCTGCAGATCTTGGTGCCCTTCCTGCTGGCTGGGTTTGGAACCGTTTCAGCCGGGATGGTTCTGGATGTCGTGCAGGTCAGCTGAGTTCAAGACAGGATGGCATTCAGTTCTAAATCTAAATAAGATTTTTAATAAAGTTGAATATCAATATGTTGAAATGCTGATGCTCAGCATTTCAACATAATTAATACAGCTTTGGTTTTATTGCCACTGTTGTTGTTTGTCATTGGTGTGACAAAATGTTCCTAGCAGAGAGATTACTGAGAACGTGAGAACATGGTGTCATCCCTAAAGCAAAGTCCAAAGGTGCAGAAACACAATCACACAGGTTGCAAAGCTGGATCATAGGCAAAAGTTAAAGTTAATGCAACCTTCAAATGTTGTAATAATTGAAAATTTCCTTGAAAACTACTTTCGTTTCATAAATAGCAGTAGGATAGACTTGAAGCAAGTAGTCTGCCTGATAAACACATTATCCAAAGGTGTATCTATAGGTCATCTGACCCTGAAAACTTCTCTCTGCTCTCTCCATTTACATAAGTACATACACATGAGCCACAGTAATTCTCCACATCTTACTCAACCTACCCCCTTTGAATAACTGTCACACAAACGAGTTCATTGACCTTCATACATTCAGTTCAGGGATGAGCCCATCTAAATAATAGCGCTGAGTTTGAATTTGAAAGTCATATGAGTCTGACTGAAAGTGGAGTATGCAAAAGGTCAGAGCTGATGTTTTACTCCTGTGTGCGTTTGCAGCACTGGGAGGCGTTCCAGTACATCACAGAGATCTTCATCCTGGTTCCTGCTCTGCTCGGCCTCAAGGGAAACCTGGAGATGACGCTGGCATCGAGGCTGTCGACGGCTGTGAGTGGACAAACACACTTCAACACAACACACAGACAAAGTCCAGGAGGATGTTTAGTTGAGGTTGTTGTCTCAATAATGACGATAAGATGCAGGGCTTGTTTTCACTTTTTAACGTTATACAAAAATGACACCAAAATACTTGCCTGCAACATTTGCTTCGAGAATCAGCCACAGTGAACACTTTGAAGTAGACACTCTTGGTCATTGAAAATCCCTCCCCTGTGATCAGCTGTTGGAGCCTCATTTGTAAACAGAGCTGTCAATCATTATTATTATATTTTTTTGTGGCAGCATATAACTAATCCAGATTATTGTCCCTCAACAAAAATCAAACCTGAAAATAAATCAGCAAAGTTAAAGACAGAAATAATTCTGAAGAAAACTTTTATTTGGCACGTATTTCGATTTGACACCATAGGAGAGAGAGGGAGAAAAGAAGAGAATATAGAGAATATATATGTGCAATGAAAACACACGCTCAAAGTCAGGGCTTCCAGCATCTTCTGCTTATACACCTGATGAAATAAAATCACATATTTCCTTACAAAGTAATTAAAGCTCATGGTTTCTAATTTCAAAGAGGTATTCAAGAAGCATTTCTTGATAGAAAATTTTTACCTTAAACTGTTTTTTGTCTTTCGCTCACTTAGATTTCATTTTGCTATGGCTCGACTTCTGACCTTCTGACTAGTAGAGCTGTGTCACTGTTTGCGGTTGTGTCTAATCTCCAAAGACCTCTTTGTGCTGTTATTATTATAGGTCACCTCTGTGACATACTGTGCAACTGCTCAAGTCTGTAATTACAGCTCTACAATCCTTAACTCTGTCAGGTGGAACAAAGAAAATGGAACATTTGAAAGAAAGTCTAATGAAATACTGACATTGTTTGTCAGTAGAGCTGTCGCCACATTCACTCTCTCTTCCGAGTAGAAAAACAACCTCTAAAAAGTGTTGTTTTGCTGCATTCTGTACAGGCTTCAGGATTTTAGGAGGGATTAGTAAGGAGTTGAGGAATCTGCTGATGTTGCAGACTAAGGCAGATTTCCAGTTGAGTAAAGTGTGACACTTTGCTATAACCTGGATGGCAGAACGGTCAGAAAGCAAATTCATTCATAAACCTCTCAGTGTATCAGTGAGAAAGGGACAGGTTTTTCTTTTCTTAGGAAAAAAAAACCTTAAACTGCACAAATCAGGAAAATGCATGAAGCTTATTTCTGTAGAACTTGTCAGAGACACTTTGTGCGTCCACATTCTGCTTCTACTCTGCAGGCTCAAAGAAAATGCTGAAGTGATGGGACAGCATTCTCTCTTTGTTTGCCTTTTGGCTCCCTGCATACAGGCTCCACATTCACAGAGCTGTGTCAACACTGACAGCAGAGTTCTGTGTGAGCTGATCCTCCTCTGTGCTGTCCAGAAAAACTATTTGTCTTCACATTGCTGTTGTTCTCCTTTGGCTCAGCGTTGAGACAGACAGAGGTTCACAGTATGTGGTTTGAAAGCTCCACAGAAGAAAACTTACAACAGTCTTTAGGCCTAATGACTGAGAGAGATGATGAAAAACCTTCATGTATGTAGCTGAAAATTATTTAATGTAAAACATCAAAAGATCAAATATGATAATCTGTTTTTAACTTTGCCAAAGACTATGAATGAAAATCTGCTTTATTTCCAACTCAGGCATATTTACAAGGATGCTGTGCTGAAATGAAATGTACATTGCGCCGTCCCTGTAATATACAAAATGCTCAAATCAAAATATTTTCTGATACTGCCAGCAATAATGAATAAAACTAGTCTTTGAAATGTTCAAAGAAACTCTTAGAGCACAATTTGAACACCAAACAAAAGCAAGAAAATTGGAAAAAGGAACCACCAGGAAGGCACAACCATCATCAACTGCAAGCTTTTAACATTAAATGTTAATATAAAAGATTCAAATGAAAAATCAGGCTGTGGAGGGAGAAAAATCTTTCGGTTTAACGGTGTTTTGGACCAATTTCAGAGTCTGACAGATCCATCTAACATATTGCACAACTACACCACGTAAAAAAAGATATTGATTGCTTGAAATTGAATTAATTGACAAAAAAAATATGTCAATGGGGCCAAAAAAGTACCTGTTAACTTTCTTAGATTGGGATAGTTTTTTTATTGTAAGAAACTTGATTAGTACATTTTTATTTGGCCATTTGCAGATTTCTTTTCAGTCTACATGTAGTTCAGGATTTATTTTTATTGCATATTGGAAAAAAAAGACACTTTCAGATTTCTTGGCTTAATTTTGGTGTTAAATTGATCACACTCATTCATTGTCTGCTTTATATGACCTGAAACATTCCTTGAACATCTGAAGGGTTTTACTTAATACTGGTATTTTTCGTGATTAGAATCCGTTGAAATAGACCAAAATTTGTTTCTTGATGCATTAAGTTTGTGTCTCCTTTTCCCAACACAGGTGAATGTGGGCAAGATGGATTCTCCCATCGAGAAATGGAATCTTATCATCGGTAACCTGGCGCTAAAGCAGGTAACACACACCCAGTCCAGCAGATATTATCTTTATGATACAAATGAATGAAAGTGAAAGTGTGTTCTTTGAGTTCTGCACACATGAACCCAAGCTGGTTAACTTTTTGTGCTTGCTTGAGGCACATTTATTGATTGGTGTAGCAGTTTTTGTCCATTAAAGCAACGCAAACCGATTCTTTGTGCGTACATAGTTGTGTCCATGTTTAGCTTTGTACATTTAATGGTTTGTTTTCTTGTTAATACACACAGTGGTTCATGTCTGGACTGAACCTGGTGTTGACTGTGCCATTGATTTCTGTCTGTGCCATATGACGGAGTACAGCTCTGCTAATGATTCACCCACACACTGATAAACACATCGTAATGCAGCCGATATCAGTGTTTTGAAGAGATCTCTGTTTAATATGTTACGCAACAACATCTGCCAGCAAGAAATGTTATGTAATCAACGTGGAAACTTTACCTAGACATAGTGTTGGCTTCAGTGTTCTACAACCATTTCTATAAGAGAGGCTTTGTCTTTTTTTACATGTTGCTTCCTCCAGACACTGAAAAAGCACAGCAGTGATCCCCTTCTTTTCTCCTCCAGGTTCAGGCCACTGTAGTGGGTTTCTTGGCTGCCGTTGCGGCCGTGGTTCTCGGCTGGATCCCAGAGGGGAAGTTCCAGATGAGCCATGCGGTGCTGCTTTGCTCCAGCAGTGTGGCAACAGCCTTTATAGCCTCTCTGCTGCAGGGTAAACACTAAACAGGCGCACGCACACACACACACACACACACACATACAGCACAGAGCCACAGTTTAAAATAAGCTGTTAACACTGTCACTGTGGAGAAGCTGGGTCACTTCTGTCCGGCAAAAACAAACCTAAAAAAGAAAAACTAGAATAACTGCTCAGCGGTTATGTGCCTCTGCCAAGTCAAAAAGTCAAGTTTACAACCAATGTCTGTACACACTTGTAGTTAAAAAAAAATGGAACAGACAACAGAGGTTACAATTAAGGGTATAGAACACAATAATGAAGGAAGTTCTCCACTGGTTAAAAGGCTGATCCCTTTCTTTGCTGATGAAAATACAGAAAAAATGTGATCAAGCCCTGAGTTAGAAAAACAGGTGTAAAAACCAAAATACTCAGACCTCAAGTGAGGATATAAGGAAATCAGACACACTGTCTTCTGTTTTCTTTGCCTTGAAAATGCCCCCAGGTCTTTATTCTCCTTTGAGGCTGAGGTTTTTAAATTAAAGTTAGTTATTTGCACCACTTACAGCAAGACTCCCTGCTTTCACTTTTTGGTTTCAGTGTTAGACATATATGAAGCTTTTTTCCCCATTTGTTTGGATTGTAACATCTTGTTGTAACTGTTTAACTCAAGACTATTATGTACTCCACCCTGTTTGTGTCACATCCAGGTATCATCATGGTGGGTGTAATTGTGGGCTCAAAGAAGACGGGCATCAACCCAGACAATGTAGCCACACCCATCGCCGCCAGTTTTGGTGACCTCATAACCTTGGCGATCCTGGCCTGGATAAGCCAGGGCCTCTACAAGTGCCTGGGTAGGTGAAACATTATTACCACTGCATTCATATAGGAGCTGTGTGACTACGGCAGGTGGTACAGAAAAGCCAACTGCCTGCAGGGTTTCAGTAGATGATAACTTTATCAGAGGGTTGCTCTTCAGATTAGTCTTTAACCGTCAGGAAAACACTTATCTGGTGTTGGCTTGTTCGCTTTCTGCTGCACATTATTATCTTGTCCTTGGCCACATGAAATGAATTAAAAATAAAAGCCAATTTCCCAGTTCCTTGCAGCGCTCTTGTTGTACAGAATAAACACATAAAACATCCCCTAATACAAACTTCTTTCATTTTCTAGGTAATTTCAGGGCTTTCAGGCCCTATTAGTTTGAGAAAAGTGCCTTTCACACGTGACCTACACTGTAGAAAATTTTCTCTGTCGGATGCTCTCCAACAGCTCAAAATGTCCTTCTATTAATGTGGGGAAGGCAGGAAGAAGAGGTGGTGTCTGTATAGATGACCACTGTTTCTGAAATTAGCAGAAAAAGGAAATTTGTGTTTGGTGGATTATTTTTTTGTTGTGACTATGCTCCTAGTCAAAAGCCTGTTTATTTCCCTTGTAAATGGAGCAGCATTTGTGAGGAACGTGCATTGGTGGAGTGAGCAGCAGAGCTGAGTATGTGGGTTACGCCCTTGATAAATTTGCCAAATCTTCTATTCCGATGCTGAACAGCTCATTCTGCGGTTGCTTTTGTCTCTTCAGTTGGAAACATGATCTCAAAGCAGTTATAAAATATGTAAAGCAGATATGTAAACCCTGCTCAACACATACTGCTTGCTCACGGTGATTTTTTTCCACCCTATTTTTACTTGTTTCAATGCAACATCAGCTTACCCTGACATGCAGAAATGTTACTGGAGGGCTGGCAGCAAACAGGATAAGGTTGAGAAATGTTCATACTTTTGCATTTGTCAAGGGACCTAATAATTCATCGTCAATGACAAACTGGTTTTGCAATGAGCCTAAAAGTGAATATGATGCTTCAAGATAAATTTGCAGTCAAGGGTTTAAACAAAGTTTTTATCTACATCTTTAGCTGAAAAAAATAGCTGTAGTTGGGGGGATATTACCTCTATCTCAGAGTCTCATTCAATGGCATGTTACTGCTGTGTCATTGGGTAGTTCAACGCAGGGTTAGTATGAAAACACACACCGAGAGTCTTACAAGCATCCACAAAGATGTACAGACACGTACACACCACATACATTAATGTGATGATGGCACAGTATTGATTCTGTCACTGCCAGATGGTGATGAGGTGTAACGGAGGTTGAAGAGATATCTTGAAAATCTTTTGTAAATGCTAGGACATCACCCACAGCTCTCTGTTTAACTTTTTCCTGCACCATCTAAATGAAGTCTGTTTTCACTCTATTGTGTTTGAGCACAGCACACTTGTAGCTGCCTTTTTCAATAAGATAAGGGTTGGGGTAAATACAGATATTAATCTTTCATGACTTTCAAATTGAATTACTTCAGCTGGTTTTTTAAGTTAGAAATGTTTTGTATCTAAAACAACAGGCTTCCTTTGCAGTGAGGCACTTCCCTCTGTTGGCCAGTAGAGGTCCCTCCTGCCTCACTCTCATCTCGCCCACTGCCTTCCCTCTCAGTTTCCCTTCTGCCACACACTCCTCATGTTTAATGCATCTTACACGCAGACCCATGTTGCACCACCTTGTAATACTCAACTCTAGAAGCTGTTTCCTGTGGTTAGCGCCTCATGCTAACTAACCTTGTCAGATGTAATTGTGTCTTAGATTTGCACCATTGTGAAGGGAAGAATTCAGCGCAGTAAGCTAAGTATAATGAACACACTTCAGATTTGATATTTCCACAGCAGGGCAGTACGGAAAGGCTGCGTCGCTCTCAGGACAGGGGATCTGTTGTTTTTGAGTTCAGGAGCTTTAACGCTTCCCAGCTCAAGCTGAACTTATGATCGGTTCATAGTCTTGAATTTATATCACATAATGTTGTATGCGGATATGAACCTAATAATTTCTGAGAGAAGAGATGAGACCTGTCAGGTTTGTTTTTCTTAAAAAATGAAATTGTGAAGAGAGTCTTAAATAGGGAAGTGAGAGGTAGATATAGGCTGTTGTAAATATCAGAAGGAGCCCAGACCATAGCATGTAAAACACATGGACACAATCCTGCTTGGCTTAAACTGAGGTCACCACAGAAGCTGCTCCCCCTAGTGACTGGCTGTGGTATAGATAAAAAAGACTGTCTCCCCTTTCATTCCAGATGGGAGGCAGTCATATTTTGAAAAATAAATACACCTTGTAAACATGTTTCTCACGTCTGTATGCAGAAGTGATATGAAGACATCATTTGGCTGCTGCCGTTACATTCAAGTTCTCTTTACGTCATAAACAGGGTTTTACATCATATTGCTTGATGATTGACGGCTGCCGTTCTTGTGTGGGTTTTTTCGGGAACAGTAAGATACTTTAGGAAAGAGAGCCAAGAAGAGATGATATTCAAAAGAAAAAAATGAGCATGCGCGATGCTTGGTATGTTTGTGTAGATGTGTCAGCACTGGGCAAAACTCAAGATTGAATCCAAAGGCGCTGCGATAGAGTAAAGTTGATAAATCTGTCTGGGTCTAAACTCCAAGTGCTTCTTCATCTGCAGAAATAAAGTCATACATACAACACATATTACTCAACACAACAAATACAATTCAACAAAAACAAAGCAATTCATTGGGTGCAGTGTTGAAGCAGAAAACTGAAAAGCCAGAGAGGAGAGTTAGATTTGTGTGCCAACATGTTTAACAGACAATTTGTTGTAGCAGTAGCAGTTTTGAGCAAAAGTAGCCAGCGGGATGAGTCAGAGCCGTTGCAAATAAAAAGAGCTCTGCCATTGCAATTATGAGCAAATCATTTAGCAGCTCTGCAGTTACGGAATTCATTAAAAAGTAACTGTATAATTAGAAAATTCACCGTTCAAGCAAATAAGTTCTTTAAATAATTGAAGACTTTATGAGATCAGGTCCCACACTGAATGATACTTACTATGAAATGTGGATAATGCAAACTGTAGGTTTCCCTCACATTGACCTAAAAAGTCCACTTTCCCATAAAAAGTAGATTAAGATTCCTTCTCATTCATATTTTTCAGACTCTTATACACATTTTATACAAACTGTGCATCCGTTGAAGTGTGATGTGACAAATGGATGCTCCCAATCAAACGTGGAAAATGTAAACTGTAAGCATTTCTTACACTGATGCACAAAATCCAGTTTCCTATAAAAAACGATGAATATTTCTTTTCATTCACATTTTCCTCTTTGTATGCAGAGCCTCATAAAGTCTGTATCTTTCTGTAAGTGTTACATCGGAAATGTCTTTTTGCCATCCACTAAAACCTGAAGTAATACTTGAAAGATTCAGCTCCCAATGGGACATGGTTGATGTGTGTTCACCTAACATCCTGTGTGGATTTTGTTTATCAAAGCAATGAAAAAGTAGCAAACAACACACTGAAGAGCACAAGTGAGATGGTTAAACTTGATAAAAAGTTAAACGCTTACTCTGTTAATGTTTGGTTTAATTCCCCACAATTTAGAAATGCGTTTTGAACCCCGTTAAGTTCCTTTTTGTGTATTATAAAGCTCCAATAAAACACGACAAGATAAACTTAACGAGTCACATTGCAGGAGGAAAAAGCAATTAGTTTGATGGAAAATCACCAAACACAACTCCTCTTTTTAAGGCAATTTTGTCCCCACAGCAGGTGATCTGCTTCAAATGCACAAAACTTTCAAAACAAAGGCATAAAAAAGGTTTGTATTTAACATGATAAATCTCATTGTAGCTTCCCCCAATAACAATAGCAAGAGTAATAAGATTAAAAAAACAAGGTACTTTATTCTCAGTGAGAACTGGGCAGAGAAAAAAGAAAATGAATAAATGATAAATCAAGTTAAATAAGGGCTGTCATCCAATACAAATTTAAGTGATTAGTATAATACAAACAATCCACAGAAACAGTGTAACAAGTTTCAAAGGATGCAGAATATGGAGAGATTATCTAGCAGCTACTTGATCCCAAATGGTAATTCCAGGCGGATAGAAGAAAAATTCAGAAACAGTGGACAGAGATGTACCATGATGTACCTCTCTGACATCCTGCCAGTATTAATGCTACTCTGGATCTCTTCCCCCTCAGGCCACCAACCACCACTTCCAGAGGCTCACACTCCCCTCAAGGCCCTGACCCTCTCATGAAAGATGAACATTTCATGTTGGTGGCTCAAGTTTTTGCTCGAACGATTCAGTCGCAAGGCTTTAAAATCTGTCTGCACATCCCTGCGTAAATCAGAATGTGACTTTCAGAAACCTGGATTTAATTTAATTTCCTCCTTTATCAGAGAACCTCGTCATTACATACAGCTCTTAAGCCAGACCAACCCTGACAGGCTCTTAATCCAGCTTTAAATGCATGGTTAACCCCTCTGAGGAAAACATCTTACTCCTCTCTCTGATAGCTTCATGCTGGGTTTTTAGGACACTCCTGTCATCATAAACCATGGAGGCTTGTCATACTTATCATCACTATTGGGGACATCATTCATGTCCAATGCATTCGAAGTGCTGTGCCATTTCTCAGCTCAAGCAGACAGTTGGCAGCAACATGATTCTTTTTCCTGGCAGAGTCTTTAAGAGGAATGTATTCCACCAGGGATGGATGGGAATATTAATTATTTGTGCATTGGTTGAGGGAGACTAAGTGGCAGGCTGTCAGAGGTTCATGTAAACAGTTTGACCTGAAGAGGACTATAATTGGAGTGCAGCTGATAGCTAGCTTAGTCTGTGCATGTTAAATAAGTGTCAGATTCCCTGTCAGCCTCTGTAAAGGAGCTGTGTGCATTTGGGACAAGCTTTCTCTCTCAAATGTGTGCCGCAGAATCTCTGCCTCAGCTTTATATTTTGGGAATGAAGGTCTGCTGGAGCCCATTATACCCTGAGCCAAACAGTGGGTTCTTTTTGTTCTCCGGCTCAGGGACCACAGAGATGATAAATCTGGGACTGTTTCCTAATGACAGTTATTTAGTGCCGGGACCAGAATCCAGCTGGAAACCTGTGGTGGCACTTAGCAGGTGCTTTACCCTAATTACACTTTCAAAATAGTTGTGTTGTGCTATAGTTTGAACAAAGAGGTTCAGTTGTGGAGTGAGAGTGAAGGAAACCTTTTTTGTGATGGTTAGCAAAATAGAATTTCTGGCTTTTTGCTACATTAGCTTCAGTGGACAACACGTAAAAGGGATCTTGGGGTAAAACTAAACTTGTTTTCTTCCACTCCTGGCAGATTTAATTTACCTTTTTAAAGCAATTCAGGTGTCATTTTTATCTTCAGATAATCGGATAGGTTTTTATGATCTTGGTCTGGGCTTCTCTCAGTCTTGGTCTTGACTTGGTCTCAAGTTTTAAAAGTGGTCTCAGTGCATTCTAGTATTGGTCTTGGATAGTGTGGTCTTCAGTTCAACACTACCGATTAATTGAATGTGGCTAATATTAAGTCTAATAATACAATTTGTGATAGAGAAAGATATGAAAACTTTCTCATATGCTTATGTTTTTTTTTGTCATGTGAAATTACTGTTTGTGTCTCTAGCATCTGATGGCAAAGAATATGGTAATAGAACAGCTGCTCCTGGTTTTAGACACATATGTCACTGTTAATAAAAACAGTATCTCTCTGCAGGTCCTTTTTATGTTTCCTTTGGTCCTTTTTTGAGTAAAAAGTTGCGTATTTAGTAAATCTTTGTGATCAAATGCATTGCACAATGGCATTGAAGTAAACCTTCTGTTGACATTCACTGATATTAAAAAGATTAATTGAAAGGAAAAGAGCAGAAAAATGTAGACACTATAGTTTCTGGTGCTTTGTCCTAGTGCATGCTGGGATATGCTCCAAACTGACGCCCAAAGAGGAGAAATAAAGGCATCTCTTCTCTTTCCCCAGATTCGTACCCGTACGTGTCATCCTTGGTCTGTGCTTTCTTCATGTGTCTGACTCCTCTCTGGATCGTCATCTCCTCCAAACACCCGGCCAGCCGCACCCTGCTGTACTCCGGATGGGAGCCAGTCATCACAGCCATGGTCATCAGCAGGTGTGTGTGTGTGTCTTTGACTATGTTACTGTGTGTGTTTAGGCTCTAAAGCGGAAAGAACAGCTATTCTGCGTCTGCAGCTCCCAGTGTCTGGTTTGCTTGATGACTCATCCCTAAACAAAATCGCAGCATCCCAGCACACACACAGACACACACACGCATACACATGCACAGGCGCACCCTCGGGTCCCCTTGAGTCTGGCAGGCTTACTAATACAGCCCGTAGGAAGGGATTGATTGTCTCGCTCGCCTCTCAGCACTCTGTGGTGATTCTGCATATCTTGAGCTTTTATAGAGGAGCAAGTAAATATTAGTTCAAGACACCATTAAAAGAAAACTATTAGAAATATTCCCTTCCTCTCTTATTGGCTTTCTCTCAGTTTTCACCACTCAGTCCAGCTGACAAAGCATTTACAGAGAAACACACAAATCCACTGTGAACATCATTTAGATGAAGACAATACTATCTCTCTCCCTCCATGCCCCCTTTGTCTCCCTCTCTCTCCGCCTTTCACACACTCAGTGTATAACCCCAGTTAATGATCTTATTATGTTCCAGCATCGGAGGGCTCATCCTGGACAAAACAGTGTCCGACCCAAATCTGGCTGGCATCGTTGTCTACACCCCGGTCATCAACGGTGAGTCGCTCTGTTGGCTTCCTTCCTCCCTCTGAATGGTTTCAAGGTGTTGTAGTTTGATTTGCAGCACTTCCTTGAGGCATGAAAAAGATGAGGAGAATGTTGCCCAAGACTCAGCAAAGGGTTTGATTTAATACTTCTCTGTTCCAGGGGATTCACTTAAGAAATACATGTTAAGAAAGCTCTACTCTATTCCTCCATCTTGAGAACGTGAAGGACTTTGCTCATTTGAGTCAGAGTCAAAGGAATGTGGTGTGTTCAATGACCCACGTCCACCTTGCTAATTACACCCAAAGACAGGGGTCAAACACACTGAGTCTGTGATCTTCTTTTACAGAGTTCTGCTCCTTCCTTTCTTTTGTGCATTCATGTGGCATGGCCAAAAACAGCTCAACCTTTGTTTTCATGATAGAAGACATTAAAATGCTTTATTTAAAAGGATCCAAATCCTTTCAATTGTGCCTGTGGTGAAATAGGTTAAAGAGGGGGTTTGATACTTTCCCACATTTTAAACACAGAGTCGAAAAACCATTGCTGCATTTTCATACAACACGTGTGAAGCATGTAGTTTTAAAGGGACTGTGAGGACTTTCTAAGTGATCTTGAAAAAGTCTGATATCAGGAAATATACTTGATAAGTATCCCCAACTTAAATAAGCGCCAAATATGTTATTTCTAAATGCTTTTTCTCAGCTTTCCAAACCGGTTGCACTTGATTAAACTGATTTACAGCAAGTCGGGTCTATATGACAACGCTATGCTAGCTGACGAAGTCTAGCACCAAGAAGAGAGATCTGCTTTTCTCTTCTGATTTATGTTTTATTTAGTGATTATAGCAGACACTGGAGCTTGACTGTCTGACAGGGAAGGGTAGAAGAATAGAAAAAAAGCTCTAGGGCAGAACGATAGAGTACAGGCTAAAGGCTATAACATGAACTAGAGGGTAAAACACAAGCTAAGCTGTTGGTGATGATGTTCATTTCAGCCCACATGCAGCAGTTATACTGCAGAGCTCTTTTCGAACCTGAGAGTCTATCAATAAAATGAAGAGCCAGTTATTTTAACTCACAGTCTCTTTAAAAAGACAGAAGTGTTTTAGATAGAGGTCGGTATTGGATTTTTCAAAAACATTTTCGAAAACATCAATGTCAGGTAGTTTTTGACGGTGTAAAGCATAAAAAGGCACAGTGCCCCCTCTTTGAGACAATGAGTTCCTCAGTCTAATCTATGATACCCTGAGTTGGCATATAGCACAAAAATCAGTCTTAAATGACTACAAGTTCTTTGTCTCTTGGTTGACTCATATAACCTTATAGAGAGGGTTGAGTCAAGCTTTGAACAAGTTTATTTTTTTCATTATCCATCACTGTAACTGACAGGGCCCCCATATTCTGTCAGATTTTATTCTAACTTGTCTTTTTAATTGTTCGTTTTTCAATGACAAGAAGAGAAAGCCTCAAAATAAATCTACAATACAGCAGAACAAACTTATTATATGCATTTATAAAAAAAGAGACAAACACACTTTTCATGTCAAGCAGACACAAAGCAGTTCAACGATTTAGACAAACTGTGGTTGTCATCCATCAAAGCTTCAATTCAGCTGCTTTTGTGATCATTCACTGAGGGTTTCTGAATTGTTGTCCACCCTCAGATGGATTCAATACCACATTGGCTTTTCTGCACCTGCACCATCAGGCATTGTAACTCCTGTCCTCACTGATCTATAAAACCCATCCTGCTTTCTGTCTCGCAGCGTCTTGCTTCCCTCGCATGCTGGTTGAAAAACATCCATCTTCCTCAAGTGCTCTAATAGCATTTTTTTTGACCCAAGCATCAACCACAACAAAGTCACATGGCTTCTAAAGAAACTTGAGGCTCTCAGCTGTCCACAGTTTGTGATAGACTGACAGAGACAACTAGAAAACAAGGTCACACTGTTTCAGAAACAGTCAAGTGACTTCACAGAAGGTACATTTACATATTATACACTCTATGGGCCTGCCTCAACACCGCCTCCTGAAAATAAAACTTCATCAAAGTGAAGCAAGGATAAGTCATTATTTCAGATATCTCATGACAGGTTTTAAAACTCTGCCTTAGTAACAGATAGTGATATCACAAAGACATCGTCCACATTTTGTCCTGATCAAATAGTTTTCATACGACCTCATTTTGTGAATTTATTTTCTGAAGGAGTTCTTCAGGGCTCTCTCTTAGATTTCCTTTAGTTTCAAACCCCACAAAACCACAAGACTTTCCTTTTTTCCCTCTTTTGGAATTTTATGGCAGTTAGTTAACTGTTCTCAGATGAGAATGGTTACCATCTGGCTTGTGTACTGCTTGACAAACAGGCCTTGAAAACAACAACAGGGAAAAATACATCTCTGAGATGAGATAACAACTGCATAAGTGATTTGATTTTCCTCAAATAAAAGAAAAAAATTAAGAATCGTGATGTGTTACTTGTCTAAATATATAGCCTGTGGATGTAACAGACAATTTCTTCTGGTGCCTGGTGTAGTGTTCAGATAATATCCCAAAATTTCCCTTGCCATGTGCTGCCATGTTTATAGCCCGAGAGACAAAATTTCAGAGAGGATTTAAGCTGCTCCTGCATACAGACATCTGTTTGTATCCAGTGTTGAAAGCTAAAACCTGGTCATAGTAACTGCTGCTGCACACAAACTCTTTTCCTGCATTCAACCTACTAAAAGTTGAGGGTTTGTTACAAACATGCCAAATACCCAAACCATGATACCAAAAAGTGCATGAGTACAGGGTTGCATGTGAATAACCGAACATTGTGTGAGGGGCTTTCTGTGGGTTCCTCATCAAAGGACAGACAACCATCAGATTTTTCCATCATTGTTCAAATGATGGAGAATTTTTCATTTTTGTGGCTCTCTTGTCATTCACCAAAAGAAGTTTGTGGTTGAATTTATGACTCGTCATTTTGTCATGTCCAGACCATGGGATACTAGCAAAAGCATAAAGTTAAAAGTGGGTCATAAATGTTGTGTGTGTGTCTGTTTCTGGAGATATTTGTGATGAGGTGAAACATATGAGAGACAGTGGTTCATTTAAGGCTTCCCTGATGAGGTTGTGTCCTAATAAGCAGTAGTGATGCCCTTTAATTTAATTTTTCCACAGCAGACTGCGTCAAGCTGTTTCACTTCATCTATAAAGAAACTGTCCGTTGTTTATTCTATTCACTTTGCAATTAATGCAGTGTTTGACCCACTTCAGCTGAGCTATAGACAAAGTGTTTATAAAGGAAGATGGATGACGTGCTGGGAGTCTATTTGTCTTGTCCTGTGTAGCTCCCAGGTGTGAGAGTGAAAACAGAAGTGTGCTCAGTCAACTGCGCTCCATGGATAAATGAAGGTGACCAAATACAGACTCCAAAGGCTCATCAGCATAAATAAGTAGCCTAATGAGGCCGATTCAGACAGCCCCTTAACAGTCTGTCTGTCTCCACTTCACAGAACCGGTCCTCTTCTATTTCTTTCTGCTTCTATCTCCCACTGCAACTGGCCCAGCCTCTGCTGCCAGGGGCGCTGGCACCTTCACAATAAAAGATAAGCTTTTAATTTAAATGGCATTAATGAGAGACATTTTACGAGATGGAGAGCGATTCTGACTCTAATTGGTTTTCCATCGAGACTCTAAACAGCTGGGGAATCATGCATGCGTCTGTTTATGAGCTTGTGGGGATGCATTGTGTTCGCAAAGTCCAAAAAATAAATCCAGGTCTCAGGAAACTTTTTAACAACATTTCATCGATGGGTGAGAAGGCAGTGTTGCAGTCTGCTCGCGTCTTCTAGCTGATTAAAATGCACCGTGGTTGCTGTTCTTGTAAAGAATACAATTGAACGAAGGGCAGATGGAAGAGACAGTGTGAAAGGATGGTGTGTGGATATTTGATTAGACCAGAGTGAGGAGGGAGATGTGTACGGTGTGATAAGGGATGACGGGTTAAATGAAAAAAGTGGGAGAAAGCCTTGATTTTTCACACTGACCTCCATTATTTCATTTAGAAACACAGAGTTTTTTTTTCAGTCTCTCCCTGTGATTCCATGTGACTAGTACCATTCATATAAATATTTAGATTTTTAAAAAGGTTTTGTGTTAAATTTAATTTAGGCACTCCAAAAGTTTATGCCAATTCTCAGCTACTGCTTTTTTCTTTGTTTGTACCCGTGACTTTATATAAATCTGAATGATTCGTCCCTACCTCCTCCCTCCACAAAAGTGAAGCAAAAATGACCCAGTTGTGGACCCTTAAACCTCATATGGGAGCTGATTTTTGAAGCCAGACTCTTTGCTGAGGGGATCAGCAGAAGGTTTTGGCTAAATCTATTCATGGACAAACATCTGAACCCCCTCAAGCTATAGACAGCTACATAACCCTTGTAGAAGTGTTTGCTAGGTTTTTCCTTTCTGTTACAAGAGTCTCATCTCTCAACAGAACTGTCTTAATTTTTCATAGTGTCAAATGACTAAATTACACAAAACGCTCTAAAAAGTTTGATGTTTTTTTTGATTACATAGTTAATCCCATCTGTCAGCATGAAGGAGACAGACTTTGTGGTCTCTATTAAAAACAATCCAGAGAGGTGGCATGAAATATTTGGATTCACTGTTTGGTAGCTGTCATGTCATCCATCTTTTATGTTTCAGCGTTTTTCCTCTTAGCTCAGACATGTTGTTTCCTATATTCTAATTGAAGGGGAAGTTGAAATCTTTTGGCTTCACTGCTTGGGAACCATCATGTCGTCCTCCATCCTGCATTGTATCAGTAACAGTATCAATCATAGTGTATAATGTCTAAGAACATATGCTCTTTCTTGTGTAAAAAACCTTTCAGTGAGAACAAGTTTCTGATTGATTGACGCGAAAGAATACATAAGCGTTATTACAAACGATAATGCTATTTGTATTCATTTACAGAGATCTCAAAAGTGTCTCAACTTTGACGGTTTTTAGTGTCATGGATTTAAAACAAGTTATGGTTAATTTGACATGTGAAAATGCCAAAGCCTCTTCACAAACAGATCCACTCTCAAAGCTGCTGGAACTAAAATAGACAGAGCAGCAATGGTCGAGTGACATAGTGGGAAGGAAAAGAAGAGAAGAGAGTGCCATTATTGAAAACAAAGTGCTGAATCAGAAAAACAAAATGTTATTTTCTAAATGTGTCACAGCAATTACACTTGAAAGAACAGATTATAACACCCACACTCCTGCACAGCCCTGCAGGAGGGTACGGGATTTAGTTTCAATGCAGCCAAAGCAACGCTTTAAGCATTTCACTGTGTGTCACATCTGCAGCTCTTCTACAACCATGACACAGCAGACCCAAATACTGTTTTTGTTTCCAATCTTTTTGCCGTTACACTTCCCTCTCAAGTCCCCACAAACCATACTTAGTCCCAGTGTTGGGAAGCAAAAAAGACGGCTGACGTGCAGGTACACAAAGCTGTTTATTGTTTGGGAACTTAACATAAAAAGATAAAGTTTATGAACTTTCATGGGCACATAAATGAACATTTCCCTCATTTTACACTCTAACTAAAAATAGAAAACTTAATCACTATTCGTGGCTTATCTGTTTAAAACAACAAACACTGGCAGCCAACCATCAATTAGCATATAAATTAGCTTTAATGTAGTGCAAACTCAAAATGTGAAAAGAATCAACAAACTCAGTGTAATGGGAAATTACCAAATATTACAAATCTGGTGTCTCATTTCCTTTGTCATCCCCTAATTTGCACAAAAATCAAAGTTAACAAAGGGGAGACAGAGATTTACTACTCAGTTAATATTGTACAGCTGCAGAGAAACATATCAGCCCATTTTCCACCCAGATGACTCCCTTAGTGGTTGTCAATTCAGCGAGTAATCGCGGCCAAATGAGTGAAGTCACTTTGTTCTTTGTTTCAATCACGACTTTTGCTTTTTCAAAATTCTACCGCTGGAAATCCTCGTGCTCTTGGATTGCTGTGTATGCGAAAAGATTTTGTGAGATTTGGTCAAAAGAGGGCACAATCTGAAGCATTGTTTTTAAAACTACTAATTACCAAAAAGGAGTGCAGACAAGTTTCCAGAAGCGGTATCAGCTGATTTTGGCATCATTAGAAGCGTAACATCACACACCTCTCTCTTGATTTTGTTTTCAAACCTGCAGGTGTAAGATTTGGTCATGCACCATAGTTTTTTTGCAATCAGCAGCACTCAGACACAGCGTCAGACTCTTTAATCTTCACTTGTCATCTTGGCATATTTGTTTTTTCCCTCTCTTTGTTGTTTGTTTTGAGGTGAGAGGTATCTGCTTCCTTTATGTCTCAATTCCTCCAACACGTCTCTCCTCTCCATGTTTTTCTTTTCATTAAATTTCATCTGTGCACCGAGTCACATCCTGGTGTCGCAGCAGCTGAAATAAACAAAGTGAAATTAAAGATGAAGGAAGGAGAGGAGCAGTGATGAGATGAGTGAGCAGACAGTTCACCCCCCCCCCCCCTCCTCCAGGCAGAGCAGTCAGACCCCCTGCTGCTCTCCGTGAAGCCTTTCTGCGGCCCTGGACCCCCCTCATCCTCCTTATCCCCATTCCTCCTGTCAGACCCAGTGACCTGGATAAGTCAGAAAAACCCTAAATCTCACTCTCCCTCTGCCCCCTGCTGAGATCGTAAGACGAACCTCCGCCTGTTAAGCCCCCATCATAACCCCAAACACCCCGAAGGACTAAAAGCCAGAAAGTCAGAATCAGTGCGCCCTCCAAGTGCGCAATTAATCTAATTTTAACCATATTTTGACAGAAAAATCAGAGCATACATAACTGTGAAATGCCAGATTGAGTACTAATTCCTCTTAAACTATCATACTCCTGCATGTTGCTGTCCCAAAATTAGCTCTGGCTGGAAATAGCGACATGGGAAAAAAAACCCCCACAGAAACGGTTCCTTTAAAAAGTCAGATCAGACTGAGTAATATTCAGATGAGAGCAGGAGTATGGGTAATGACATAAGAGGCAGAAACGGGGCAGAGCAACTGTAAATGCTCATTGTGAAGTTATGTGTTTTTACAGCCCCAGTGGGAGAACTGGTAATGCTCCAATAAAATGTCACCAGACGGACAAAGAGCCTCAGTAGATTGAATTAAGTCGACATTGCCCTGAGGTGGTGGCAGTGTTAATTTAATATACTCGCCACAATAACAAGCCTGGTTTGGGGGGGGGGGTCTAAGAAACACACCTCCTGCTTCTGCTTTGCAGTACATGACCACTTCAGTCCATGAAAGCCAACCACATATAGGAGAGCTGTTTATCCGTTGTACTGCAGGCACTGGAATAATACATTTTTTATGATTGTGAATAAAAGAAACTCTTCTCTCACTTCATCCCTGAATGGGTTTCTGCTCACATAAAGGCATACTTAGAGGATTTCTTTCCTCCTCAGAGCTGCTCCGTGCTCACCTGTCAGCTTGTTTGTGGATGATATCTGTGTGTGTGTGTGTGAGCTCCCCTGCAGAGCTCTATCATCAGACTGTGACTGGAAAGTTAGTTTTTCTTGCTGAAGGAAAAGTTTTGAAGCTGTATCATGTGAATCTAGAGGGGTCCTTTTGTATTGTCAGAGCAAATTGAAGCCAACATTCTCTTAGTTGTATAAGTAACTGGCTGTGTTTGAATTCTTACATTAAACACTATTCGAAATGTTTGACACATGCATAATTCTTCTTCTCATATTTTAAATGGTTAACATGAGCATTACAGAGGTAGCTCTCAGAATAAAATGTAATGTGACAATGATGACAGAGACACATGTGTATACTTTTACTCTCTCTTTGATTCTTTGAGAGAAATACAGCACAAACCAATTTAATTTACTTCTTAAAGAGGGGATGTTATCCTTCCCTATATTTTAAAAATGAGTGTTGAGTAACAATGCTGGATTTGCATTCACAACTTGGTCAAATTTTTCAATCTTATGTGGATTATCTAGCTGTTTCATGTCACATAGGAGGGTCTGGCCTCAAACACCAAGGTTTGTCCATAGCTATGTCCCAAAAAAGCCTCTAGATGGTTGGCCTATGAGAAGCAAGGGGGTTTGTGGAGCAGGGAGCCTTAAAGAGACAGCAACTGAAAAGAAGCATTACAAACAGATGCTGAAAGAAGGGTTTTCTAAAACACCATTGTGAGAAAAATACTTGTTTTTAGCTGTGAATCATGTTGAACTACAGGGATAACAGAGTGATGGAATAAACCCCTGAAAATACTCAATATCTAATACAGGATGTCTTTCCAGATGCTTTTGCACACTTCTGAGAATTTCTGGATGACAGACATAGAGATCATCAAAGATTTTAAATTGTCCTTTGTCCTCGGCTTTATCAGCAAATTAGTCTGGTTTTCTCTCCCCCTGAGATTGATTTTTGAATTTTTGTGTTTGAAATGTGTTCAAGGGTTTTATAAAGATGGTGATCAACAGCCACATTATCTGCTCCTCTTGCGTCTGCTTCGTCTGCTCGTCCGAACTGATGTGTCTTCCCTCTTCCCCAGGAATCGGAGGGAACCTAGTCGCCATCCAGTCTAGCAGGATTTCCACTCACCTGCATTTTCACTGTGCTCCTGGAGAGGTACCTGATGAGGCTAAAGGCTGCTACTACCCCTGCCGCACGTTCTTCGGTACAGGTCAGTAAAGCTGTAAGGAAGGGACTGGAGATGTCCATTGTACACAGGCATCAACAGATTACAGTGCTTTTCCACAAGTTTGTACTTTACAGGCAGGTTTATCAACTGCTCACACACGATCTTGTGTGTTATGGAAATGCCCTCATGATTGTAAACAGGCTTTAAATTGCACAGTAAGCTACATTTACGGTTATAAAACGTCTTTGAACATTGATCCCTGTGAGGAGCTGCTTGGCTGCCTCTCTACACTAGCAGGCAGGTAATTGCTACGCCCCACTGTTTCAGGTGTAAAATTATACCTTGTTAGACACCTATAATAAAAACCAGCAGGACCCGGGATCCTGGGGATAATGGGTTGGCTCAGTTTTGCTGCGTAAACTGTCACAAAACTGTTCAGTATTCTCCTCTGTAAATGCGTGATTTTACATCTTCTGCCTGCAAATGAATGTTTTTCTCACATTCACCTTTCACCGCCCGACTCTCCATTTTCAGGAGCCAACCACCGCTCGGCTCAGGTGCTCCTCCTGTTGGTGATCCCCGGTCACTTGATCTTCCTCTACACCATCCACCTGATGAAAAGTGGACACACCACACTGACACCCATCTTCATGTCGGTCTACCTGGCTGCTGCTATGCTGCAGGTGAGCCTGAATTCAGTCACAGTGTGTTTTAACTCCTGAGGTGATTTGCACTGCTTTACATTAAATTGTTGTGACTGTTAATCTGTGACAAAAGACCCCAAAAAAAAGGTTTTGGAATTTGGTTGGAGCAACTGAGCATTTTATGACTGCTTCTTTCCTGAATCAGCAGCAAAATCAAACATCTTTTTGCTGTCATCTTATGTCTTTTCTGTCCGTCTCTGTCTTAGAGTTTCATTATCTTTGGGTCTTAAGGTTCTTCTTACACAGACACACTCACAGTCATAAAAGCAGAGCAGTATTAAACAATGTGAGGGGTAGATGATATGTCACTCAGGAGGATGAACTCCTGAGCATCTCTATGGTCTGAGAGAAGACAGCCGGTCTGATTCACAGCCCCCAAACAATCCCTGTTTTTCCTCACAAACTTCATTTGTGCTGCTGTCTTTCAAACTCCCTTCTCTCTCATAAGCCAGACCTTGGTGATTGAGGCCTTCCTTTCAAACATGTCATGAAAAAGTTAGAGGACTCTCAGGAAATGGGATCATGATTTCAGCAATTAAAGAATGAATCAGTAAACAGATTCAGGGATTTCTACAAAAATATGTAGCAGTTAGTTGATTTCCCTCTGTTTCTACCTCTTGGGTAAGTCTAACAAGTAGTGTCTCCACATTTGCTCTGCAGACAACAGACAGAAAACAGGGATAGAACAGAAAATGTTACAAATGCTTTTTTTTAATGGTTAATTGTTCTGCCTGATCTTTTCTTTAAATCTGTTATCCAACAATGAGAAGGAAAAACAAATGAAGATTGCAAAAATTGTTCTAGAGACATGAGTCTGAGTATTGTTGGTTAAGAGCATCAGCAGTTTGTAGATATGAATGTTTTAACCCAAGAGTTCAAATACACAGAATGACTCAGAGAAAGTGCAACAGGCTGTGTTTTTATTCTCTTTGACTTTAATTCATTGAAGTTATTTTCATACCACAACAGAATCTATTTCTAACTCCTAAGTTTTCAGTTCAATGTGTATGAACTTGCTTTTCATGCTGTTGTATTCCAAATGGAGATTATCAAGGCCATTATTTCAATAATCAAAAACAGTGTTACCTCTGATTATTTGTGGGTGCAGCCTAAATGCAGTTGCTGGAAGAGCCTGCACTTGAATCAGAGCTCATGCACTTCTGTTTGCAAAGTGGAGAACTGCAGTTGTTGGTGCAGCTGTTTAGGCTGCAAGGGAAAGATTCAAGGAGCATAGTTGGAGAGATTTTAAAAATGTGGCTGGAAAAGGATAATCTGTGACAGGTCAATGCAAATTTGCCCTTCAGTCTTCTATTAAAAGAAAAAGGTTATCTAACCAAACTCATCTTAGTTATTTCTATTCCTTCTTCTGAAAGTCATCCTCTGAGAGCTAGTTAAGAATACGTTCCTTTGAAAGTTGCTCTGTGGATGAGTGTTTCCACTCATAGTATTCCCAGAGACTTCTTCAAGAGCTGTGGTTGAAGGCAACGCCTGAAGGAATCTCACAAATACACGTTTCTGTTTTGGCAGCACTTAAGTTAATTATGAAGCAACGGCTTGAGTCATGAGCGACTACTTTGACTTCAATATGATCTACTGGAATTTTAAGAGTTCAGTGTTTTTGTGTATGCATCGGATGCTTGCTGTGCTCAAGGCCTTTTAATGCGCCACTTAATCTTTAATGCAGACATGGAACATTAGGATGTAATCCTGACCACTGAGGAGTTGGAGACTCTCCAAATCAATTAAGTCTAAAGCGAGTAGAGCTGCTTTAACAGCGCTTTAGGCCCAGATAGAACATCAAATGGCAAAGACGAGCCCATGGGGTTAGAAGGAAAGGGAGTTTGAATCCAGCCTCATTCACATCCTAATATTTACGGCCAGGAACGAAAAACACAGATCAATTTATTGATTCAATTCAGCGCCTCAAACATCACTTCATCTTTCTGATTTCTAATGCTTGACATGGTTTAAGGGCTGCTTAAAGCTTTAAGACATTCAAGGAACGAGACGTCAGAATAATTCATGAACTCTTTGTTGTCCTTGTTGATCCGTCTTAGTGGAAAACTGCCTTTGGAAGATGGGTCTAACAAAGTGTGTCGTAGCGGCAAGGTTATTATAGAGCTATTGTTTGTTGAAGCATGCACCAAAAACTAATTTCATCTGCTTTATCATCAGTGTATTTGCGGAGACACAGGCAGAATAGCAGACACTAATTACAAGGCTGAATGCTGCTTGTAATAAGAAATTTGGAAGCTTTTTCTAAAGACATATTCGTTTTACCACTTGTTTTAAACACTGAAACATGAATAGATTCTGTGTTTATCTAAGAAACAAACTTGCCCTTTCGATACACATTTAGTAAAATATACCATGTTATATACACACTGACATACTCATCTTATCCTTATTTTCTGTGTTCTTTATTAGTAATTCAAATGTGACTTTTGTCTTTCTATATCCTGAAATAAATCAGTTTTTCGGACTTGGCAGGTAAATGAGGCTCATATCCAGTCTAATGAGATCACTTTTGCTATAAATAAGACACAAACACTTGCCTGTATTTCAGATTTTGCTGTGTGCCTCACTCTGCCTGGTGTCGTGTTTTTCTCCCTCCGCTGCATTCATGAGGGGTTGTTTTGTGATTTGTGGTCATTATGAGGCTCATTTTGTAAAGTTTACCACTCTGATGCTTCGGCATTGCTCAGTGTGAAAGATTTGTGGTCATATTACAATCCCAGATAGCACATCAAACAGCTGCAGCGTTTCTGTAATGCAATTTCATGACAGCTTTGGAGATTGGCATCACTTTTATAGATCCCTGTATAATATTGAGCTTGTGTCATGCTGTCCACTTTTGATGAATCTAAAATCTATAAACTTCACACATCAATGTTAAACAACGACTGACGGGGTTTCAGAGACGCCTAAAGCGCACACTTCACCAGAAAGGGTAAAAGTGTTCAGCTCTTTTGCTCAGCAGTTAAGAAATAAGCCTGAGAACACAGCCCTCACTGATGTCTTCATCTCTCTGAAAACAAACGTGTAGGTGTGTGAGGATCATGAGCAGGTATACTTCACCCTCTCTAAGCCTCTCCACCTACACTCCAACCCAGACACTAATGACGGTAATAAATATCCTGCCACTCTCATTATCTCGTCTGACAGTGCACTCGGATGAACACATAAGCTCCACATTTGGAGGGTTTAGGATTGTCAGCCTCTATTTTAATTTATGAAACCCGATCTCATGAGGAACATCTATTTTAATGTATTCCTTCGTCCTTGTTTGTGACTGATTGTTTCGACTGTGGAGAAGAGAGGAATCACAGAGGCTCAGTTTAGACACTTGAATGACAGCGCCATTAGCTACCGATGTCAATAGTTTCTGTGTCCTCAAATGGCCCTGGTGCACAGTGTCACTGCATCTTAGATAACTGAAATCACTTTATCTGTATAGATGCATTTATTTCATGCTCTGCTCTAACTCTAAGAGACTGAACACACAATTACAGGCTTATAAAATCATTTATAGGGTCATGGAAAGGGTTTGTTAATCCAATCATAGTCCATTTAAGGTCTGAGGTAAAATCAAGCTGCTGGATGATTACTGTATTTTGAAACAAGGGCCCTACTTTTTATGTAATTATTTTAACGACTTATTGATCCAATAACTTTAAGAAAAAGCACAATAGATTACCTCTGCTGGCAGATATGATGTATTTTAATAGCTGCAAGTGGCATTACAAGGCAAATAATAACTAAGACAATAAAAAGGATCAAATTATGAAAGCAAATTTAAGTACATGTTGAAAGAGAGAAGGATAAACTGATGATGAGTTTGATTCAAGTGGCAACCTCAAGTCTTAAGGCAATGCAGAAGTGATGAGGACAGCAGTTCATCAAGCATCAACTTGAGGCACAATTTTAACCTTTTTTAGGGGAAGGCTGACTTGACTGACAGGCAGGCAGGCGGGCACACTGTGGTTTTTAGCAAAGAGGCTGAATGCCTGCCTCCACTCTGCATCTTTACATCATACAAGATCAACTGATGTCAGGTTGAGTTAGCGTTTCCAATATGGGCTTTAAGACTCTGTTTCCCAAACAAATGGATGTTAGTCACTGAGTTTATATTGTATACAGTCTGTGGTTTTACCCAAGAAAGGTGGCACTTGACCTCACTCTGTTGGTTATTTTTGAAGAAGTTCCTCAGGGGTCTCTATCATGTTTCCTCTGGTTTCAAATCTCAAAACCATTTTGCCAGACGTCCAACTCTTTCTCTTTTGTGGTAATATAATGGCAGCTCTCTGATGAGCTATAGCTACCATCTGGCTGGTGGGTCAACTTTTCCAATTCAGCACCTGCCAAAGATCGATTTCAAAACTCTGCTCCAGAAACAAATGATGAGAAACCACATCCATGTATTGCAAAGTTTTTGGTTTTGCTCCAATGTGCTGCCTTTTTTTTCCTCTTTCCTCACTATTTCTCTCTTGGTTTTCTGCTCTATCTACTGGTCTATTTCTCCAAATATAGCCATGAAAGCTCAAAATACAACTTCAAGAGAAAGAAAAGGAAGAGAATTGGGTGAGCTTTTAGAAGAGGTTTAAAAGACACCACCAAGTGTGTCAGCCTCACATTGTTAGGCAGAGAGTTACAAAGTTGGGAGTGAGAAATTTAGATCTAGGTTGGACCCCTTTTTTCCTCTAGAACTGCCTTAATTTCTGTGGCATAGATTCAACAAGCTGCCTCAAACATTCCTCGGAGATTTCTCTCCATATTGACACTGTAGCATCACACAGCTGCTGCAGATTAGTCGCCTAAGCATCCATGAGTCTCCAGTTCCACCAAGGAGCTCTACTGGATTGGGATCAGGTGACTGTAGAGGCCATTGGACTACAGTGAACTCATTGCAATGTTCCACTTCTTCAGGTCGTCTTTTCTATATCTGAATGCTTGAATGCTTTGAGTTTCTGCCTTGTTATTGACTTGTTAGATATTTACATTGATAAGCAGATGAGCAGGTGCAGCTAATCAAGTGGCCAGTGAAGTACACCAATAACTTATGTTATATGATCACTTCTCTTGTGGTTTGTTAAATTTGTTGGAATTCAAGTGTGTTATCTTGGATTATCCTAGAAATGTGCTAACAGACTGAGATACAAGTTGAAAAGCAACTTGCAGCTCTCTGTTTGTCTTGTTGAGGTGATTGTTTTTGCCAAAGGAGTTTGGCTTTGTATGAGGAAAAATTATTGGTTTGGACATGTTCTGCTTTTCTGTCAGCATTAGCTTCCCGGAATTGTCATTTGATTAAAATAATAATAATCTGCACCTTTTGGTGACAAAAAAAAATACTTTTGCAAACCTTTTCTTTCGCTTTCAGGGATTATAGACTCTGGTTGGTGAATTGTGCTGGAGTGTTTCCCAAACTGTTTGCACCGATAAGTTATCCAACCCAAAACATTTTAATAATAGGGATAAGCCTTAGCAATACCAAAACTCTTCTGTAATTGATACTTTGGTTCGTGGGTTGCATTTTAAATGTCCAGTTTCCGGACGCTCTAAATATGGACACACATCCTTTTGAGATTCAACCTTAAAATGTAGTCTCACTTATTCTCTTTTGTCCCGGCACAAGCCTGGACCCAATTCGGCAAATATGTCCACAGCATGGTGGAATTTGATAATGTCATTCAGTTGAAGTAGAAAGTACTGTAGCAGTCTGTTTCTTTAATAGCAGTGATAAGCAGAAATTGCACATGCTGCGGTTTGATAATGTTCTATTTAAAGTGAAAAGCCGTAGAGAATTAGGGGAGAAATTGAAACATTTCTGCAGACTCATTGTGATATCTCTGCGAGCCTCACGGTGCAGCCGCGGAAGGAAGAAAAGAAGAAGAATGACATTGAATTCACCAGAGTTCTGCTTCTTTTTTTTTGGCAAGCTGTGGTTCAGGATTTTGTACAACAGTGTATAAAACATGGACAAACTTTACAAAAAACCTTACATAAAAAACAAGCTAAAACAACACATTTTTGACAGCGCCGCATTAGCTGGAAGCATATAAAGACAAAGAATGAGACACTGCAGAACAAACCCAGGCAGCATGGTGCAATAAGCCATAGAAGTGTCTAAGAAAGAAGCACTTCTTTGACAGAATAGGTGTCAGGAAACTCTGAAAAGGTTACACAAAGTTTAACAGCACTGGCTTTGCATGACTGTGGTAACTCAATGTCTGATACAACTCAAGCCAGGAGTCATGAGGTTCAGAACACAGCTGTGTTTGCAGCTCTTTAACGCAGTGTTGTTCTGACAGCAAAGCTTCTTATTTAAGGGTTTCAGATCATATCATTGTTATCTCAACAGATCAGGATTTCAGCACATCCAGGCTCTGACTAAGCAGAGTGATCTGTTATCCGGCAGCTCTGCTTTTGGGGTCTTAAACTGCTCAAGAAAGCTGCTAAATAAAAAACACAATAAAAGATGGAGGGGGTGTAGTATGTATCCACTTCTTTATGCAGGCAAAATGCCAAAATGTAATCGACACACCATCAGGCTACGTCCAGATATCTATTTCAGCTTTTTATGTGCTGTTCGTTTGTCAAAATTTTCAGGGTTTGGAAAATAAGAACATAGTCCCACGCAGAGGCCTCAAGCTACATATTAACGTTTAGTTTTCCTGTTCCTTTTGTTTCCATTAAGTGGTCAAATGAGGAAACATTGTCCTAGATTTTAGTTTTTGCGTTGCACGTTTGCAACCTGGACATGACGAAGAATTGATTAGACTGAGAAATCTACAGAGGTTTGATAAAAGTCTGTAATCTCATACGCGAATCAAAACTGTCATCTATGAAGGAAGCTTTAAGACCTTTGCAGCTGGGCCTGATATGCTACAGTTCTTTACATAAGGAACAGAAGATGATCTAATTCTCAGACACGATCAGATATATTTAGACATGAGACAGCTTGGAGAGCACTGATCCCAGCAGCCACAAGCATTTCATTTGTACTGCAGTATCTCCTTCAAACATCATCACAGTACACTATCTAGAACTTTGGTAAGTCTGTTGCCTTATTGTTGGACTACAAAGAGTGGAGGACAAATCATTGATGTAACAGCACGACCACTACTATGAAATAACTTTGATATTCTGCCTAATGACTCCTGAGAAGGATTTAAAAAGAAAAAAAACTCCCACTTGAAGCTTTTGAGACTTTATCTTTTTGGAGGTGAATGTCATGTCAAATAAATTCCCACAATCTGAAACATGAGTGCGTCAGACTCGGGTGGTTGGGCCTTGAGCTACAGTTCTCACAGTATCTATGTGAATGAGCAGGTTTCATCTTTTTCAGGAGTCATAAGTGACTGTGAATAGGGTGAAGGTTGATGCGCTGTGTAGTGTTTTAAGTGTCTGAAACCCTTAAAAGCACTGTATAAGTACAGTCCATTACAGTTAGAGGATAAGATCACTCTAATGTGAGTATGAGACGGATCAAATGTGTTTTTTTTTCCTCTGAGGTACCATCATCTCCAGGAAAACAAGTTTAGCCAGCTCAGGAGAACATTGAAATTTAGGTGGCTAGCACTGATGGCAGATGGTGCAGAAGATGAAATCTAAACGAATTGAGAGTTACAGGGTTATTTCACAAGTAAAGAAAAAAGCAGTGGATGACTAAATCAAGCCTGGTATAAGATGGCTCTGTCTTTCTCTGCCTCTAGCAGCCCTCAGTGGGAATGCTGGAAATACTCTGAGTGTACCAGCATGATGATGTTGACCTGAACAGAATGTGGCAGTGTGATAATGAAGTCATTCTGGACCTTAATGCATCCCAAACTCATTTTGTAAGGCAATTACACGGAAATGAAACACGCAGGCACCAGGAACGAGTGCCCAAATGGGGCAGAGAGAGGTCCCAGAAATGTCCCGAGGTCTCAGGACACCAGAGTGTATGGAGTCATTTCGAGTGCACTTGGAGATAGACTTGACTGGACAGATTCAAGGGGATATACTAACAGCATGCCTCGTTAACCAGGACAGAGGGCACTAAATCCACAACATGGAGAGCGACAATTAACTATCTCTCTGAGGTAGAGATGTTTGAAGTTTTCTTTTTTTTCACTCTTTAGCCTTTTCATCACCTCTTGAAGCTGTTGGAACTGAAACTATGAGGCTACAGATGCCTAATGGAAGTTCACGACCGAAGTGTTGAGTCTCATTAGCTGAGCACTGACTGTGTCCAAAACCAACGCAAGGGATTAAGAAGTGCTGCTTTAAGTCCCGGCACTAAGGATCAATTTTCCGCTATCTTGCATGAGTGTTGATTAGAAACACAATCTTTGGGCTGCGTAATGGTCATGGCTTTACACCTTCAAAATGATAGAGGTTGGGTGTCCATATTAAATATGGTGGTTTTCAAACCGCTTAAGATGTGTTCAAATCCTTGAATCTGTGCATAAATGGCTCAAAACAGTCCATTCAAAATAAGAAATAGTAGGCGACTTCCACAAGATCTTCACAAGACTTTTTAAAACTGAGGTCTGCCCACGAGCCTGTCCAAAACAAGTTTCTAGAGAGAGCCAAGAGCCTTAAAGAGACAGCAGCTAAAATCAAGTTTTCCACTCAGAGGCTGAAATAAGTGTTCTCTAAGACAGCAGCGTGATTAAATAAGCATTTTTTTTATCACGGAAAGCTAATATGAGGCTGCCAGAGGAACTAACATGAAGCCTAAAAATAGGCTCATTACTCCCTCTTTAAATAATTAACACATGCCTTGCAAAACTTTGATTTGCATTACAAACCAACCGGCACACAATACAACAAATTATGCATATTGCAGTTAACTATTATGAAAATACTCATTCATCAAGACATTGCCTGGAAAGCTATGGCTCTTGACATAATTAAAAATGAAGGTGTTGGCCTCCAAATCGGAGAAATAATTGGCTGGGTGGGTGGCTAGTAGATGATTTATGCTTGAGGCAGATTCAGTGGAGGTTAGAGCAGGCTGTGCATTAATACTGTTTGTGTCTGATTGGTTGCAACAGGCTCAGTTTGAGTGGAGTTAAAGCACCCCTGCCTTTTAAATTCACTTTTTGAATGAAGTACTTATATATAGAAAAGTTACAGTAAACAAACCTGCGCCTGTGTATAATACACTCCCTCCCGAGCCGAACTCTATTCAAGTCATGAACCACAGCGAGTTATCATTCAGTCTTGGATCAGCCATGTGAAACTGCTCGTAATGGTCTGCGAATCAAGCACTTCAGTGAGCACTTATTTTTCAAGAGTACAACAAAATCCAATTATGTCGGCCAAGATGATAAACACCTGCAGTGTTCTAAAGCAGCTAATGGAGTGACATTAAGTGACACAGTGTGCGTTCTTTCAGGCAGGATTTGCAGGTTTCTGTTGACACAGGATTTATGTCTGTTACATTCTTGCATACCAAATTGAAACTCGCAGACAGAGGCGGCATGGAGAGGTAAATCTGAGCAAACAGGCAGCGAACAGCTTTCGTTTAAAATGATGTATGTGTGTGATGTGATGTGAATGTGGTTCTGAAATGAGCTGATAGTGTTTGAATGTTTCAGAACGGGTCACAACTTTAACTTAGTTTGTTGTCTGTACATCTTTGAGGGCCAAATGTCCAAATTAGACTTCAATTATAACATAATTCTCAAGGGTAAAGGAATATGTATCAACTGTCACCGCTTGTCTCTGAAACTGAAACTAATTACTAGAGATGTGGCAAGTTCTGTGTGTCCAGTATAGTGCTTCTAAAACTTTTTTAAAGTTTCATGCCTCTAAAAATTTCTAAAGTTGCTCATCCACACATGTCCGTCTTGCACAAGTTCTTTCTTCGAGTTAGAGGGTGGAAGTCTTGACAGAAAAAAGTCTTTTGAGAAAATCCTGCTGTGAGAGCTACAGCATAATATTTTCAACATGACAGTAGACAAAGTCGCAGGCTCTAGGGATGCTTCACTCCAATCCTGGTACAGGGGATTGTTTATGATACAGACTGGGAAAACTTGATCAGATATCTGCAGTGAAGGACTTATCCTTTAGGCTCAAATACGCAGCTCAAGTTAGTAAAACCTTGAGCTGCAAAACCATCATCCTCAATCTTGTCCACATATCAAGGAATAGAAGTTGTAAAATTAATACCATAATTCCATCAGATAAGCATCAGAACTGATAAATACCAATACAAAGGTGTTGAAATCAGGAATTTAAAAGTTGGAGAAATGCATCTCAAGCTGAGACCTTCACTGTTGGGTGTCAACAAACCGATGTAAAGGCATTTTTTACTGTTTTTGTCTTGAGTTTTATTCCCCTTCTTTGACTCCAGAAGTTTTTTATAGTCCTGTTGTGTGGTTTCTCTGAGCACATGTATGAAAATGCTGTCCCCCTGTCCTGCTCTTTCCCCAACATTTTTATGGCTCGCTCCACCTTTGGATACTTTACCACAGCTGACGGAAAAAAAAGGGTGGAAAAAAAGATAATGGGCAGTCAATGAATTTGTGCCTTGAAACCCTTTCCGAAACAACTCCATAGAAGAACAGAGTTAATTGTAATTTTCACTTTTTTTTTCTTTATTCGAAAACTCCATCAGCATCCATCATACAGAAGTTAAAGAACTGATTACTTTGTATAAAGAAAAATTTGACACCAACTGGCAAGATGAAAGACAAAAAAAAAAAAAAAAGTGACAAGACCTTTGAAAATTAGTATGATCAAAATGTGCAAAAACCCAGTTGAATACAACTTTTAAAAACAGCCAAACATTGAACATCATCCTGAGTCGGACACTGCAGGATAAAATAAAACCGTTATTTGGAAACAGGATATAAAAGACAAAAGTGCATCATTCCAAACAACAGTTCAAATTATCTGACTGACAGGTTTATAGGACATGAAATATTCTTTTCTGTTTGAAGTAACAACATGAAAGAAACCTGCATGATTGCGTTCATTTCAGCTGACTGACTTCACCAAATTTGCCCGCGCTGTCATCGAGCACCAGTTTTTCAGAGAGTCAGAGGAATTGCAATCAGCTCATTCTTCCACCAGCTTTCACTACAAAAAAATAGCTCAGGAGCTAATTTTCAGCTGCATATTTCTGTCTGACACCTGTGTAAGTGGTTTGTAATTGGAGGAATTGATACGAAGGCAGATGCAGGCAAATGTGGCCATCACAGGGGATCAAACAGCTTTATCTTGTAGACACTTCCTCCCTCCTCTATTGCCACTCAGACGTGATTAAAGGACCAAATACAGAAACAGAGACAGAAGCCGCATGATGGATCAGCACTCTGGTATATTTCTCTCTTTCATTTTTCATTTCTTTTCTCTAAATGTGTAAATTGGATGCATCGTTATCCTTGAAAAACAAACAGTATGAAACTTTTGCCTTCCTGACTATGTTTGCTGAAGAAAATAAACTTTTATGCATAATGGAGAGCAGTGAGGAGTAAATGATGGATAGTGCTTAGAAGTTTTGAGGAAAGTCATGTTATTGTTAAAACCCATTTAGGCTCACTGATTAATGTGTCCTGTGATCATTCATAAGAGTTAAGGCTGTTTTACCCTGAGCGTGTGAAACATCTCCATTAGAATAGCACTGAAGAAACTCTTTGCCAGTTACCAGATTAAACATTATTAAATATTGAAGATACTTCCTAGCAATGGCATCACAACTGGAAAAATACCAATAAAACTATCCAAACATTGTAGCATGTAGGAAATAAAACAAGCCTACACAAACCTTAAACTATTCAGCTCCTGAGCTCTATCCCTTAACTGAGATAAATATCTTGTAAACAACAAGATATTTATGTGAACAAGATAACACATTGTTCTCTCAAGACAGTTCACTTTTGCATGCAAGACACTGACTGTTAGGCACAGAATAATGATATGTTCCCACGAGATACTTATCTCGAGAGCACTAGATGATTACCGGTGTGATATCTTGTTCCCACATGATGAGTGTCTAGTGCACACAAGATAACTTGTCAATATGATGATAACTAGCACGCACAATCTAAGCAATTTTGTGATCAAGACAAAAAAATGTTTCCCAACAAGATCGTTATCTTGTAAGCACCAGAGCTGAACTAGCAAGCTTAAAAGAAAATTCATCGTTCCCACAAGATAATCAACAACTTTACTGTGTGACAATACTTGTTCCCTGAAGATGATCATCGTAAGGGTGCCAGATAACTAGAATCCTAACAATAAAATGACTGGTGCTCACAGCATAACACACACAAGTTAATTGCGTGTTGCACACTATATAAAATGTCTTTGCAAACAGGATACTCTTATCTTATGGGAATAATATAACTTTTGTGAACAGGATGATAACTACACTACAGATAATTATGTGCTTGTAGAACAATAACCTGTTCTTACCAGAATGTTATCTTGTTTTACCACAAAATTCTTGTCTGAAAAGCCCAAAATAAGACATTTTGTGCTTAAAAGAAGAATACCTTGTTCCCTCAAGATGATAACTCTTGAGTGCAAGATAGTTTCTTTGCAAGGATAGCCATTTTGTGCAGACAATCAAACCATCTACACAGGATACGATTTGATACTACAAGATAGTAATTATGTTCACGCCAAATAGCAAAATTCTCGAAATAATATTACCTTGTTTGAACAATATAGTAACCTTTGTGAGCATAAAATGTGCTTACAAGATAGTTACTTGTTCCTACAAGAAAATGGTATTGTTCACACAAGATAAAGTCTTTCGTGCCTAAGATGCTGCTCTGTTCTTGTACAGTAAGAAAACTTGTGTATAACAAATAAAAATGATCCGACATGAAAAGACTTCCTGGGACTTTTGATGCTCTGTGGTAAACTTCGGGGAACTCATACAGTGTAACAAAAAGGTTGAGTTACAACCAGAATGGTCTTTGTGAGAGCTGAAAAATACTTCAAGGAATGGGATTATAATGCAAAAATATCTGAATTCCAATGCAGACACTGGCAAGACCATTTCTTCTTTCAAGTTCAAAAGGCTAACGATGTTGTCTGCTGGGATGTTTCCTTCGTGTCATGACAGAAACTAATGTATAGAAATGCAGGACTGTAACAGCACCGTGTTGTTGAACCTGATTACATATTTCATCACAAGAGCTTTGCTTCGCTTCATGCAAAGAAAAATGGGCCGTCAGCAGGTTATCAGTACTTGTGTATTAAACAGAAAATGATGAATTATCTTAATCAGTTCCTTTGGTTGCATAATCGCTGCTGTAATCTTTGCATGTCAATATCATCTTAATGACTGCATTAAATTCTTTTTTTTTGTTTTTATACTGTTTGCGCTGCCAACCTAAGACAGCTCGTTTCCCCTTAAATTATAGACTCATCCTTATCTTTTAATAGACCTCTCTTTTTCTCTGCGCAGCGTTCCCTCCATGCGTGGAAACTTGAATTATGAATAACACTCTCTTAACTCATCTCTTGGTCTGCTGCTCCGTCCATTACTCCTCCTCCTCCTCTCTGTTCTCCATACAGTTTTAGTGTTTATTCCATTCTGCACGGCATTTTGAAGCACTTATATCATCCCAGCCTCGACATCACAACCTTTTTTTATCATCCTACTTTTCTTTCTATTCTTTCACTGGGAATAATCTCTTTATTATTGCAGCTTTTATGAATCGTAAAAAAGAAAAGAGAATTAAGTCCTAAAAATTTAAATTGAAAGCTGCTGGCTCCAGCCTCTGTGTCTCAATTTGGATGCTTGTGTTACTTATCTGCCATGCCACACTGTTTAAATGATGAAGTTGTTTGCTTTGAGCGTGATGTTCAGTGTGGAAGCAATGCAAACTAACAGTTGTGTATACTTCATAAAAAACAGCCATTGTATTATTTGAGTAGTGTCTGATCATCTTCAGTAAGGCTGGGGGGGGGGCTGTGAGCTGAGCTGCAGACTGCTGTTGCTCATCTGCTCACTGAAACTCAAGTCTCTGTTATTGCGTGGGTAAAATAAATCTGGAGGTATAGCTTGAGGCAGCATGAATGTAGCCTGCTGGATGATTTTTATCTCATGTATCACAGCTGACTTGAGGATTTTTTTAGGGTGGCTGTTGATTTTTTTTCCCATAACCCATAGCCGATGACTGATACAGGCTACTGATTTTCTTAAGCTGATTTTTGGGGCCAAAACTGCTCTTGCCTCCTCATTTTAAATCTTAAAAATGGCACAATGACAACAAATGTTACAGGTCTCAGTTATAGAATTAGACATCTTTATTGAACTATATTTAATACTAAATCAAGATGAGAAGAGAGGTAGATTATGTTGTAAACAGTAGGAACAGCTTTATCTTTGTTCAGCTTTATAACACATATTTTGATATAGTTTTGAAGTTGCTTCACTCTGCAGTCTGCAAGCAGGGGGGAGGAGCAAGGCATGGTGGACTGTAGTGTCTCCTAGCAACACAGAGCTGCTTGTGAAAGCCTGTCTGTAAATAAGACTGGGAGAAATATTGGTCAATGCCAATACAAGTGAAAAACCCAAAAATTGTATCCGTCCATCTTTACTTGTCTGATTCAGGAATTGGTTGAGAAACTGAAGTAAAACACAGGAATTAATGGGAGCAAAATCATATAGACAAGATTAAAGAGGGAGTGTTGTGCTTTCCCATATTTTTAACATGTATATAGCATGTCATCCATATTTTTTGTGCAGAGATTCATGTTCATATGTTTATTTATTTATTAAAAGACAAGTGAATGAAAAATATGTTTTTTTGAGCCTCAAATCATACAGCTGATACATGGGTACCAGAGAGACAGTGTGGCGTACAAAAATGCACACTACCCCCTCTTCAAAGCTAATTCAAGCCTCCGAAGTCAGTTGAGTCTATTCAAAATCTTTCATCAAACCTTTTTGATTTTTTGAAATTATGAAAACTGGAGGAAGCAGTAAGCTGACTTGGACCAGCTGTGGAGTTGCAACCCCTCCGCTCAGGTCAGAAGAGAGAACAAACTGTGCTGAAATTTTGCTCACACTCGCTGCAACAACTTAATTAAACATAATTTGGAAGCTTCAAGCAGTCAGGAGAAATATGGGGAATGAGGGATGTGAAATATACAGGTAGTCAGGGGATGTGCTTTACTCAGTTATTTTATGTATTCATATCACGGCGGTTGGTAAACAGTCATTAAAATGCATCTCAAATGTTGCCTTGGCTGAGACGAGATTTAAAACAGCCGCGATGGATTATTTTGGATGTTCATCTTTGTTTGTCTAATGGGTTTTTTAATGTTTGTATTCCTATGAGGACATCAGAGTTACTGACCATCTTTTCATAGGGATTTGGTAACAGTGTAGACTTCCTTTATAGTGTGATTACATAGATCTAAAATCCCCCTTGTCTTTTGCTCCCAGGTGTTACTGTTGCTGTGTATCGCAGACTGGATGGTTCACTCCATGTGGCGCAGCGGCAAAGACCCGGACAGTTTCTCCATCCCCTACCTGACAGCTCTGGGAGACCTGTTGGGCACTGCGCTGCTGGCGCTCAGTTTCCACTTCCTGTGGGTCATAGGAGACCAAGACAGCGACGTGGGGGACTGAGGTGGCCCCTGACAGAAAAGTTATCTATGGCAAAGGGAACCTGCCTTCTAACTTCTCACAGCCCTGAAGCGCTGTGGAAGTGTGGGTGCTCTCTGTCCCTGGCCTGCACATTCCTCAGCATCATTTCACTCAAACCACTGGATGGTTTAGGAACTACTTTTTGCTCCTGGCTTTTTTTCTACCCACTTCATACTTCATATATTTAGACTGTTCTCAGATTGTGATCTGCATAGTTTGCACCAAAGCACTTGCATATAATCATGCTGGTTCCTTAAAGGGAGCTGAGGAATCTTTGTGGCTATTTGGAGGTGACCTGCTCTGCTTTTGGAGGTCTTTTACTCAAAATGAAACATTCATGGCAGGCAGATATTTTGGAGATTTTCCACCTGATGTATCAAACAATTTCGTACCTGTCTTAGGTGTTTCTGCTCTGAATCACGGAGTCAGTGAAGAGGGGCAGAAATAGCCATCACTCTCAACACCATGGTTAAAAGGGAAAAACATTTCATGTGTATTAACGGTACCATAAGTTAACTCTTTATTCTTTGTTTACCTGTTTTTATTTGTCTGTTTTTGATGCATTTCAGTGTCCAAACTCATTTCAGCTCCGATTTCAGTATTTCTATCTCCCTGCTGTTCTAACAAGGCTGGATCATTCCACCCGGCTGAATTTAAGTAAACTTATATGAGTGCCGTCAGCTCATTTTGGTGTATTTTTTATGTTTAAATATTGTATATTTATTCTTTCTTTTCCATTACTTAACTTGTTTTCTTTCAAGAAATTGACCTGTTTTCAACTACTATTGGTATCTGGAACAAATCAAAAACAGTTGAAAAGATTTAGGGGTGACACAATAGACAGATCAGTCGAAGTATCTTCTTAGAAGGACAGCTGGGTTACTAGCCTGCAGTCCAGTTGTAGCAAACTGACCATTCACTTAACCAAACACTGTGCCTGCAGAACCTTAGCTTAGCAGTTAAAGCTTTGTGCACAGATCTGTATGTTTGGAGCCTTATGCAATGATTAGATTGTGCTTAATTTCAATTCCAACAACACAACAAAAGTGAAAGGAATGCATTAAAAGTGTGTTTATTTGGTGTAGACTGAATGCAGCCATTAGCATTTAGAGCTAACGGGTTACCTTGAGGAAAAGCAGATCAAATATTACTTTCATAGCTTGCAACCAGTAATTGTTAAAGGGAAAATTTTAAGTATTTCAAAATCACAGAGACCGTAAACTGTGCAAACCAAGTCTTAAAATGACCAGCATTGATGGCACCAAAGGTTCCTCAGCAAAACACATACCAAAAAAGAAAACAACCATTTTCTGAAACTTGTCAAAAAATAAATAGATAAAGACATATCAAATATTAATTTCTAAAACTCTGCTTCCTTGAAGGAGCTGCAAGCTTGATTTGTTCAGTTCATAGCAAAATTAATGTAAAGAACGACTCCTTCTCCTTCTTTCTCTTCTTCTGAAAAAACAACCTGAAAGCCAACCCAAACTTGGACAAAGAAAATATTCAGTTTGTAATTCTTGAATATCCTGATAAAAGTTGTTGCAAATGGTAAACACATGAATGTTAGCATACACATAAAACACAAGACCCGTAATTCTGAGAATTGTACATCCTGCTTTTATATTTACTTGTTATCTTGTTAGGAAAGAGCACTTGAAGGGGGTATTGTGCCTTTTCAGGCTTTGCACACCCCTGTGATAGCGTTAAATGATTGACAGAAAATATCCCAGCTTTTTTCGCAAACTACTGTTATCAAAACCCCTATTTCAGCTCCTGCCTCACACACTTTTTTTAGTTACTGTCACTTTAAGGCCTCCTACCCTTCTTTCATCTGATTGGCCAGCCTTCCAGAGGTTAGTCCTTGGTGTTTGAGGCTCGTCCTCTGTTAGCTTGTGAGGCAGAGATCTTTATGCGTGACATCATTTCAGCAAGTCTCAATAAGATCACATGCTAGTTTTAGAGCAGAACATTTTGATATGACATGGCATAACACCCCCTCTTTATTTTTATTTTCTTAATCTTAATCTAACCAGATCAGTAATTCAGTGTGAGCATAATAAGCTTACCTGGCTCAGAATGAGTCATCATTTCAGTTTCAACAACTTGTACAAACTGCATTTATGTCACACGAATTTGAACTATGACAATTAGAAATTTTAGATTTTAAAAGTTAGCTTGAGACACTGTTAGCAACCACACTGCTTAAGCAAGACTCATTAGCCGCAAACTGTTGCTCATAAAGAGCTGTCTTTACATATTTAAGCTGGACAAGTCAACTGGAAAAACAAAAATTCAAACAAATCTTTCTTATTGCTCCCATGAGCTAGCATGCTAAAGTTTAGCGCAAGAGGAAGCTGCAGGCCTCAGTGAATGGTCAGACATTTACTTTACTTGTATCATTGTAGCCAGTTTTACTCAGTTGTAGCCTCCTTTTATATTCTGTTAATGTAACAGCACCTTCTCTGATGCTCATGAAAACCAAACCATGTCAGGTTTTGTGTATTTTGTCCTCTTTTTCATTCCCTCCTCTGTTTGTTTGTGATGTTTGCCTCGTTGGGGGTCTGGTTGTGGGGGGATGTTTGCACATTAATCACATGCTGTTTACAGTGCATGCATGCATAGTATTTACATGCACGCTCACTATTAATCATGAATTTTCTTTTCTCAAATGTAGGATTTTATTTTTTGGGTTTATCAGACCAATTTGAGAGTCGGTGTGCACAGATTAAAAAATATCTCTTTATTGATCTGGTGTAAGCTCCCTGGTTGATGAGCAATTCCCTCTTAACTTGAGGGGAAAATGATCTCATTTGAAATTAAAGTTTTAAGATAAAACAACCTCCTTTATCAGACAGTAAAGCAGCATGTTGTGAGCATGTTGAGCTGGTGACACTGAAACTCCAATGTGCCTCTTGAAATTCACTGTTAACAAGGTATTTTTCTCTCTCATGCCATAAATGCATTTTTTTTTCTCCATAGCATTAAATGTAACACAGTGCAATGATTTCTTTTTGTACTCACTTTCAGTTCTGCCAAGTATTAAAGTGTTTTTGAGGAGTTTCATTCGAGAGAAAGAGATATCCACTGTGTAATAACAGCAGAAGCTTCTTCACAGTTGTCGGGATCAGGAGGATTCAAAGTGGATACATTTCCTTTTGGTTTGATATTCTTTATTTTCTTTTCCGGCTCATATGGGCCAAAAACGTCTAAATAAAAGTCTTTTCTTTTGAGTGCGTCTCATTTCTGGTTATTTTTGTTGAAGGGTTTGGCTGACAGAAGCTGTCCTCTTATCCACACGGGCACACAGCCGCAATCATTACAGCTCTGAAAAGAAGAAACGGCCGCCACGTGAGCCCTGAATGCAGCAGATGATATCTGAGATCATATTGAGCCAGGGAGGAAAAACAGATCTGATTGAAATGAACAGTAAAAATCTTCTCTTCCCTGTTTGCCTGGAATAAGCGCTCAGATATCATCTTTGTCCTCTTCTGATGGTCTCCATGACAACAGTTGGGAGATGCTCATCTTCTCTTCTTGACCTCTGTTTATGAAAATGTGCTTTTCTGCACAGATGTCACACATACGCCCACATTCTTTTCTGGAAAAACGTCCGTGGAGTGAGAGCATTTTGGGAATTGAACCATCCTAGATTTTCAGCACAAGAACAAAAGCTGTGTTCAGCAAGCTCTGTTTGCTCTCATAGAAACAGGAAGCTCAGCCTGGGTGACTGAATAATGTTGCAAGTGCTGAAAATGCAGTGTCACTACAGATAGAGGTCATAGGTAATTTTCTACAATGTTTGGTTGTTGCCTTGGAAAAACTATAAAAAATGTAATATTTGAATTAAATTTCCAAGAGTTCTAATTTTCTAGATTAAATACAACATAGTCATAATGTATGAGATAAGAACCAAAATAAAATTTTACAATTGTACGTTCGATTGGTTTCATTATGAATGAAAACAAAAAAAATTGAAAAACTGTTTGTTTTTGGGAACGTCACTATGGCCTCTGCCATGACCCCTACTATGCACTCAGTGACAACTGCCAGTCGCTCAGTGGCACCTCACAATCCCTATTGGCAGATGTCACTGAGCGATTGGTTAGGGTCACTGAGTTTCGGTTAGTGGTCAATAGCCATTGTCAGGGATTGACAGGTGCCACTCAGTGATTGGCAATTGTCACTATGCAAATGGCAGGGGTCAGTTAGCGATTGGCAGGTGTCACTGAGTTTCGATGAGGACTCATTAGCCATTGACAGGGGTCACTGGGCAATTTGTAGCTGCCACTGAGCTATTGGTAGGCAGATGTCACTAGGAATCAATGGCATTCCAAAAGCCACTTTTGGAGCTTGCTGTTACTTGAGTGTCATATCCTCACGATTGAAGTTGCGAATGCTCATGGGAAATAAAGTCTTTATACTAGAAAACACCAACTTTCCAAGATAGTTGTCACAACCCCTTGAAATTTGAAAAAAGGGTGTAGTGTTCGAGGTGAAAAATTAAAATAAGGAGATAGTATGAAATAAAAGCACAACAAAGTGGAAATGTAGAAGTATTTGCGTCCCCAGAATAAATTCTGCAGGTGGGGAGCAGACATCTCCACCACTGTATGACCCCTATAATGAAACTGACAAGGAAACAAGAGGCAACTTCAAAGTCAGACACCTGGGTGTGTCTTCCTTGAGTCAGAGCAGACAAGAAAGATCCTGTGCATGATCTTCATTTACAGTCTGTAGATGTAGATCTGATGGAATCTCCAGACCTCTTTGGTGAGATTCATTCACATTCACAACTTCAAAATTGATTTTCTTACCTCTCTTGATCAAAGCAATGGGTAGCAGATATCGATTATTCATGCTTGTGGATTATCTCAGGAGAAAATTGTTTGTGATCTTCAAATGAAGGTCTTTGATGCATTGAGCAGCTTTTTATTGAATAACAACAGCAGGTTGTTGAGATACCTGACTATTAGCACCATGATTGACAGCAAGCAAACTATGCCCTGATGTATTATTTAAGGTTACAGCTATTATTAATATAGTTCAGACAGCGTGTGTGCACGTGCTGAGTTTAACAACACACCCCTTTGAGCGTGTAGACGGCTGGATTTTAACAAGGTCAACAGTGCAGGCCTGATAAATCCAACTGAGGAGTTTTGGGGATACGTCTGTGAGCCTTTGTGGTGACCCAGACAGGACAAGAGGGGCTGTGAAACTTGACCCCTCCCTCCTCCTTTGTCACTCACCCAGCAACACTCGAGCCTATTAGCAGCATGTTAATGTGGAACCTTCAGACTTACTAGAAGGGGGCTCTAAGAAGTCTGTCAGTCAGCTCATGAACCCCCCCAAGAGCTCAGGAAAACAATAGATGTTTCATTCTGGTAGTATAATTGAAAACAGGTTTCACCATAGACATAGTGCTAGTCAAACCACAGCACTCAGACATGTTTTAACTGTGTTTGCTTGAGTGAAGAAGTCAAAATGTTAAACAACTAAAGTTGAAATAAATTCTGAATGTTACAAGATTGAAGGAGCTGTTAGGACTTTCTGGAAAAGCTAGTGTTAGCATTGGCAAAAAAAGACTGAACCTTCTCCTGCCCAGTAAGGAGCAACAAGGAAATGTTTTCAGTCACAGTTTCTGTAGTGTTATTGTTTGAAAAGTGACCTCAAGCAAACTTTATTAGATACATGTAGCATGAATCACAGCTCCAACTTGCAATGTTTGGGAATCTTCATTAGTTCCTACCAGTGCTCATTTACCAACTCAACTGATTCGCCCCTCATGATCAAAGCCAGTGAAGGCCTGATAGTTGGTTTTTCGCAAATGACATTGCATCTGATTCTGCTTTAGTGTGGAGTGTGTTTAAAACAATTTTGTCCAGTCCATAACAGGACGGACAAAGAGAAGAATTGGACCAAAAATACTACTGCAATGCATGAACCCAATGTAAAAAAAAAATTAAGTTGCAATAAATTAAAAATACAACATGATTTAAACTAAAAATAAAGCTGTTATCTTTGGAGATTTGAACTTAAATTAAAGCAGAAATGCTTTGAAATAAAAGTTGAAATAAATTTAAAATGTCCTAGGTTTTAGATAAAAATGAAGCAGAAAAACAAAGAGAAGTTGAACTAGAGTTACAGTGTGATGAAGTTAAAGTCAAAATATAGTTGTAATGTCAAAGACTTATTTGTTTTATTTTCATGTGTATTTATTTTATATTTTATTTATCATGATTAAAAAAATGCCTGTGAGTGAAGTCCAGCAGTCTGACTCAGGTTATCTGACAGAGTTGAGACTAAAGAAACTTTATTCAGAGCGTTTTTATGCTTTTAGATAGCTCAGAGATGCTCCTCTGAAGTCAGACTGAAGGAAATCTGAATTTCCTGTCGGAATTATTGAGCTCTCACGTAGATCTGCTTTGTTCTCTGTCCTCTTTAAAGTGATGTGACTAACATAGACAACATCTCGCCCTCTTAAATGTCATTTCTTAGAAAAGACAGAGACAGTTGGAAAGCGGCCTGGATGTGACATGATGACCTCCACGCCCCCTTCACTGCGTCCTCTGTCTTCAATTCTGACAGTAACTGTACTTTCGACAAGTGAAGATCGATAGGACTGTTACCCAGGACGGATGACTCAGCCTGGAGTGGGTGCTCAGAGCTCTCGAAGTGAAACGCTGGTCGATTTGTCTTTATTTAGGCTGTTATCAATCTCATTTGGCACCAAACCCAAACAGACCCAGCAGGAGGAGTGTGACAGCCTTTCCTCCGCGGGGAGAATCACAGCTGCATGTGTGACGGCCTGCGAGAGCTCCAGACAAACTAATTACCCATCACTAGTGAGGGACACAGAGTGAGGGACGCTGTTCGGAGAGAATGACAGAGTTAAGTTTGATCTGATGTCATCACTTGACTCTAGAGGAAAGACAGAAACTGCCCTTCACCCTCCATCCAGCTCTGACTGGGTGCTAGAAAAACATGTCAGTGCTGATGTATCATCACATCTGCAGGGTGTCACGGATCTTTTCACCTCCACTACTAATACTGGGTGACACAACACAGTCACAGAGTACGTTTCTGCCAGCTGGTTTTCATTCCCAACCATCAAATAATACAGCTCCATCACCTTGAGAGTTATTTTTGGACGCTGTCCTTTATTATTGAGTGAAGTGTTATTGAAAAGTGCAAAATTTCATTATTGTGTGGATGTCTTTTGAGTCCTTCACCAAAGTGGCATGATTTAATTAGGGTGTAAAAGTAACCACACATTATTAGGGCTGAGAATTATGGTAAATGTAGGAGCCCTAAAACAGTTTGTTTCATAGTCACATGTTTCAAAAGTGATGTGAGTCTGTCCAGAAAAAGTCATAGGATATCGACTCCAGCTCTTATAGATTCCTGATTTCAATTCCCTCATTTTTGAAGAGTAGAAAAGTAATAACTATTACAAGAAGAACAGTTAGCATGCCATTATTATTGGGGCATTTCAACTCTCTAAGTAAACTTTCAACTATGAGAAGTATTCTTTCTGTGTTGAAAGTGCTTGGTGTGACCTAATTTATCCAAAGCTTGGATGGCGTGATAAAAGTTGTATAGAAGGATGAGTGGCATGAGAAATTATCCGATAATTGTGAGGAAACAATCTTTGTTTTCTTAAGTAAACAAGAGAAATAGGTCATTAACTCGAGAAAACAACTGCAATTAATCTTTTTATCTTGGGAAATGGAGCACATTCATTGTAGAAAATTATGGCTTTTATCAGCTTCAATGTATAGATGCCAAGCCCTTATTTTAATTTCCTCAAGTCAGACGAACAAAAACCTGATATTGGAAAAAATATCAAACAAATGTGGGAACAAAGAGCCTAATTTTGATATTTTGGAACAAAGGAACACTCCCACCATGATGAAGTTAGCGTCATACTAGATGCAATTCTTCCTGCATAGGGTCAGCACCATTTTTTGAACCAGAAAAGTCTTCTGAGTCTAACCAGGCCACTCACATGTCCTTTCTTTGTTACTTCCACACTTTAACATTTTAAATGAACAAACATTTTGCGTCATCTGTTTTTGTGCCTTCTTGATCTGGAAGTTGTTTCATTTAAGTTGCATCAGTGCATCAACTCCCCAGCAACATCAGGAGAGAATAAGAAGCACAAAGAAAAATGAAAACAGCAGCTCATTTCAACTTAGGTCCCATACATCCTGCACCTCCACCCATACATCATTCAAAAGAGCAGATTCTTGAAGGAAAAGAGGATTCTCCATCTGTCTGTCCAGAGCCTGTGGTGTCTTTGTCTCAGCCTGGAGCCGGAAACAATCTGGGTGCAGACAGCTCATCAGGATGAGTGGCGTACACGGAGCAGCCTGAAGGTGAAACACTGCATATTATGGCTGGTAGAGTAATTATTCATGCTGCATATGTAGCTGCCCACCCTCATATCCCGTCTGTCAAACAGCATGTAATGGCAGAGCTGCTGCCGGGGGATTCTGTCAGAACTTTAATACACGGGCAGCACAGAGCCATAAAAGCAGATCCAGCTCTACAAACCAGCTCTACAACCATCAATAACTTTGTTATTCCAATATGTGGGCCGTCCTGACTGGAAGGTAAATGCAATTTGCTAAACCCTGTGGAGAGACGGTTTTATTGCTTCCCCCCTGTTAGAGGTCATCCTCAGACAAGTGCACAGATCTGTGAAGAATCATCGACTTTGCAGGAACATATAGAGCTGTCTGTGTTGATGTTTGACGCTTTTACTCTTCAGTCCATGTCCCTGAAGCCTGAAATGTAGAGCTGAAGCAAGAAAAACTCAAAAATCTTGGACTATTTATTGATAATATGCCAGCTCTTCAAAGCGAGGCCAAAACTTTTAGAGCTCCTCTTCTAACAGGCTGCAGTATGGGTCACAAAGCCCATCTTCTCTTCTTAAAGGGCACGGCTAGACTCACAAAAAAGATCAAGCTGCTGGTGAAATCCACATCATGTACAAAAATATAGAGGTCTAGAAATAATAAAGAGGTTTAAAATATAATATATATTACAGTTTTTATTTTCACAGACCCCAGGAAGTTTTGCTGTCTTAAAGTGATTCCCCCTCCGCCTCAGGTGGAAGGAAAGAGTCAAAATTCATACTTTTGTCACCATTTGTTTTTAACTCCATCAGCATGAGGTAGCACGGTGAAACAGTCACAAACACATTATAAATAAACATGGTGAAAATAACAGAGTTTTAATTTACAATATTAAAGTTGTAATTCTATATGCGATTTTCCAACAATCGCACTTTACCCAATAAAGAAACGTAACACACATGTTCACAAACTATGACACCAAAAAGATTAGAGCTCCCCCTACTGACTGGCTATAGGACAGGTCAAAAAGCTTTGCTCTCATTTTTTCCCAGATGGAGCTGAGATCAAACTATAACGTTTAGTCATATCAAATTTTTTTCTCAAGCATAGTTCTTACAGTCATAAACACACATAATTCTGATTTATGTCACAGCATTGAATTTCCTGACAAGTTTACTTTTAATTAGTCACTTGATTTTTTTAAAGATAATTGAATGGAGGATCCCTGACCGAAAACAACAAACACTAGAGTTATTAAACTTTCCCTTGCCATCAAAATGTTCTCAATCTTTGAGATATTTAATTATGTCTGGAAGAAGTTATTCCAGCCGGGCTGAGTCTGTCCCTCTCATGCAAAATATTCTTCTCCTAAAAGCGTCCAATCAAAGCTCCCTCCTTTGTTCAGGGGTTACTCCACTAAAGCTTAATATTACACCAGATGGTGCAAGAGAGTGAAAAGGATAACTCCTTTCATTTTGTACTCTTCAGCTCCCTCTGCGCTCTCAAAGGTCAGCTATGTCTGCGCATCATAGTTCAACCAAGGCTGAACTTTAAAAGACTGCCTCTGACTGTGAAAGAGAGTTTATTGATTGGCTGGCAATTGTTTGCTATGTGATGATATTTTGCTGTTATTGAGGCCTAAACACTCCGGAGTGGTGCTGCTGTGCAGTGGGTTTACTAATGAAGACTTCAGTGTGGGCGGACAGCTCAACAGCCCCTCTATATTCTCCTTCCTTCTGACTGGTGACATTTTTTTTTTTTATGGCTACATTAACCCTTCTGATATTAAACCCCTCTGATGTGAGCAGAGAAACCCTCCTCTATTCTGTCCACTTAGTCTTCAGCTCTGAATGTCACATTTGCATAGATCAGCGGGTGATTTATCATCAGATCAGGTTATCCATTTATTTTGAGTGTCCTGCCAGCACTTGTCATCTTTGTGGATGAAATATCTTCTAATCATGCTCAATGTTTTACAGTAAAACCCTCCTGAACACTCATTGCATTGACAGCTGACTGGTTTGGGGAAGAAGTGTTTTGCTTGAGGGCAGGAAACCTTCTCTTTCTTCTTGAAAAAATAAAAATGTGCTTTAGAGAATCTGGACCTGTAATGCTCTGATCACAAGCCGTCTTATCCCAGCCATGGGAAACTGAAATCAGAAATCTGATGTTATCTGTGATAAGAAAGCATGAAACCGTCTTATCACATATATTTTCTGCAGCGCATCACTTCACGCTTCACGCTCATGTTCTGATTCTTCCCCGTGGTCAAGAGGGATTACTCTGAGCACTGCAGAACATGTCAGGAGAACGAGAAGTCATGGGCTCACTCGTGCCTGAGATTTAGAGAGGCCTCATCTGAAGTTTACAGTGTGCTTTGTCATGGTTCAGAGCTGCCACCTTGGCTCTGTTTTCATCCAAAAAGGGATGAAATGGATCAATTCCAGTCAGCTGCAGGGGGAAGATGAAATTAAACGCTGGAGTTTGAAATTATCGCTGATATGCTTGATTCTTTGGTTCCTCTTAAACTGGTTTATCCCACCTTTCCGGACAAAGGGTTTCAGTGTTTGCTCTCTGCATCAATCAGGTTAAAATTTTTTCCCATGACTTCCGCAACATGGAGGAAGAAACAGATATAAAACCATCAGTCCTTCAGTAAAGACTTAAGACTTTCTGCTCTTAGAGGCCGACTCAAAGTTTACCTTAAGATAGCCTTTTTAGAGGTTTATTGGAGACTTATCTGGTTTTTCTTTACAAAGGCGCCATTTTCATCAAATTGTCTTCTGACCAAAAAAATAAATAAATAGAAATATACAGATGGGTCTCCTGCCTGGCTCTTCTTTGTCACAGCATCAGATCAGAAAGGTTTCCATTCAAGTCACTGCGTAAACTCACACTGGATCTGCTCTCTTCTGGTCTGGCTGCCTCCCAGCACCGGCAAGTTGCAGCAGATACATAACAGTCCTATTTTTGCTGGATACCAGAGCTGTGATGTGTCATTATACAAAAAGCAGATCTAACAGGACAGGATGTTGTCCAACAAAATCACCTAACCTTGCTGTAGTTTACTAAATATGCAACAATCTGGTGTCTTTCCCATCAATTGTGATAAATTCATTTCAGAAGAGACCTTATGCTTGCAGTTTACTCTTTCATCCATCGCCTATTCTTAGTCTGATGATGAAGCTGCTCATTCCTCGTTTTCTGCCCTCCTCTCCATCCCTCACACACTTTGATGGATCGCTGTTGGTCTGTCTCTAATGACAGGGTGTGTAGGTGCGGAGGGTAGGAAGGGCGATGTGTATTTTAGAGATGGGACCACAAGGTCAGCCAGGGAGATGAGCGCTGCCAAGTGTATGCGTCTGTGTGTCTAAAGGTGTGGTTGCTGGAGGGGTGGAGTGCTGGGTAGGGGTTTGGTTCAAGCAGGTGGTTGCACCCCATCGCTTTTCTAAACAACAACAGCAGTCCCTGTTTTTTTCCTTTTTTCAGCATGTCTTGTTTACAGCAGAGTTTGGATTGAACAGCATCAACTTTACAAGGTGACACTTAAAGATGCTGTTACTGCTTTTAGTCCACATCACTGCATCACAGTCCTTTCATTTCAACCACTGACCATGAGACAAGGGTGGTGGTCTAGGGTCTAAAACAAGCCTGGACTTATTTCTGCTTAAATATTTGATGATTCAAGCACATAAAGGCTCCAGAAACCATGAAAGAAAAAGCACAGGAAGAAAAAATAAAATTACCAGAGATGTTATGATTCTGTCTCTAATCTCATTTCAGCACTCAAGGCCACTGAAGGTGTGTGAAGTGGGTGTGACTGAATGTCACGAATGTCATCACGTCTTCCCTGGAAAAAGCTGTTGACTAGTTCTGTATCATATTTTTTCGGTGTTGTAATTTGCTTGGTGTACTTCTCCAGTGTGAAGATGGTGAAGAGGTGTTGGATTTGTAAGAGCAAATTTATTTTCTTATTTCTTCAAGTGGTCCTAATATGCTGTTTTATCACTGCTGTAATGTAAGAGATGAAAGTCAGAATGTCTTGAGAATTATGTCGAAACTATAAAAAAATATAAAAAAATAAAAAAAATTAACAACATCAGAGTCATAAGTCATAACATAATGATATTAGCGTCATAAACAAAAGTTGTAACATTGATAAAAATTCAAATTAGAAATTAATTAGCTCTTAGTTTGGATCCAAATTTAATACAAATGATCACACTCATACACATACTCCGGGCCCATAAAGACAGTTTGATAATAGGAATAGTGCCTGCTATGAAACACAAGTGATGTTAACTCCTACTTTTTGAACATGTATTTTATACCTGCATTTTTTTCATCGCTTGGGGTGACCATCTGTCATGTGGGCTAACCGATGATCGGCCATAACTGCTAAATTCAAAACAGAATATCCATCAGTTTCAGCACAGATTTTAATAAGTGGTATACTGTGGTTAAGTGGATGCTATCTTTATACACTATAGATCAGTATTATGGATTTTAGAGCAAACGTGGGTAGTGTAACTGCATTACAGAGAAACAGACAATGGCTCCCCATAATCATAATAAAATTGCCAAATTAGTCTTTTTATAAAACAACTTAATTCTTGGTTTCATAGTTTTTTTCCGACTTCCAAGAAATTCTGTATTGATGGAGAACCTGTAGAAATATGTCTTGAGCTTTTACTTAGCTGAGAAGGTAATATGTGGTCACATATTCAAAATTTTAGACATCATGTTTCTAAAGAAGAAGTAAGGAAATGAGAAATCCATAATTTGAGTACTGTCTTTGTGTATATAAGAAAAATGAGTGAGGAACATAAACTGTCTTTATGTTCTGGTTTACGACAAATTGAGTTTAGCGCTTTAAACATGTATCCTTAATGGATATATTGTTATAATTGTAAGTGTATAACTCTTAGAGGACTGTTTTGTGGATAATCTTGCGGAAAATGATTTATTTCTTCGGATTCAAATATGTGAATTATGTGTTAAATGAGTGGTCAAAGAATGTAACTGTCCTCAGAATAGTGTCCAATTTGGCTTGAAGATCTGGCCTTGGACACCTCTCACTCCTACTTTCTTGTGCCTCTTTCCCTCCTCTCTGTTTACTGCCCGGCAAACCTGAAATATGCAACCACTCTAAATAACAACGTCACTACCAGGCAGTAAAGACTGTGCTGAGGATTGAATCCAGCCTGCAGTCACTGTGCTATGACAGAGTTTCAGTGTAGGGGTCAGAGGTCAGTCAGTGGGTTGTATGTTTGACAAACTACACTCTGATTACATATGAGAGCAATCTTTTTCTGCCTTTCTCTTTTTTCCTTCATGTTTTTCATGTGGTAGATTTTGGACCCGGGGGCTTCTCTAGAAGGCAGGACACTTTAAAGGAACCACTGAGTGCAACAGAACACTGTGTTGGTGTAATGAGAGAGCTGGTGGTCTCTGCAGAGAGGCTGTGCACGCTCTGAAGCGGGCTGAGACGTAGGCTGATACAAACACAGCGGCTGCAGCTTTAATGAGCCGTGGCTTCCAGCTAGCAGGTGCACCAGAGGCAAGAATATGAAGTCTGTAAGTCCTTCAAAATCTAACCATCAGTGAGCCATCAGGAAAACAAAACATGTAACAATTATGAAGAAAGGAAAGAGGATTGTAAAGGGTAATACAGCATCAGATAAAAAGTAAATGAAATTCTTGTATTTACAAGCCTTTTTTAGTGATGCTTTGTGCTGCTGAGGCAGAATGAAAATCAGAAATCATCATGCAAAATCTTGAACGCTTTCGTACGCTGTGGAAATTACACTAGGCGGGCTTTCAGGCCTATTTATGTTTAGCCGGCCAGTCTTGCTAGCGGATGTGATGGAGACATTTCTTTTTATCATCTTTTATATTCTTTTCTTTATTGAAGTAGTGAGAAACAATGTTTCAGAGGTAAATGGTTTGCAACTTTTATGACACCAAATACCACTGGACACCAGTGAAGAAGATAGAGAATGAGAGTTTGCAGTATGGAAGCCAATCTCTGCAAGTAAAAAAGATAAAACAGAAAAACTGGCTTTTATGAGATTTTTTTTCTCCATGTTAAGTTAAAATTTTGGGGTCTTAAATGACTGACACCTATCAGCCATGCAAACTGCAAAAGTTAACAAGTTTCCAGTTTTGGTTGATGCAAAGGACTGGCTTTTTCAACCTATACAAATGAATGACAAATCCTATTTAAAACAATGGATTTCAGTCAGAGGAAAGAGCCCAAAAGAGGAGCAGTTACTGTTGATTAGATCAGGGGATTCAGTCACTTGCATCCATTTATTTAAACCCTGTAAATAAACCATATAATGATAGCTCTCATGGGAGTCATGGGCGAGGTACTGAGGGGTGGTAATGGTGCGGGGTGATGATAGCAGAGGCATTATCGCAGACATAAAACATGAGTGCCAATGTGTCACAGTGACTTCCTGTTCCAGAGCATTCAAGTCTCTACACCAAGAACTGTCAGTGTGGATTAAGAGAAAAGCAGTTTTTGAGAAATATGGGATAGATAAGAAATAAAAGGTATGGTATGTTTATTTAAGTTTGTACGTGTGTGTTTGTGTGAGGCTGCCGGGGGATTTGCTGAGCAGCCTGACAGCTTGAGGGGAAAAAACATGTTATCATTCTGCTTTGATGGATCCATGGTGTCCACCTGAGGGCAGAGGATCAAACAGGTGTGATTGGTTGCTGACACTGCTATGTGACCTGTGGATTGTTGTGAGAAGTGTGGATGGCGGTGATGTTTGGCACATGGGTCTTTTTCCATTTTCAGTCCATCGATCTCCAAGGAGCTCTCTGGTCCTCTTTGGTTGTAAGTTGTAGAGGTTCACCAGGAGACCAAATGTTGACCTAACTTTATCCTTTAGCCCAAAATTAATTAAAAGTCATTTTTAGAGTGAAGAAAGCATGGCAGCCACAGAGCATTTCTAAGCCACCGCCATGCTTCACTATATGCTGTTCTTTTCTGCTTATGCTTCATTCTTCCTCTTCCATTGCAATTGATCCAGGGCTTCAAAAAGTTCCATTTACATTTTGTCTCTCCATAGAAGAGACTCACAACACTTTCATGGAATATTTGTACAGTTTTGAGCACAATGGGGCCAACATTTCTTCTTCTTGTAGCTCAGTAATGGTATGTCATGGAGTTTAACCTTCGGCGTTAAGTATGTGCGTAACTGTGCAAACTGGAACTTTAGTACCTGCCACCATCAAGTCTTGTTGCAGCTCTTTTGCCGCCACACAAAGGTTTTTGACGACTTGCCTCCTCAGATATGTGGTGGCCCTGGTAGATGAAGCTTTCTTTCTGCCACATCGAGGACATGTAACCACTGTAAAGTTAACTCACTGGCTGCCATTGACAACTGTAGACAGTTAACGGTTGTATTTGAATTGGACATAAATTGTGTTTTTCACTGGAGTGACTAAGGGACAGTCTGGCAGAGCTTTTTCATCAATATTGGGCTTGTAAACTAGTGTGCTGACGAACTGACCCCTGCTTTCTTTGGATGAGAAATCAGTGAGGATTTTGAGAGGAGATGACAAAGACAACAGCAGATGCTACTGGCAGATGTTAGTCAGCAAAGTTCAGGCACCTCACACTTGATCAGAGTTTGTGTTTTTACCATGAGAAAAGATGACGGACATCATGGAGATGATCAAAGGATACAGCTTCAGAGGCAAGAGCTAAAACGTACGCAAAGGTTGCTATCTTCTTTTTTGGTCAAAAGCAGATGATTTTGGTGGAACCAGCCCGTGTTCAACTGCTGATGACTACCACTTACATAATATTAGTTGTGTCAAGCTGTTGGAAGTTTTTTTTTTTTTGGAGCATTGCAAACAGCTCAAAGTTTGTAGGTTTGGCCAGTTGACCTATTTAGTGAAGGGGTTAAGTATTTCTGAGTGCCTTCTTGCAGGGCCGATCATAGGCTTATACAGAAAAGCCTTGCAACCACTTTGATAACGTCACATACACAGCCTTTACAATGCAGTTTGACATTGGATTACCATTAACTTTGATCCCAGTAAAAATATGGAGACCGTCAGAGAAACTGAGGCAGATTTATGGATTCAATTCTCTGTTCTGCATGGTGTGTTTAAGTGCTGCGTGTACTTCTATGTGTCAGAGGTCTCACAAAGCTGCTGTCCTCTGTAATAAAATTTGACGTATTGAAATAAGCAGTGGGAGGCATGAGGGAGTTTCAGTGTTATTTTATTGTGAAAACATCAGACAGGATGCAGCGCGGGTTGTGCTGCTGAAGTATCGACATCGCTCTCCCACACCCGGTGCACAAACACTCAGTCAATTATTCATGATTCACCGTGAGAGCCCCAGAGAATGAACGGAGTAAAATCAGAGCGGTGAGAGGCCGCCCCCGGAGGAAACCAGAGATACAGGTAGAGTTTAGGTGTGTTACTGTGATAGAGAGGAAAGGAGGAGTAGATGTCTGAGAATAAATAAATAAATAAGTGATGCCTATTTGAACGAGGGTCTCGCCTTTTCTCCGAGATGACCCCTCTAAGGCAGAGAAGATACAGCACAAACACACACTCACTTACACACACTCATACACACAACCCTCTCCAGCTGCTCCTCTTGTAGCTACAGCTCTTGAGGCACTCTGATGCACACAATGATGATGGTATGTTATAGATTCAAACCAAACGGCTGATTCTGAGGACTAATTCTTCAAAAGGTCATGCACTCACGCACATGAACTATGAGAAAGGTTACATCCTCACCGTCTGACAGAACATGGAGCTGCTGAAGAGATCAGAGTGTAAGAAGGCGAACACAATGTCAGAGCAACACAGAGAGCTCAGTTCACATCACGCCATTTCAGACCAATTTAAAGAATTTGTTTGAAGACGATTCTCTCTGCATGTTTAGGCCAAGCTTACAAAAGCTGCATAAGAAAAAAATGAGAATTTTCTGAGAGGCTTCATCTCCATGAAGATAAAACCCAGTTTTTCATTCACACTTTGACAACCTTTTCAGGAAAAAAGATTCCTGTGTAGGTGTGAACAGAACCTGAAAGCCTCAGGAGCTTTCTCTGCTCTCAGTAGGCTCTTGCTGCAGTCACATGGACTCTGCAGGAGCTGAACTGTGTGATATTGATGTGGGAGCGAAAAAACAGCCGAAGAGAGGATCTCTGTCATATGAGGAGGGAGTTTTAAAGTGTGATTGGATTTTTTCTTTATGTTAAAATTAGTTGGTTATTCTTCTTTTCATTAAGAACTGATTTGACTTTTTCTCCTTGAGTGGCACTGCCAATTCTCTATTTCTAGACGTTTATTAGAAGTACAACAGGGAGGCTAATTGGTGACATTAGAAAACATGATGTAGTTCAATAGCTGGTAATCTTTTCAGCTATGCTCCTGATTGTTGTATAATTGTATTGATGACTTCTAACAGTGGAGTGTGTGAAATGACTCAGCGAGAGGCAGAACAATTTGTCCTGCTGGCAGATGCTGAAGTAAAAGGCTGACACCTAGAAAATATATGAACGCTTCTTACATACACTGTGTGTTTGTGTGTGTGTGTGTGTGTGTGTGTGTGAGAAAGAGAGATAGAGAACACTATAGAGGAAGGCCCAGGTGACCAAAGAAAGAAGGCGCGCTGATTCATTTTAGCAGCTCTGTGTTGCTGGGAATGAAAGGCACAAAGAAACAAGAGTGCCACTAAAATGCATGTGAAAGTGTGTGAGTGTGTGTCAGCATATGTGCCCGTGTGTGTGGCTGGGGACAGATGCATCCAGACAAAAATTTGAAAAAAAAAAATTAGAGTTAAACAATTACAAATTCAAGCAGTTGAACATGAACAGCAGAATGAATGACATCATATCATAAGGGTATGAAACCTCCCTGAAATGAACTGAACTGAAGGGGAAGTGAAAGCTTTGTCCCTCTGTGCTGATGAGAAATATGATTCTTTATGTCAAAATTGATATTTTGTTTCCAGAATAAATAAAAAAAACATACAACCTCCAAACTGAATGGATTAACCCAAAGCATGAAAAACAAACAAAAAGGGTACAGTATTTTGGGAAATACGCCTTTAAACCAATACCACACTCATGTCTCTGGGGAAAATAAGAAGCTATAACTAGCAGTCAGTTAGCTTATCTTAGCTTCGCATAAGCACTGAAAACAGAAAATTACACCAGCTGGTTAATTTTAGAAGTTTAGGCTATGATTTTAGCACTCATTTCCTCAATTGGTGGCATGGATGCATTGCTGCTGTATTTGTTTGTGTCAGGATAAATCTAAAATTTATGCTGAGTCACGATTTGCCGTATAATGATCACTCTTGTTGAACGCTTTAATACTTCTTTAGTATTCAGCATGTGATATCACAAAGACTGCATTGGAGATTTGGGGTTGGGCATTGAAGGGTTGCCAGTTCAAATCCCAATACAGAATACAGTCTTGACCATGAGGTGCCGGAGAAAAGTTAACATGCTAACACCAAACAAACAGAACCAGGATATTTCATGTGCTAAACATTGACTGATTAGCATTTTAGTTTTGAGCATGCTTACATAACTGCATTGGCTATATCCTTTCATCCACCAAGTATACAGCGTTACTCTTTCCCAGAGGTCACTGGGTGAAAGGAAAGATACACCCTGGAAAGGTCAGCATGCAATTGATGTGTGTTGTCCAGAACAGGGCCAGAGACTCTACCTCTCAATAATCAAGTGTTTCCTGGGTTTCTGCATAAGTAAGTTCAAGACTACTTGCTTTAACATCAAAATCAATGAGAATGGCATTGATTCCCTCATTAGGTTTCTATAGGAAATAAGCTTATTTCCCTAATCTATTTTAAATGAAATGCTCTGTGCGGCTGTATGGTCTTAGAAATATGTGCATAAATTACATAACAAAGAAAAAATCAGAAATTAAAGCATCCTTTCCTCCCTTTGATAAAAATAAACCTGCCTGTCATCAGCACACCGAAACAGCAAGAGATGTAAATCAGTCTAAAAATAGACATCGTTCAAATCGACATAAATATGTCTGACTGTTTAACTTAAATATATAACTTAAACTCAACTGGGCAGTGAATAGGCTGAGTTATTTGCAGGCCAAGGGATTAAGACTTGGGACAATAGCACCATAAAAAAAAGCTGTTTGTTTATATCAGTGGCAGAAAATCTACCAGGCTCTGTGCTGGATGTTTCCCCATGGAGACATTTTAGCTGCTCTGTTTGCTTAAGCAGTCTGCCCTTTCCAGGGTTCATGAACATGGACTTGCTGCTGTTTTTTACACAGGAAGCCTCTTTTTGGAGAAAGGTGAGAGAGGTGAAAATGAGTGAAGAAAGAAAAGGCCTCTGTAATGGCTTGTTTTGTAGGCTAAGAGGTCCTTTGTGTATCGTCTTTCTTCCACTCTGGCTTTAAATGAGCAGTTAAAGTTGAGGCTCAGTCAGTGTGTTTAAGTGGAGAGTTTCTTCCAGCCCAAACCTCTGCTTACAGCTGCTGAGTAAGATGCTGCGTGGCATCAACATCAGCAAGAGCGTGCAAATGTGTGAGCTGTATATTTTACTGTGACTCTCCCAGGAGGGGGTCGTGCTGAGAATACAGCCATTGTTCCTGCAGGAGAAGGATGGCTGTGGCCACAGACCAGGCCAGTAGCTTTACTCCTTTATTAGAGCCAGATGTGCGTATGGTGCAGAGAAGTACGTCTGTTCTCTCATTATAACCCACACAGGCATGTGAACACATATGTGTACAGTAATAACACTTCAAAAGCTACATGAAGAGGTTTGCTGCTCCGACATCCACCAGAGTGTTTCCTGGAGGATATTCACGTCTATAAATAAGCTCAGATCGGTCATCATGCCTATTACTTCTGCTGACTTTTGACTCTCAAGCTTTTTTTTGAAGACAGTGGGTCACCACTGCACATAACTTTAAAATGAAAAGCGTCAGAATGAACTCCATGAACTGATTGGTATTGTGCTGAAAACTATTTTCGCAAAAACAGCAAATGGCTATTAAAGAACTTAGTGTCGACAAAAATAAAGTTAAAAAGAGAGAAAGCAAAGCCAAAGAAAGCCTGGCTTATAGTCTCTTGAAACTCTCACACATACCTCTGAGTGAGTACTTTGTTCTCACCTGCTTGAAAATGCAAGGACAACTTCGATATTAATAACAGAAACTCTACACATTAAATGCAATACCTCACACCTTTCAAAGACATATTTTTAAATCTTCCTTTTCTTAAGGCTGTGTCCAGCAGCATGGCTGTAAAAACTGCTCAGCATCCTCCAGGTGAAGGAGAAAGAGCTTTCAGTGAGACTTACATCGCACCAATACCAAGCTGCAGTGTTACATGACAGCGGTTCAAACTTCGTTAAATTAAATGATTATTCAAACATTTGAAGCATCTGCTGATTTATCAAATTTATTGAATGGTTTGGATTTAATAGCTGCTTCTCTCTTTTATTGATTCAAAAAACACTTCTGCTTGTCACATCCCAAAAGGTGAATATCTCCTCAGTTGCTCTGTGGCTTATTTTCCTGTTATAGTTTTGTTTTGTTTGCATTTTTTTGGACCCCTCTTTATTTGAATTGCAGGTTTGCAGAGATAAAATATCACACTGACTGCGATCAAAAAGATTGCAAAGCGTTCAGAGACAAATTGTTGGCTGAAAAGAGGAGATTTACTTGATGGGGGCTCAGATCACAACAGAGATTGTGCATCAATCCAGAAAATCTCCTATTACAGCCTTTTTAGAGAAACATTTGCACATCTATTAAAAATGCACAGTGAAATCCACACAATGGAAACTCCAAACAATTCGACCAATATCCTTGAATTTGGTCTTATTTTGTTGAACACAGAGGTACAGTATCATAATATCTGTCAATAAAAGATGTAGCCTTAGGTCTTAAAACTCAAACGAGACCAAGTTTCTGCCTCTGAGTCAGTAATGCTCACACACCAGCCCGTAATCGAATTCACAGCATGATGGAGAGTGCAGTTATTAACCTTGACATTGCTTAGCATCGCTAGCATTAATCACATTAAAGTATGACACACAGTCTCTGATTCTGTGATGTGGGCAATAGATATGTGCTCTGAGAGCAGCAGCTACTTCTCAGGCTCCAGTGGGGGAGAGGAGGATAATGAGCTGGATTGAATACGAAGAGTGGATCTCTGAAACTCTCACAGCCTTTTGGCACCAAATATTTGACAACAGAAAATGTAAATTAACTCTGTGCTGATTTCAGACACAGAAGGACAAAGCAATATGCTGAAATGTGGCAAAAACACCTTTTAAAATGAAAACACTTTCATGTACCAGTGAGGAGGCAAGTTGTGAAGAAGAAATGACAAAACAACTCTCAACAACAGTTCAGCTTTAAAAAATCCCCAAAAATGTCCATCAGCCAGGAACACAACTTAAACCTTCCTCTGTTTAATTAATCAACAATGCAAATTAAATAATATTTTGTTATTGCTGCTCGCAGCAATACTTCATTAGACAATAGAAATTAGCATAAAGACAAAAGGATATTCTTAATTTACTGAAAGACATGTTTGGTCATAAAAGACAGGTCTTTGTTTGTGGGTGGGCCCTGGAAGAGTCTACTGAGCCCCCTGGGCGGGGTATCATGGTTTACAGCAGGGCGGGGTTATGAGATCCAGTGCCTTTAACCCTTTCAGACCCACACAGGCTCTGAGTCTCTTTCCTGCTCTGATGTGTCACTTGCAGCTGGTGTGCCCATTATCCGAGAGCAGCCTGCACCATCCCATAGCTCTAAGTGTTAAGGATGCTTGGTGTTACAGGCAAAGATTTATGAAGCTCTTCCAGACTTAACTGCTACCACAGAAGTCTCAGGGTCCTCAGGTTCCAGCACAAGTTGCCCCATCTCCTGAATCCAAAGAGACAGAGACCTGTGACAACTTGTTTATTCAAAACCGTTGGCTTGTGCCATGTTGCCACACCTACTCTTGAAGAGGTCTTAAGAGTGAAGTCAGTAGCCATCCGTTACAGGGCGTCCTTGAGGCGTTGATGAGCCAGCTTCCCTCGGAAATACATGAATCTTAATGAGGGCAAGGGTGACGGGCGTTAACACACCGCACTGACAGCGCAGTCGAGGAGGACATGACTCGTGTTTTACAATTTGACGGAGTTTTCTCTATTGATCAGGGGGAGGGGGAGATAAGCTTAGCTCCCACGATGCATTAGGGTCAGGGCGCGTGCGAGGCCGCTGTTTGCTTTGTAGAATCAGAAGCAGCCTAATTTGTCAGCAGTTTTTTAAACATGAAGGGTGCATCATTCGGAGAATCCCTCTGTAAGTCTGTCCTCTGAGGATACATTTTGAACACCTTGAAGACCTGCTTCACCTACACATTAAAGTCCTTGCATGCGTTTGGTTCATTTTGCCCACATTGAAATCCAAACAGTGTCCCTGTATCACTCAGAGTGGACTGGACATTCATCCATTTGAGCCCAGTTGAGCACGCATTACCTCTTTCAGCACCTGTTTGTAAGTCTAATTCGGACCCCAAGCCTACAAGGTACAAGAACAGTTTTTTAAATCAAGTGTGCCTCCAAAATTATTCCGCCCTTCACTCTTCTTCTTGCCTCTCCTTACACAAGGCAACCAATCTCAGAGTCCCAGCTCTGTCCTCCATTAGTCCAGCCGGAGGTAGCTGGGTGTGGAGTAGTTGAACATGAGGAAGTCCAACTTGTAAAGCTGATAGAGCTGGATCTGCTGCTGAGTGCTGATATTGCTGAAGAACTGGGCTGTCATGGCATCTGTGGTACGAGTGGACTTGGCGTAGCTGGGGAAGCGCAAGGAATCGCTTACACCCACCAGCCGTAACACATAGTTTGCGTCCTCCTCCAGTGTCTCATACTTTCCCACAAGGTCATAATGGATGTGACATGGGTGGCAGAGCTGGTACACTGTCTGCCAATGCTCATTGAGTGGGCCATCACGCTGCGTGGCCGGATCAACCAGGTACTCAGCAAATTCCTTGAATTTGACATCGGCGCCATTAAGCAGGGCATCCTGTGTGGCGTTCTTGCGGTAGCGCCGGATGATGCGAGTGCCAAAACGCTTGTGGAAGGATGAGTTGTACTTGAGGGTGAACTTGTTGCGGTACGCAGAAACCAGCCTCTCAAAAGGATCACGGACAAAGAGGAACTTGAGGTAGTTCTTGAGGCGGTGATTGATTTCAGCAATGCTGTACTGGTTCAGCGTCTTCAGGTTGGAGGGAACATGGGCTTCGTTGGAGGGGATTTCCATTGGGTCACTGTGGATGAGAGGAAACAAAAAAGTGAAGGACTCTACAATACCAAATTCTATGCATGCAGCTTCTAAAAGATGTCTTCAATCGTGAAGCAGCACACAACAAGGCTTAATTTGTGCAACTCTGACAGACTGATTAGTATATTAGAGCAATGAAAGGTCTTCCACTTGGCCCTTTATGAAAGCACAGTACAAGGGAAAGACTCACCTGTATTTGCCCCGACCTGTGAGAACCATCATTACTCGTTTCCAGTTGGTACACGCCACCTTGGGAACGTAGCAGTAGATGAGCTCATGGTCCTCATCCACCACAAGGTGTTTGAGGTCTCCTGGTGTCAAGACTCTTCGTTTGCGACTAGAGGCGCTGTAGACTCGACAGGCATCCACCACCTGATCCCTCCTGGCCTGGTGGAAGACGGCTGCACCGGACAACTCAGGCTGTGAAGGGAAAGTAAGAGGAGGGGATGGAAGAGGAAGAGACATTGCTGTTAGATTAAAGAAGAAATAATGGATGGTGTATGGACTTGTACTTTAAGAGCTCTTCTCCAGTTTCCAATCATTCAGTCCTGTGGCAGAGGATGCTACAAGAAGAGGCCATCAGTGTTATTACCACACTGCTTTGATCCGGGCTCCTTGTATCACATACAGAACTGCCAACCCTCTGACCACAAATCAGACACAAACACAAATCTTTGAGTCCTGGTCATGTTTGAGAGCACAATATTGGTTTATCACAGATTATTCTATATGTCAGCAAACAAGGTTATTGCCATAGGATTCACTATATGTCCACAAAGTTTACCGGAAAGTGGTTGGGATATGGCAACAGTAATGCACAGGCAAAAACATTTACAATTCTCTGCATTTTTCTCCACCTTGCCTCTTACCTTGCTACCATAGCAGCACCTTTCAACCCCAGCCATCAGCACAGTAAACTAGCAGCCATCCCTACAAAATTAGCTCCACTTTAAGATGAAACACTATCTTTACTCTTCTGATCTTGAAGCTACAACCTTTAAGCCTTGTCGAACACGAACACATTATCTGCATCAAAGTGAAAATCTGTAGCTTGAGTCTTTGCTTTTATTCAACCTTGTTCCATAGGTGTTTCTGTATCCCTTCCTTGGCAGTATGAGGAGGATCTAAGTGTGCCAGTAAAGCACTCTGAAATGAATGAAACTGAACCAAAGGAGAAAGATGAAGAGAGATAGATAGGGGACACAGTCACACAGATAATGTACGAGAGTTATTAATCTCAGCCTTTATTATCATCACACTCATCTCTTTATTGACTCTATCTTCTCCCCCTCGCTCCACAGACTCTGTAAGGGGAGTAGACCACGAATATGAAGAAAATAATGATACTGAACCATATTACAGCTACTCAGTGTTCAATATGCGCAGATCTGGAAGGCTATCACTCATCTGAGCTATTTTTCATATTCACAGTGGTCCTAGTGATGAAGTGAGCCACAGCAGGAGAAAAAAAGAGGAGGTTTATGAGGAATGTAAGAGTTTAAAGGCAAGGTGGAGGCCCGAACAGCTCAGCTGGAATGTTTTTGAGTGCCTCTTGATTATTTTTCCTCAGGGTCTGAATTCCCCTCCAGGGCAGTGCCCTGCTTTCCTGGAGGAATCTTAATTGATTGTACTGTGGCCTGCATCTTTACCGCTCCATTCCTCACACAACAAGTGTGTCCTTTCAGTCTAAAACATCCATAGCTCAGAGAGAGACCCAAGGAACTGAAATAACTCAAGGACCACCACTCAGGGTTATACCCAAAGACAGCTTGACTAAAGAGGCTTGTATGTACTTTTCTTTGAAGTCAATCTATAACCTAGTTGGCAGTTCATCATGTGCACAGCTTGCTATCAGAAAGTGGAAGGAAACTATCTTTATCCTTTTTAATCCCATGAAAAAATACAGAAGCAGCTAAGAGAGAGAGTCATGGTACACACATGACCTTAAAATAAGAGATATTTCTGAATGAAATCTGGAAAGTCATGCTCATACATCAGCTCCACTGAGGAATCATGTGAGTGCATACTCCAGGCTGTACATAGAGGTTCCTGTCTATATTTCCTTGAATAATCAATGCTGTGAGGGGCTGGGAGTTTGTTTTTTTTCAAGCTTCAAGCTATATTTTTTTCCTCTCTAACACAAGATCAGGAATATGGTTCACATAACTCATGTTTGAAGGTTGGACATGTTTATTGCAGGAGCACAGTGTTGTGTTAGGCACCTGGGCTTTAACCTCATCTCTCTTTGCTGATTTATTTAACATGCAGAAGTTTGAGATAATATCTGAAATCATTCATTCAGCCTGCAGGAGGATGCTGAGAGTAGGAGCACAGTACTGGTGCATGGCAGCACAGTACTGGTGCATGGCAGCACAGTACTGGTGCATGGCAGCATCTCTCCTGTGTGTCATTGCCCACTTTCACCCTGTAATCTGATTTTTAAAATGTTTCAACCATATTTTAACATCAAAATGAAATCCAGTGCTCACTGTGATGTTTATGCCAACATTTGAAAATGATTTGTGCGGAGAAGCTTTCTTTTCTTAAGAGTTTGATTGCTCTGGAAGTGATCCCGGCTCGAGCCATGACTTGGGAGTTGATTCACATTGCTTTAAGGCTAAATTTAAAAACTGTTCACTACTAAGTTTGTAACCTGATGCAACATTTATTCCAAGTATCAAAGTCAAATGGTTCAAAGTCCACAACCCTGAGACTCTGTTTTGGGTTTTTTACATTACTAAAAATGAGTTTGTCAGAAGAGTTTCAATTTTTTGATCAATCAATTGATATTGTAGTTGTAATGCTAACCTACCCCAGTAGGTAGCAGTAATGTACCACAAAGAGGCTATGAAGACTATATGGAAAAGTTATTGTTTTCCAGGATAAAGACTCCATTTCCCATGAGCACTAGCAGGACATGACTCTCACCGAGATGGCGGTTTGCTAAAGTAAATGAATAGAGAGCAGATCTTCTTTTTAGCACTATTTTTCTTTGTTTGATACAGTGACAAGGTTTTGTATTTATTTGTAGTCACGTAGTGCTAATTAACCTATTTTGGCGCTAATTTCCTCATTTTAAATTGTAGATTACAATCAGACATATTTAGACAGGTGAGACTTTTTTAAGGTCACTAAGAAATTCCTCAAAGAAACAGTGAAGAGTAAAAATTTGGAGTTTACATGTGAAAATAGCAAAAACCACTAGAGGCGAGATTAATCAAAAATTTGTCCTTAAGATGTAATGCTCCTCATCTTATTGGTGCGTGCCAATAATTATGAATTGGTGGCTTAAAAGTATTAATAAAAACTTTGCAAACCTGGAAAAAGACAAAATGTCAGTTGAAAAAACCCCCCCATGATATAATTTACATATTATTTTAATATCCTTCCATCGCTGGATGAAAAAAGTAATTTCCTCTTATTTTGTTCACTTCAGCTTTAGGCGTCATCAGTCTCTCTTTTCTGTGAACATACCGTTTTATCCCTCCATGTTTTACCTCTGTGCTGACCTGTTACATTTTCTTTCCATTACTTTACCATTCTGCCTCACCACATCACATATTCATTTAAACTCTTTCACATTGACATCAAATTGACAGGACATGATGGATTGTGAACATCTTTGCTCAAGAAGAAGAAGGCCTCTCTTTCTGCCTCCTACCTCTCCACGCTTTGTGTGCTCTACTCCTCCCTCTTCATGCTCACGCTGACACATCAAAGCCCTCTAAGGCGTAACAGCGCACAGCAAGTAGCAGCTTTTTGTTGATGAAAATCTCTCCCTTTCTTATCCGCTCGCAGACATCAGGCCGTGATTCACACGAATGTTGCAGCGAGCGCACAGCGTTTCATCCCAGAGGAGGACAAACGCTGTAATTAACATTGGTGAAAAAGACAAGGGAGGGGAATCTTGTCATCTGCAGCTTTGCCTCAGTGTCCCTTTTCTTATCGCTCTTCTTTCCGCAGGATTACTTTCTGCCGTTTTCTCTTCTGGGATCAGTCAGTCTCTGCTGTTTTCATGAAAGGCGTCAGGATGTGTGGGAGAAAGGAAGGGGAGATGAGGGCGGTGATACGTCGATACAGTCTGAGAGGAGGCGGTGATGGAGATCGCTGACCTTTGGCCATGTCAGAGTGTTCCCATGGGACAAAGGAAACCATTACTTCCCTATTTTCTTGGACAATAAACCCTTTAATCCTAAGAGGACAAAAAAGTGGAGCATAAAAACACAGCTTTAAGACACAACAGAGCCACCTCACATGTAATAGTCAATTTTGTTTGATGTCTTCTGATTGGTAAAGATCCCGGGAGGGCTGAACGCACTTGGTCAGCACATCTCCTGTTACTGCATACAAATGTGCATTATCTATGTGTGAGGGCGTATGAGAGTTTACATCTTCAGTTGGCAGCTGAATCCAATCCTTTTGGTAATGTTTGTGAAAAACTGGGGGATGATTCAAAAAGAAGAAGAAGCGCAAAAAGCAATCTTTCTGCATACATTTACACCATATCTCTCTATATGTGTTGTTATCAGTGCCGTATATGCTAATGGGAATATCTACATCCTCATCTTTAGATGTCAAGACAAGCTGAAGATGAGCCCAGTATACATTTACAACAGCACTACATTCTTTTTTGGGGCTTGAAATGTGTAAGAAACTGATGATAAGGGAAAGCAGAGATTGTACATTTCATTTTCAAGTCTTCATTTTCCTCAACGCGGCTGTATTATCATCACTGAAAGATGTTACGAGTTTGAAAGATGATCTGAAAAGCGTGGATGTGACAGCTGTAATGAATAGCTGCCTACAGATCTGCTGACGGTTGCAAAGAAATGAAAAAAAAGAAGGACGGAGGCTTGGAGGAGATTAAAGAAGGACTGATGAAAGGAAGTAAACAAGGAAGTTATTCAAAGTGGAAAGTGGACAAGTCTCCTTTCCTGGATAGAGCTATCCAAAAGGGGGTCAAAGACTTTGGGACCATGTGGTTAAAGCACCTGTTGGAGTTTGATGAGCAACAAAAGTGCAACAAAATCAGCTCGATAGTTATTTTCGGTGATGATGACAGGACAGGGAAGAGAAAAGGAGAGACAGGGTGAAACCAAATGTGTTAAAATACACGTTACTCACTATCACAGCTCAAACTTCTCTGAAACTTTACATCTCTGGAGTTAAATGAAAGTCAAAAGATGTAGCTGAAAACAGTCACCAAAGATAGCTCTGAAAAAAAAAAGTTTGATGTGAGTTTAAAGCGCAAAATACTGAACATAACCGTCATAAAATAATTAAAACAGAGTTTCACAAAAAAAGATTTTATAACTCTCAAGGTCAAATCCATCATCCGAAAAATAATTCATATAGTTCAATAAAATAAAAATATCAGTGATTGATTGTTTCTCTTGTTCATTTTTCCATTAATTCTCTTTTTTAATGAAAAAAAAAATTAAGTCTGTGAGGGAAGTACGTGAAAAAAACACTTGTTACATTTCCTGTTATAAATTTTAATTCATCAGCATGGGGTTTGTTGGGTTGTAAAGAGAATTTAATTTTCCCCTGAAATTTAATAAATAACTCATATCCAGTGTTCATGGCATCATAAACTGGGTTATACTGATAGGATTAAGAGTTCATGATCAGATACGGCCCAGATAAAGGCTAAATAATTAATAAATAATGAAGAAATGATGCATTCTACCAGGAAAATGATCATTATGCTTCTAAACAGGACACAGAATAAACAGAATGCAGTACTTCTTGATTTGAAAGTGTTTGTTAAACAGGCTCAGATAAAGCTCTGTTAGCATTTATATATTATATTATTATATATATTTTACTTAGCATGCAAGTGAGTGACACAATTTCAGGAAGCAACTACTTTGTGAATTACTTAAGTAGGTGCTGAGAAAGTTGGATTGGAATATTTTGAATCCAGTGCTCAAAAAGAAAAGTGCATGGTGATTCTAGTAGAAAAAGTAGGAGTCTAAAAAGAGCATCCATTCATTCATTACCATCGACTGTGTAGACTTAATCAGCTGATGGGAACAGGTGATATTAAGAGCAGCTGATCTTCTGGAGGCTTGACTTCAGGGTTTGCCTGAAGTGACACTATGCTCAAAATGTCTCACAGGGGTTTTAAGAAAACTTTTCATTGCACTTTGTGAGGGAATTTGCACTTTGAAAGTTGACTGTCAACATAATTGGGTCCCTTGTCAGGTCCTGTAATGCTCCTCTAAAGCTTTATTAGTACAGTTTCTGCACAGCGTAGGTCAAAATTTACATTTTTCAGGTTCAGGGCCTGAGGCTGTGTAAAAGATTCGTCTTGCAATGATGGAATCGGCACATAGAATCTGTTCCTATAAAACCCTGCTTTGAAATACATAGAGAAATATCTCTCTGAAATATGCTGTAAATACTGTTAGGGAGAAAATGAGATGCTAATGCATCGTGATCTGCAGCTTCGGGATTCTGCAGAGCATCAGAGCACTTTGTTTAGAAGAGATGCCAGAGACGTGTTTTCTCCAGGAAAAAAAAAAAAACTGCTTCCTTTTGCAATTTACACGCTGCAGCAGTCAATACTGGCTGCATACCTCCCCAATTAATTCCCTGTTTATATTCTGAGAGACTATTCTGGTACAGCTTCTCAAGTATTTACATCTCTCTGTCTCTGGAAGATGTGGAAATGTTTGAAAGTAAAGTGCTGCAGCAAAAACATTCTTCTCTTTTTAGTTTGATGTTTTTTCCTGCTTTTCTTTTTCTCCACTCACTCTCTTAAAAAACGTCTGTGAGCCTCGTCTTCAGCTTCTCTCTCTTCTTTCTCGCTGTGAAGTCATCTTAACAAAGATCAATAGCATTCATCAAAGTACCTCTCTGTCTCAAACACACGCACACACTGACACACACTGAGCACTGAAGGCACTCTGTCTCTCTGACCCTCTCTGCTTACAGACTGGCATTCATAGAGCTGTAGAAATAAAGCTGCCAGTGTGCCACCACTGTACCAAACAAGTGCATAGAGCTTCACCTGAGTCTCTTAAAGGCAACAAGCCGAGGCTCTCCGGCAAACTGGGATGATGCTGACAGTTTATGAGGCAGTTCATCCTTTCCACAGAGGCCGGCAGCACCTTAACTTTCCATAAAGTCATTTATGAGCAGCAGAAGGGGACGAGCAGCTGACCACTCACGCCCACTGTGACACGGAAAAGACCTGAGGAAATGTTTTCTAACTGTATTTACACAGGGAAACAACTGAGAACACATGCTCACTCTTTCAGGAGCACCCTGCTTCATATTCATGCTGCTCCCTGCATTCATACCTGGAAAAATCTGAGTTCAACCGCAGACGTCTGCTTAGCAGCTCAGAGGCACCTCAGTGTCAAAGAAATGCAGCTGGAGGAAATATCTTTGTACAAATGAAATGTTTGGATAAGAGCTGAACTTATTTTCTTACACAACAAACTCAAAACAAGCTCAAACTTCATCCTTTTCCTTTTACAGGAAAATGTTTTTGTCCCAAGCAATCAAAACTGGTGGTTCCATCTTTCTTTTACAGTGAATTCATCACACACTTTAGTGAGCCATCCAGGTTTTTGACAGAATTTATTTTGGTAGGTATAAGTGGGTTAGTAGTTTTCTGCCAAACAAAGGATAAATAATTCAAGGTGTGTGTGAGGAAAGAGAAAAGGATGAATGCAAAGAGTAGACATAACAACATCGACCACTTGCTTCTGTTCCTTGTTTCCAGATTTCAGTCTTTATTCTGTAACTATTCCCGCTTCCATGATGAGAGTAATGCCATAATTTACAAAATGGACTTTGTGCTATTTTGAAGAAGACTCCAAACCTGAAAATGGGGCATTGGAATGAAAAAAAAAACAACTGAGGAAATAAATCAGTGGAGACCATTTTCTCATTGAATCAATGTCTCTGGTTCCACCTTGGAGGCGCCTGACAAGGTTCTTTTGGCTGCAAAACTGTGCAACGGTAAAAGGCAGAGCCATGCGTCTTCACTGCAAATAGATTTGTTGAAAAGGAGACAACCACAAAGAAATTTCAAAAGATAAACACTGGACTTCAATCACAAGGACACATTATAGAAGCTGTGTCATTGTTTGGCCAGAGTTTCTGCTTAAAAGACAACCTTGTTGGTTGGCGACTCACTGTTTCAAATGTCTTTAAATTACTCCATACCCAATATTTTGGCATATCAATAAAAGCTAAACAAGGATACATTTCAAGGACTTTTTGTTTTATCAGCTTTTGTAGAGCCAACTTTCATGACCGACACATTTAAGTGAAGGTCTCAAGTCTACAGGCTCACTCTTTAAAGTATAACAGGAGCTGGACTCGTCCGACCAGAAACATATACCACTGCAAAGTTATCAAGCTTTTCAGGGGGGAATTAACTTCTCCATAACCAAAGTTAGACTCTAGTTCCTGCAGTCTAAGTGCACAGAGTTCCTCATGGTTTTTCTAGTTTATGTGGAATGTTCCTGCAGTTGAAAAGCACCTTTAGAGTCTACAGTCGTGAGAAATGAGCCATTTGAGGCTGTGTAAAAGTTTTACTGAAAATTACTCCCTTGATCACTCTTTAATATTCTTCTTCACTGTTCCTGATTTATGTTACCCTACGCCACGAGCTGTACAGTAATTCACAAGTTTAATTTTAACTCCTAAACCACATTCAAACTTTGCATTAGAGTGTTGAACTTTTACATAACTGTTGCACTACTCTGCTGAGACTGAAACCAGCAACCATATAATCAAAAGTAAGCTTCTTCTAACCTCAAGACATCTGCAAACTTTTTTAAAAGAGGCAAAATAAGGCATCTTTAAAGCTGTGAATCTACTGATTCATGATTTTTGTGCTGGTGTTATGTAAGGGCACTGCAGGGAGGCACTGAATGGACACAGTGTGAATGCCGGGGGCTAGAAGCACTGGGCTTCCCTGTTGGGACCAATAAGACCACGTGAAAACACACATATACACACTCTCAGTGTGATGCTATTTACTGGAGGGATCTCAGCACCAATTAATGCTGATAATCATAACACAATCATTCACTAAAACGGCATTATCCCCTCACAGCTGAGGTCAGTTTACTGCAGAGACTTGAGTGATGTTTGTCTGTAAGAGCCGCAGTGAAACTCTGCGGTCTCGCTTCACCTATAGGAGCTGTTAACAGACCATAAGACCATACAAATTTCACTGGCAGAGATTTTAATGGAGAGTTTTTACTGCAGCCATGATGGTCTAACTGAGGTTTCTCCACCCTGACAGGAAAAACGACCCTGAGAGAGGGAACTAACTCGAGGAAAAACGTTCAAAATCAAAGTCAAAGTGACTAAATATGAAATGTTTGCCGATAACCTCGCTAGTCTTGCCTTTAAGAGCCACTCTTGCAGGGTCCGAGTAAGTGGTACAGTCAGTTGAAATTGATTTGTGATTGCACTTTCATAAAGTTGGAGGACTCACAGGAGACAGGGGAAAAGTATGTGTCAAATATTGTGACTTTTAGTGCAGCTTTTATGAAGTGCCGTGGTGAAAGCTTGTGTAGTTTTGGTCCTTGATGCCATATGGTTGAATGCCTATGATATTGGCTCTTTTATATCCTGAGGCCAGAATATTGCTCTGAAAATGTGGATTAACACACAGCAATAAAATACTCTTTAATGCATCTTCAGATAGGTTTGCGACACTGCAAGAAACTTTTGGGAGGTTTTGGTACATTTGTGGGTGAGTCAAAGAGCCAAAGAGGCGAAGACAAGAGTCTAAAACCCATTTTAAGATCCAGACATTTCTAAGCAAGATACGTAACTCTGGCAAGATCCCAAGACACTTTTATAAGATCTTGAATAAACTGTTGGAAAATGCAAGAACTTTTGCGTGGTCCCTCAAAATCACTGCAAGATCCTGAGAAATCTAGGCAAGATCTCGGTCACTTATGGCAAGCCTTGTAACTTTTGTAAGAGCCTGAGAAAATGTTGCAAGATCCTGATTATCCTCTATTGAAAAATGGAAAAATTTTGCAAGATCCCAAGAAAATTTGGCAAGATTTTGAGAAACTTTTGCATGAACCTAAGAGGCTTTTGTGGGATCCTGATTTTTTGAAGTTCAGGGACAATGATTGAAACTATTCTGCTAGGCCCTTGCTTTAGGAAAAGATGGACAGGTTTGCAACGTTGCAGGAAACTTAAGCAAGATCAAGAGTAAATTCCTGGAATCTCAGAGAGATCCTTAAAAAATCTATGTCAATTCTACAAAGCTTTTGGTAAGACCTCCAGAAAAGTTTTCAAGATCCACAGAGACTTTTTAACACCCTGATTAAGCTTTTTGGGAGTACATTGGATGTTTTCTAGATCTTCAGAAGCTCTAATTTCAAGATAAATGAGCAAGATTCGTAGAGCACTTTGCATGTCTGGAAAAATCTCTGCAAGATTTTTAGAAAACTTTGTTAAATCAGTAAGTAACTTCTTCAACAAGAACTGTGTTAATGCTTTGGGAAACTACGAATTTGTTTGTATGATTCTGAGACTATTGCTGCAAGATCTTAAGAAATCTAGGCATGATCTCTATAACCTTTAGTCAGATCCTGGTTAACAGTTTTGAAAATACAGAGAAAACACATGCAAGACCTTGAGAAAATTTTGCAGGGTCCAAGGAAACTTTACAGATCCTGAATGTACACTTGGGAAATACAGAGGCAATATTTAGTAAATCTTCCAGGTCGTACTGTTTAAAAATGATCCCTTTTACAGCTGTACACCCACATATCAAGCCATGATGCAACTTCTTAAAACAACTCCATAAAGAGTTTTAACATGATGAACTCCAGCTGACTCCTTTTTTCAGGTTATCACACACAAACCTCACAGGATTGTGTAAAATAAGAATAAACTGGGAAGAATGAGTACAGTTGGGGTTACTTAAGGTTAACCTTCAGGATAGTGGACACCTGGCCATGTCTGACTTTTTTTTTCTTCACACCTGTAACCTAAGATCAAAAAGCTCCGAGCTTCCGGGAGAAATTTAGCCCAGCTCTGATCACATCAACAACCTGTGATATACTTTCAAAGGTGCTTGTGCTTCATGGTTCAAACAGGGTTGTGAAAGACAGGATGGTTAACGCCTGAAAGGCTGCAGCTGAAAACTAATTATGTATGTTTACTATATGTGTGTATATGCAACATGTGTGTATGTGTGCTGCTGTACATCTAAAGATCGTATAATTTGTGTGTGCATGTACAGTTCTGTCACCACCAGTGTCTCTGGGTGTGTATCTATGTGTGTCAGGATATCTGAAAGAAAAGTGTGGGTATAATTATAGCTGCTCTGACAAGATAATGACAAACTACTCTGACTTTCTCCTCAGAGCCATCAAAGTCTCTCTTTCCTCTCATGAGCACTTCACCCTTTTTCTCTCTGCACGGCGTGTTCAGCCTCAAGGGAGGAAAAGCCAGTCAAGAGAGAAAAAGTGAGAAGGAGGTGAAGGGAAAAAAAATCACACGGCAGCTGTGCCCTCAGTTTTCAATCTTTAATCTGAAAGAAAATCAAACTGGTTCATTTAAAGGAGAATTCCAGAGTTGTTAACCTGATTTTCTTTATTGTTTCATTTGCAACTTTCAGTCAGACTATCTGGGCTGTAAAGTTATTCTTGGGGTAAAATCCAATCAAAGACAGGCACTAGATGCTCTTGTTTATCCACAAGCAGGGTCAGATTATTAACACTACAGAAAGGATCTCTACAGAGGCAGACCTTGTTTTTGTGTAAAAGCAAGATGCTTTACAACCAGAAGTAGCTGTTACTTTCTTCTCTAAGGAGCCACTAGACTCCATTTAGCAGCAGCAGTTTCACCATTTGTCTTGAAAAGTAACTCTGTTTGTATTTTTGTGAAGCTGAGATCAAGCACGATAGCATACACAGACAAACAAACCAACCGAGACAGGGACAAGTAAAGTGTGTGTTATAGGAGGCGAAGTAAGAAAAGCAGTAAAAACACAGAAGTCCAACGCTCCGTTTTTTCCTCACTGGGATAAAATGAGCATCCTAAAAGCCTACTGCATTACTTTAGAGGTAGGAAAGAAAAAGGTACGAAATGTTTATGAATAATTAGCTAGATCTGGGGAGATCCAAATAAGCCTTCGCAAGCCCTTAACAACTAACTATTGGATGATCAATACAAATTAAATAAGCAGTAAATGGACTTGAATCTAGGCCAAACAATCGAGGCGAACCTCATGGGGCATGACCGAGACTGCTGGGCCATTAGCTCCCCAAGGTAACTTTTGACAAGACTTAAAAGACACCAGCAAGATCCCAATTAGGGATGGGTGTTTATAAGCAGTGCCCTCGTTTATTCTGCTTAACAATGCATCTCTGTATTGATTCACATATCAATTCCTCCTGTGAATTTTCTGTGAAAAAAATAGGCTTTACACATCTCTGGATGTAAACAAATAAAAATGAATAAAAATTGCATGTCACGTGATGTCAGTTTATTGTTCTGTAAACTGAAGTTAGCCGCCTAGTGTCTTGAAGTGGTTATTGCAATGAATTGTGTTGTTTGGAACCTTGAGCTTGCCGTAGTTTTGCCGAGGTCAGCCATGATCCTGCAAGTAACTTTTCTGTTTGAAAAACATCTGCCTGTAAGTATTTCAACATTTAGAGTTTTCATTTTTTTCACAAGGATTATTTGTGATGTGTTTCCATGATGAAAGATAAAATTCTGTTTTAAAACCACAGTTATATCGATGTATGCTAACTCTTAGCATATCAATGCAATTTCCTATACATCTGAGCATCAAGCTAGCACAGTTTATTCCTTGTTGTTTTTGATACATTAAGAGATGTTTAACATTTTGAATGTATTGAATATCAATCTCGTGTGAGTTAATGGATTGAACCAGTTCTTATTATCTGTTGACAGGAAATGGTTATTGATTCCTTTTCCTAATCCCAATAGACTTTTCAAAGATCCTGATCAAACTTCTAAAAAATGTGGACATTTCTTGACAACATGACAGTAGCTCCTGCTACTTCTCATACACAAACTTTGCTTCAGGGATTTATATAAAAAACGTATTTTTAAGAAGGTATTTGTTGCAAAAAAAAAAAAAGCAACTTTGCGAAATAGATAGGGATGAATTAAATCTGAACCTGCACTATTTTTTGGCAGTCATATTCTGATTATCTCAAAAAAAGAGTCCAGTTTCGATGACAAAAATATTAGTTCTGTGTGTTTTCTGTTCCCCCAATACTTTTCTGCCGCTCCTCTTGACAGTTTATGTTCTCTGAGAGCAGAAAACACTGTTCATCTCCACTAAATCCCCCCTGTCTCTCTCCTTTCACTTACTTTCTTCACTACAGCCTCCAGAGATGGACAGAGACAAAAAGAATAAAGCCTCCTCCTCTAAATCCCTTTGTCTTTAAATCCCAGAATGACTTATCCAGCTTCCCCACAAACACACTCGCACATCTTAGAGCCGTCCCCTCGGTGCTCTGATGGTTTTGCAGCAGAGAAACACACAGCTGCTGCTGCGGCGTCTTTGCTGTGGGTGAAAGGTGCGATGTGACTTTCAAGTCCCTGCCAGTGTCTGCTGCTGTGTTCCTGCATAATCTAGCCCAGGGTGCCAATTCTACAAAGGGCAGGGGCCGAGGGGAGTGTGAGAAAACAAACACACACACAAAAACACACAAATAGATCAACATAGTGAAGGGTTTGAGGGGTTAGCCAGATGTCTGTCGTTGGGGAAACATCCAGACAGGTTTATCTGGTGGCAAAAAGAGGATCAGCATGACCATTAGACACACAAAATTGAAGAAAAATATCATTCTAATCTGATGTTTGAAACACCCATAATATTATTTAAATACAACATGATAAAAGTATGAAGCTTTAAAGGGGGGTTTGTGCTTAGTTTTAGGCCTTAAACTGTTCCTCTGGTCACCCTGTTGTGGCCATGCGTGATTTACAGCTAAAACTGCTGTCTCTTTAAGGCTTCCCACTGGACGGACCTGCTTCTCTTTGATTGGTTTGCCCTATGGAGGCCAGACCTCAATGTTTGAGGCCCCACCCCTCTGATTTGTCATACAGCAAAACAAAGGATCCTTATGTGACGACCTCATCATTTCAGCAAGTCTCCCCAAGATCCTGTGAAGATTTCATCAAGATCTTGTGGTAATTCTAAAACAGACCACTTGAAAGAGTTTACAGACAAATTCAGGGATTTCAACAACATATGAATTAAGTTTGCATGTTAGTTATGAATATCCAGCACCTATATTCACAAAACAGAAATCATGGGAAGCTTTTACTTTGAAAGATTACCCCTTCACTCTTTCTTGTGAGAACATTTGATCCTCTGCAGATACATAATAACAGACGCACAGAGACAGACTTTGAGCGCACACTTACATCACACTGACACTCCATTAGTACTCATGTTAGCGGTGACTCATTCTCTCCTGTTGCACCATTTTGCACAAATGATCAGTGTGCATCTGCAGCCGCGGCTCTGATCTCTGAATCAGCAGTTCACCGTGAGCTCTGGCTGGGTAATAACCGCGTCTGCTTTCCTCTGTGAGCCAGCCTGTGATTACTGAGAGGAAGAACCAGTATTTCCATGAAGAGAAAAGATTATTACTGTAAGAAAACTAGGTTCCCTGTTGTGCTCTGCACTGAGGTGATATCTGAGCGCGTGTGTGGCCGCGTCCACTCGCTCCCTCTGCAGGTTTTAATATGTCTGGCTCATCAGCTCATTCAGATTTTTGAATCTGATTAATGAAGCCATGTCTGCCCCAAGGACACACAGCAATGTGCAAACACACCGCAGGGTAAAAATAGCAGACGAGGATCTCTGCGAGCCACCGACAAGGCCACAGCAGGCCGGAAGGTAAGCCTTTAATTGGAGACTGGACTTTGGATTTTTTCTTTTGATCAATCTCAGGTTTGTTTTTGTAAGGCCACCAGTGGTCATGTACAACTCCACATATCCGATGAGTTAATACACACAGAGATGGTGACAGTCTTCCAATATGTAATCACTCCTAATTCATTGGATGTGCACGGCAAAATATTGAAATGTAAGAAGTATTAATGTCTTTTTATTCCTAATATGAGCCACATGACCAAGACCAGACCAGACCAGAAAAATGTTCTATTGCAAGTTATTAAATGTAAAAAGTAAAAAGAAAAAATATGTCTGCCAATGGGGTAAGAAAAATGTGCTTGTGTTAGGTCATTATTCTAATTCTAAGAAACTTGACCAGTGAATCGTTCTTACTCCATCAGTGGATTTTGTTTTTACTTGTTAAAAGAAGTTCAGGCATTATTTTTGTCTTTTAATATCTCAAAATAATACATGTCTCTGGATTTGTTATCTAAATATAGCTAAAATAACTATGATAAGACATTTTTGGCTAAAAATAAAACACAAGCACTTGATTAGAGTTCAGTTTTTTGCAGTGCAGGAGTCTTATTGCCTACGTACAACATCAAAATATGACACTGGAGAATCCTCTGCTGTCATTTTTTTAGGATCGGGGCCTTGAAATCAAGTCAGCAATGATACATAGCTAACTTCCAATTCGTCTGTGCATGGTGGCTCTTGATGTAAATTCTTAAATGGGTTTTGCTTCACAATCCTCTCCAGGCTGCGGTTATCCTTGCTCTTTTTCTACAAGTCTTTCCCTCCCATTCAAGTTTCAAGTATTATACTTGGATGCAGGCCTCTAAACAGCCATCTCCTTCAGCACTAACCTTTTGTGTCTCACCCTCTTTGTGATGACTGTCAATGACTGTCTTCTGGGAAACTGTCAGTCAGCAGTCTCCCCTTTGATTCTGTCTCTGACTGAACCAGACTAAAGGATGGATAATGGTTTCTGCACAAATGTGACATATGAAATGAGATGCTCAGAGTCAGCATGAGAGAGCGCGTGTACTTTTTAACACTCGGACGGCATCTGTTTCCAAACTGAAGGGGGCGGTGTATCGCAAATTTGCTTTTTTTTTTCTCACCATTTTCCACATCTTTTTTCCCATTCCTCTCCTCTCCTGAATGCTGTGGCAACAAATTTTTCATCACATAGTTATCAAGGTGATCTCTTCGTGATTAATCACATAGATGTCTGTGTTCTTGTGCTTCAGGCACTAGAAGCTCCTGTTTATCCACCGTTTTGTCTGAGTGTCTCCGTCCGGCGGTTGAAAATTGTTGTATGTGCACGATGCAGAAATTGTTCACTTGAAAAGGATTGCATGAAGGGTTGGTCTTAACTGGCCACAGAAGACGAGACAATGTCATCAATATAGCTTTGATTCTCATGTCTTCTTCTTTGAAAATTTGCAGGAAATTTGTTTTCTTTTGCTGGATTCTGCAAAAATCGAATAATTCATCTTGCTGCTTTCACCGAGCCCTGAATGATGGACACACACCCTGTGTTGCTTTAAAATCCTTTGAATGTTGCTTTCCATGGTTTTGTCTTGAGTTACGTCTGGCTTTACCCATGGTTGTCCTGAACCCACAGAGGTATAAGACCTCATAATACACTGATAAATAAGAGCACAGTGAAAAAAAAATACCAAACATCAAATTTGATGTTTTTTAAATGTATTACTATCCCCAAAAAATTTTCCCCATATCCCCTAGGCTTTAGGGAACCTGAAAAGGTGTCACTAATGTGTCACTAATTCCATTTTGTGGAGAAAAATGAGACCACCATGAGAAAAAATGTGACCAAAGTAAGAAACAACCAGAAACAGTGTGGGATACAGAAGGTTAAATTTCACTACATGAATCACACTACAGCAGTAAATAAACTTTGTCATGATAATTTCTGGAGAGCCTTGACTCAATTTTGAAGCATAAAAAGGTAAAAATGTCATGAAATGCTGAAAATGTCCTCTATCTGAGTTTTTAGGAGTCAGACTAATTCTCACAAGGACACAGAAGCTACAACCTGACCACTGACCCCGAGCACTGCTCCACAGTTTACTCTCACTGCAGAAACAGCTTACTGTGCACACACAAGTACATCAATGGGGCTTCACATGAGTGAAAACATGTGGAAAAACCCTCCATGGAAAATTAACCTACACTGAGTCCACGTGCACCTGAGCTAATCTTAGCCAGCCAGAAAACCACTTAAAGCTCCAGTGTGTGCGTTTCAAAGGTGTGAAGTGATAAATGGAGGAATGGAGGAAAAGAGGCAGAGAGAGTGAGCGTGAAGAGGGGAGCAGAGGGAATACAAAACAGCTAAAGGTGTGAGGAAGAGGACAGGTGAGGGTTTAGCCCCTGAAGAAAGAGGACAGGCAGTCAGGTAGTGATAGATAGTGAAGAAGACAGTGATGGGGGAACAGAAGAGGAGCAGAAACTATCCAATCCGTCACTGTGATAGCATCGCCTCCAGCTGTGTCCTGCTGTCCAGCTCCTCCGTTCAGCTGCTGCAACACATTTCAACTCAAACACACCTGAAGTCAGACGTCTTCAGAACACACATACAGGCCTCCATTCATCCAGAACAGAAAGTGTTGCCTTTAAACTGCACATTTTGTACACTTAAAAACTCAACAACTCTTACAGAATAAAGTTGCTGAATTGATTTCATACCTTCACGGCTCCTATTGGTTTCAGTTCACTTGCCTCAGATTGGTAATCCATCACAGTGAATATGAAGTCTCTTTGCTTTCTTTAGTATTACATTATCATTGCAAGCAGGGGGGGTTACGTGGAAACTGTCCGCATTGATGCATTCAAGGACACTCGGAAATCTCCTCCGCCAAGAATCATTTTTCAAACAGTTTATCAAAGTGTCTGCTTTATTTTGGCCACCTGGAGACGGGGCTTTTCGTTGTTGTGTTGCTTTTAATGATGTTGTTAAACTTGAGAACAAGAGAGAGGAGCCTCACGACAGCGGCATTAAGGCTGTGGAGATAACAGTATTCAATTTATCTCTCCAAATTAGAGGGGTCTTAATTAAACAGTTTTCGTATTTATTAAATGTGAAAACTGTTTAAGATGGTTACTTAGAAAAAAAATATGGGTATTTTTTTTCAAAAGCAATGCTTTGATATAAAACTTGTTAAAGGGATACCTGAGTTGTTGTTTTACCTTGGGCTGTGTGAAACACTTCCAAGTGTTTTAAAAACAGAATCTGAGTCAACAGCACAGACCTGCCTGAAGCTAACTGTTAAGTTCATCAGATATGTGAACGTATACCATATTGATCCAACTATAAGATAAACTTGGATACAAGAGAAGCCTTTTCTTTTTCTTTAAAACAAACAAAAAACACTGAATTAGACAGACTACCAGAGATATCAAGGGGGTAAAACGTGCTTATTTTGCAGACTCTTATGGCCAGTCTGCATTGCAATATGATCAACCTCTAACTATATTTTTCTTTCTCGTCGTCAGATTCTCCTGTCATTGTTGTGTTTTGTACTTCTGAGCCACTGAAAAAAACACAGACAGACATTTTGTTGTCAGGGTAGAGTGCTAAAAAAAGTTGTTAGCTGAGCATGTACTTCAGCTGAGAGTTGGTGACTCTTAAAATTCACTAAGTTATGCGGCAAACCCAGCTCTGTCTGTAGAAAACTGTTGCCTAGCTTGCATACCATTTGTAATAAGTTGGCTGAGCTGACCAGGATTGGATGTTGCTGCAATAACTAGTTACATGTAAGTCATACAACCTCACTTAAAAACACTGAAGTAGCACCCTTTAACCCTTTCAAATGGGATCAATGTATTTTAACTCATTTACCAAAATTACATCAAAGCTCTGTTTCCCTTTGACCTCGAAAGTCGAAGGTCTCAGAAGCTGCTTCAGTATTTGCTTTGTAATCAGCAAATTCGAGACAGAAAATGAAGTTTTGATAACTTCACATGTAACAGGAAAAATTTAGGAGCTAAGGTGTTCAAACAGTGAGTAAGCAATCTCCTTTTATCCAACATTTGCTCTTTGTCATCCAAATTTAATTTCTGTACAATAACGCTTATGAATTCAATATTTTTTGGCAGCGGCTCCTGCTCTAACTTGGCTGCCAAAAAGCCTCTTTTTACCCTTAAAATTAACAGCTGCCTGCAAGGTTGGACATCATCCTAAAATGTATCATATGCTTTGGAAAATGGTCAGCAGCCCTTAGTGTAAGCTTGAAAAGAAGACTTGTAATTAATTGTGCAAAAAGACCAACTTGAATTTATAAAGATGACAAAAAAATCCATGTTAAAATAGGATTGGACATGTTTTCCTGCACATTTTATCAAGTGCTATTATCAGCGTCTGTTTCATTTGTATTTTGGCCCCTGCAGGTTTAATAGTAAGTATTAACATTGGCTCTCCTGCACCTTCATCACACCTCCATCTCATTCTGCCTTTGCACCGCCTCCGCTGTAAACCGCCTTATAAAGCAGAAAATCCATTAAAGCAGCAGCCTGTAATATGTTTTAATTTCATGCTGGCAATCATGGCGTTATGGCAGGTGTCATGTTCTCAACCTCCAAGGCTCTTTATATTCAAAGAATGAAAATAAGATGAGGCTTCACAGCCTGGAACAGACACTGACAGAGCAATAATAGTGCTGCTACTCATGGAGACAAGGAAGGAACACAACCTGCAGATGCTTGATAGTTTGTTGTTTCCTTTCCCGTCCGTGAGTGAGGGAAGATGACAGACTTTAGCTAAACCCCTGTCCCTGGTGTTGTCACTTCTTGTTTTTTCCGACACCCTGAAAATGGTCCTTCAGACTTTAAGTTTCTAGACAAGTGCAAAGACTAGATATTATGCTGACTCTGTCTCCTGGAGTCAGGCTGGTCCTGTCATTTCAAGGTTGATTCAAGCTTTGACAGATGTGTCAGTCTGTGCAGGAGGAACAACAATCTGTGTGGAGGAGCTAAAAATCTAAACAAAGCTACAACAAACTTAATCCCTAACTGAAGGCAGTTGGGCTCAAGAGTTTTGTTGCAGAAGAAATATCAGTTAAGGGTAAAGAAAAGTATATGGGAAAATAGAGGGAGGTTATCCTCCTACCTGTGTTGGGTTGTAGAGCTCCTGCAGGGCGTTGCGGGATCCTTTTCTGCAGCAGCCGTCCACCATGAAGGGGTTCCTGCGCATGACTGCAAAACACAGAGGACACTGATGAGCACTTTCAAATAAATCAGCAAAAAAGAGGTTTAAAGATGACAACTGAGCTATTTTTACTCAGGAACATTTATACTCAGACCTCAAAAACACTTATGTCCTGTTGTTTGCTTAAGAGACTTCAGTACAGACAGCAAGTTTCATTTTTGACCTTTAGTTCTAGTTTGAGATCCTGTAAGGAGTTTTTCCACCACCTGAAAAGATAAATCCTACAAACAGGCTCACACAGGAGCACCATGTGCATCTATCTGTAGGATAATTTGTGTACCAAAGTTCACAGATGTAGCTGCGTTTAAATTCTAGTTTCTGATGGAAACATGATTCAAAAAAGCAAATTAGTCAAAGTAGATTCACGCTCTGTCAGGTCAGTCTGCAGGATGAGACATGCATGCAACTTTTACCAAGCTTGTTTTATCTTTTGATGGAGTCCGACCCCCATTTTCTGATGTAATTTCATGAAAATCTCACGTTCACACCATCACTGCTGTGGTCTATTTGCTTCATTGCATTGACTTTTTATGAAATCTCGTAAGCACGTAAAAATCTTTCAATCTCTATCTGAACCATCAAACCAGTTGACAAAAGTCACTGGAGTGGTAATTGCAGAGTAACGCTGCATTCAATTTACCACAATCCTTCGGTGTAAACTTCTTTATAGGAACTGTCAGCAGGCAACCTGTCTGAAGACAACATAAAACGATCAGATGGAGGATCTATGAATCACCAAGTATGTTGCTGTTTTCATCCTGCAGCGCTGCCAATTTATTCATTTGGCCAACTGCAGGATGAAATAAAAATGCCTGGTGGTATAAAGACTCTTCTCTCCCGTTGGAAGCCTTTTACAGAGACATCTTTGGGACTTTTGATTCATTTATACATTCTCCATAATGCCAAAAGCTTTTTCTAGTATTGATTTGAGAGAGACAAATGAAGGATCTTTAAAAAAAAGAGTTTTAAAAGAATAATTGTGTGATTTTCTCCTTTCAACGTCTTGTTGTTACTGGTAGCAGTTGTGTTCCTTTACAGCTTTCATGTTTTGGTGACAGATAAGTGAAAGTACGTTTTCCTCCATTGGTCGATAAATAAAAAAAGTGTCACCTTCTCAGGCCCATGTTTCCGAAAGAGTCAACTCTCACTTGTGGAATTGGGGGACCAGTCCTGGAGGACACCACTTTAGGCAGCATGACTGTAAACGACCAAGCACTATGAGAAGGATGCAGAGAGTTACGGGGATAAATAATGAGAGCAGTGACTGGAAGCCAAGGGCGAAGTCACAGTTCAGCGTTTGTTTGGCTGCATCCCAGCTCTTTACACAACCCGATACAGAGCGGTGGCTGCTGGCAGCGGCTCATACCCCGCCCCCGCCTGCACACACACACACACACACACACACACACACACACTCTCTCCAATTACTGTGCATGGAAAAGAGCTGAAGGACGGCACGGAATCGACAGAAAGGAAAATGAAGCACTAACGAGAAAGCTGAGGATTTAAAGGCAGTTTATTCCGAACGTCACCCGCCTCATGTTCATGCATGAACATGTGCTGCTGCCATCAGGAGGAGTGATGATGAGAATAACGAGCATGGGACTTGCACTCCATCCATTTCTATGCAGCATATCTCAATCCATAGAGAATACCAGATACCACACAAGTCATCCTTGTTACTTATATCACAGTTATTTTAAATCTTAGCAACAAAGTCAACAAATGAGGCTTTCTAATGTGTCTGGGTCACCTTTGCGCTGCTTTTGATCAGACAGACGTATAAGTGGTATCACAGACACTGAATGTTCCTAGAGATACAGCTGGGAGTGTTGTTAGCAAGCTTCAGGTTAGATGAAACGGTGACGACACACTTCCTGAGAGGAAAGGTGGTCAACTCTTAAATAACTCCAAAAGGGCTCTTTTCAGTGTGAACAGTCAAGGAGAATACTGAACCATGAAGGTCTCCATGGTCAAACTCCAACATGTGCACAATTACTGACCCACAAGCCTGAGCAAACTTGTCTTAGATACTGAAAGCAAAACTTAAAACAAAAAAAAACACACATTGGGAGGCTTGAGAATTGATGAAACAAAACATTTTGGGCTCATAAATCAGAAAAGTGTCTGCAGGAGGAAGCATGAAAAGAGCACCCTGTCAACAATGAAGCATGGCGGTGTTGTGGGGTGTAATGCTCCGGGTCTACTTTCCTTATAGTCTACAGAGGTTTGGTTTCAGCAGAAGACCTGGATCAGCCACTACAGTCACCTGAAATGAACTACACAGAAAGTCTCTGGTGAGATTTGAAGACAGTGGTTGCAGCGCACAAACCCAAGAAAATTTATGGACAGGACGCAATTGCCCATGAGAAATGGAGTGTAATCCTTAAGAACGCTGCCAGAAGCTGGGGTCTGACTATGCATCACATTAAAGATGCTTGTCATGAAGAGACTATCTGCTATGATTAAAAACTAGAAATGTATACTTTCTAGCAGAGCTGGTATGTTAGATTTCATTTATTGCACAGATACTCGTGATATTCTGGCTGATCTGTACCGATATGTATTTCAGCTGTCAACATTCGAGGTGTGTTGCTGTGTAGCTTTCAGGTGTAAATTGGCGAACAATATAAGGGTTCCCACTCTTTCCTTGCAATTATTTTCCAGGACTTTTTCAGGACATTTTCAGCAGCTATAGAGACAAGTTATCACATCATATGCTAATACATTCCCCTGTCTCCCTCATTCTTCGGAAGTCTTTCTTTTTTACAGTTGTAACCTGCATTTACACAGATATTTCTGTTTATTACCTGAACATTAAAAGTGCAGTCAAAGCTATACTTAATCTATGAAAAAGAATTAAGACAGATATACCACAGATAATGAAAACACACCTAAAAATTATAGCGAAGCACTTTATAAATGTGACAAACTGGAGTCATACTGTTCAACTGGGCAATTCTCTTAATGTTGACAACAAACATGCGTGTGCATAACTTTTAACTAGTCTGTATTCACTTGTATTCTCAAGGCAGAGGGGGGTTCATATTCCAGGATATTCCAAGATAACTTAACTGTGTAGGACATATGACACTTTTTTCCTCCTTTTCCATGTATTTTTCATGACTGAAAAATTGGTCAATCATTGTCCAGGTTTTCCAGGACGCGTGGGAACCCTGAATTTATACAGGCAGGAGCATGAAAATCGATGGCTCTAAGCGTAGTGTGCTGTCATCTGAACATAATGAATGCCATGCTGGGAATTCATCTCACCGTTTGGGAAAATACAATCTAGATGAGGTTGTGATGCAATGTCAGGGGTTTTAGATTTAAGGTGGTCATTTTGTTTTAGGCAGTTTTTCTTTCAGAGAGGAGGACAACAGGTCTGCAGAATTTAAAGAAAACTTAACGGTCTCTACACTCCTGAATAAAAGCCTCTTTCACTGCTTGTTTTTACGCAGAAATTATTAAAATCTTAGCATGTTTTTCACATCACAATGTGCTCTTACAATGCAGGATTTTGCTACGATCCGTACAGTTTTTTTCTCTTTTTCAAATGCTAGAGCTCCCATTTGCGAATGACATTTGAAACAGTGTGGTCATATAATGAAACAGGATGTAGAGCATGATTCATAAATGGAACAGCCACCCGAGGTGCAATAGTGTCTCTGATCTCTGCTGACAAAATGTCAAAAAGTGACCACAGAGGGAGATGTGTCTTCACCCTGGGGTCAAACAACTCATAATCTGTGCTATATTTGGGATTATGGGCTGATTAGATTTATTTGCACTGGTGGGCATTGATTTGTATGGATGTTTATCTACAATGAGCAAAGTGAGAAGGCAAATTTGCACATCTGCTGTGTGAAGCTGATAATGTCACATTCCACATTTGCTCATCTTCACACCTGCTCGTGTGCTAAACTGTAAATTTACAAATCTGTTGACTACAAACATGTAAATCTGTCTCTGTTTCCTGCCAATGCACACTCAGTAGCAGCATAATGATGATGTCCTCTGCAACTGTCTGTATTTTCATCTTTCATATCCTGTTTTCTTTTTCCTCTCCCGCTGCTGCTGCAGAGGCCGAATTTCCTGTGTCAGAAATCGATACGGGTTCATCAGCTCTTGCTCCTGTCTCTGGACTTCAAAGGCAGAGTCTGGATTCATATTTCATGGCGGGCTGTTGATTTTTTAAAAATCCTGGTTAAAAATTGAAGAACGGACCCCAGATTTACACACAATCCCTGCATGTGAGCGGTAATCCCTCTATTGGTCCAGACTGGGTCCATTGACAGAACCCCTGGGAGTGAGCTGAGCGCTTGTTAGCGTAACAAGCCCCAACAGACAAGCATGACCTTCAAACACCGAGGGGAGGATGGAGAGAAGGGAGAGATGCTTTTACACACTGAAAACACACACACTCTCCGGTGAATGCATGCACCATTGATCATGCATTCACACTTAAACAAAGAGTGTGATTGATAACCTTGTAGCAAGAGCCACTCTTTAATAAAGCTGCTCAACGCTGAGTCCTTCTGCAGAAGTGTAAACAGGCAATTACTGCTTTCTCTGAGCTTTCGCTGAAATAATGCAATCATGGAATATTTGCTTCTTAGTCGCACAAAGAAAAGCACGTTTCACCTCTGGCAGCGGGCTGATTCAGCAGAGCAGGCGTGATCACTGATTGCTGTGGACACAAGCTGGAGGTAATGAGGATTCAACCACAGTGAGAGCGTGTGCCTTCACGAGTGTGTGTCACAGAACGGGTTACAGAGCTGCGAGGATGTTTGTCTGTTAGCACCAGAGAGCCGGCTGCTAACGACAGCAGGAGACAAAATGAATCAGGTTGAAGAAGCTGGTGTGTGCAGAGTGTGAACACCAGCAGATTCAATGGGTTCTGTCATCTGTAGTCCTCTATAAGGGACGGTGAAGTGATATTCAGCCCACTAGGAAGGACATTTCTCTGTTTAATAAACCCGGCTGTAGGCGAGTGTAAAATGAAGTCAGCACAAAAATAATGAGTTTGTTTTACACCACTTTGCTGCTGCCACAAAATATGCAACTAAGAACCCAAAACCCAATTTCTGCTGGAAATAGGGTCCGTCAGGGAACAGTGGAGTAAAAAATTATGATGACACAAACTCTAACAGAACCCAGATGGATTTTTTTGGTCTGTTTTTTAACACCTGGGAATCCAAAAACACTATTTTTTCACAGTAAAATCAAGATTAACACTGAAAAACAGGCAGCCATCAGGTCTTTAGGGAGATGTCTTCTACTTTTTAGCCTTGGCCTAACGTTTTACAGTCACTCTGAAATCTTGATGACAACAGATTAAATAATTTCAGAGAAATGTCACAAGTCTTCAGTCAGCAGCTGTGAAACATAAGGACTGTGCTGTAAATCTCAGAGCAACTTCAACTGATTGAAATACTTCAATTTTAAGTCCTTGTATTTTGTCACTGGTACTACCAAATTCGTTTTTGAATAAAGAATACATTTCCCATGAGCACTTGTACCCACTGTTGAAAGAAGGTGACTCCCACCAAGGCATCTGTTTAGATGGGTGTAATGGGAGGTGGTCTCAGTGACATGGTGTGACCATACTGGAAATTGTAGGGCTTTAAGTCTCCACACTAACAGCTATAGGGCACCTACCAGTCTTGTGAGCTGAGCTGTGACTCTGATTGGGCAAACTCACATTCTTGGTATCTTTTAAACTGCCATGTTAGAAAGAAAGAGAAAATTAGCAAAATTAGTGATTCAGATGGGAGACATTATTTGTACCAGGCTGGTAACAACAGCAGATTTTAGCACTTCTGCATCGTCTCATATTTTCAGATTGGAGGCTGCTGCTTGGTTTATTCAGGGGCAAATGAAAGAAGATTGGGTGTTTTTTTCTGTTCTTATCCTGGTTTTGTCTTGCCAGTGTTCATCTATCAACTCCAACCTCATCAAGCAGAGCAAACATAACCTGGCTTTACATTTTACTGATTGACTTGCAAGTTTGAACAGATCACTGCTGTGTAACTGCTGTATGTGGGTTGGAATGAACATCATCAAAAACAGCTTTGACTGTATTTTAGCCTGTACTTGATCACTCTCATGTTCAGCTTTTCTCCTGCTACTTCTGTCCTTTTTCTTTTGACAGTTCTGCTCCAGTGTCCAACAAAATTACTATAAAATCAATCCAAAAATTCTTTTCAGCTGAGAAAAACACAGATCTCCCTTCTTACTGTTGAATTTTTTTGACAAGTGTGGTGTTGTCATAGAGACTACAGGCCGTAAATGGATCCGGTCATTGACCCACTGGCGTTGCTTCAACACAGAGGTAGAAACTAGGTTTCACAAAAGTTTACTTTCACAGAATCAAACTTAACTACAAAGCTCTATTGATGCATTAATCCTGGCTGTATCACTTCCAGACAGCTTATTGAACTTCAGTTAATTTTGTTCTCTGTATTGATCAGAAATAAATGGTAATTGCTCTAAATTGTCTTAACAGAAATCAGCTTTTCAGGGTCATTTGAGGAGATTTTTCATTGCATTGACGAGATTAATGTCAAATTCCTCCATAGACCTGATTAAAAAAGGCTATCTTAATGACTTTTTAAAAAGTCCAGACATCGGTCATGATGACTTTTGGACCAGTTGTATAATTTTTAGTCTTCTGTCTGATTTTAACCAAAATAAAGTGAAACATTTTTGTGTAGGTTTATGCAGATGAGTAGTGAAAAGCACATATTTCTAAATCTCTCTGTCCTCACATAGTATTTAACTACCCACACAAATACACACACATGAAACACACACACACACACCCACACACACACACACACACACAATGCATATGCCGGCAATTTAAATCCATCCACACAGGCCTTATCACTGCGCTCCAGTGCCTCCAGGTATGAACACAAACACAGACATGAACTGTTTAATCTGCCTGTAATCCTGTCTGTGGTCTGCCTGCTGACTGTTCATCCCACACACACTCACACACGCCTACACACACATTTCTACACACATTACACACAAACATACTGGGACCTCTACACAGTGCCCTGTGTGTGACTCAGCTACGCCCACAAATTCAGAGGGAACATAAGGTCACCCGCACCGTCTCAATGCCAACACCTGGCTCATGGGTTGGTGGGAACCGAGCCGTAACCATGGCAACTGCTCCCCCCTTCTGATCGTCTCACCTGTGTGCGCTGGCTTGGCTGGATTCCTCAAGTCTGGAAGCAGGTAAGGTCATGGGAAAGCAAGACCTTTTCATTTCTCCAGTGCTGACAGGTATTGACTGCACGCTGAGAGCACACACACACACACACACACACACACACACACACACACACACTCAGCTGGGCAGTGTAACAGGCTAAACTTTTGACTCTGGAAAGCTGACCATCAAAAGTGTTGGTTAATACTACAGCGCAAGAGTAGAAGTAAAAATGAATCAAAATCTCAAATTCAAGCAAAGAGAGGAAGAATGCAGCTGTAGCTTACTGCATTAAAACATTTCTTTTCCTTTCTTTCTCTGACTGAGTTGGTGAAAGTACCTTCATAGAGATTTAGGAACAGGATCAGGCTTGGCCCTGTATCTGATTTTATCACCTGTGACCCTCCACGTGCCAGAGCCAGAGAGACTGGGGGTGTGCACAAGCTGAGCAGACACACAGTGGCTCACATAGTTTGTCCTCCTCCTGCATTTCGCATTTTTGTAGGCATGAATAATCTTTTCCCTGAGATGTGAATCAATGAAAAGTAATGTTTAGAGTTTCTAGAACAAGCAGAATGCATTTTGGCCTCGGAAAGAGGGTGATTTCTGCAGGAAGCGAAGCAAACTTTAAGCAACGGATTACTTGGACATTAAACTACAACTTTTTCAAGTTTTATGGCAGCTCATGAAATCATACGGCATATGAAGAAAAAGGGGAAATTAACAATAAAATAGTCAATAAGTAGATCAAAACTTAGACTTAAAAAACAATGGAGAGCTTGTGCTGACTGAAAACAAAGTTGAATGTGCAGATCTGGAAGCTGCTGGCTTTAATCCCAAAAGTGTTGAATAAAGCACCTTGTGTTATATCAATTATAAGCAAACTATCAAATAGTAGAAATCTCTGCCATGCTCTGCCAGCATTCACCACTCCCTCTCTTTCAGTTGCTCAACCACTCATGCTGCACATCACTCTGCCCGACCCTGATATCATAGATAGATCTAAATGGATGCTCATTTAGATCTATTAGTAATGTGATTGGATGTAGACAGTCTAACTTAACTTAATTGTAAGGTGTAAATATACAACCATATTCTTCATACCTTGGATATCAACTCTACATGTGCTCCTCTTACTAAATCAGATTACTTTCCATGGTTTAAGTTTGAGGCAGTTTGATTAAGAATGCTTCAGCCTTTGAAATTTACTAGAAGATTGTGATTGTTAGCAGAGTTTTCGAGACATAACTTTAAAAGAATTTCATATGTGATTCTCCGCTGCTTTCCTCCTCCATCCCTCTCTGAGTATTTCCTCTGCCAGCCCAAAACACCAGTCAGTCACTAGTTTGTACTCTAAACTTTAGAGATGCTCTATGTGCTGCTCAAACATCCATACACGCATTCAGCTTTCATCAGACTTAGCGGGGCTGCTGTCACACTGACAGCCCTGAACCTCTCCTCTCCTCCTCCCTGTCACCATCACGCTGCTGCTGAAAAAGCTCCGAATCGGTCTGATTTCAAGTTTATTATTCCTCTAAAAGCAGGTGGGGAGAAGCTGGGAAAGCTTCCAGCTCGGTACAACAATCAGACCTCTCTGTCATCCTTAAAAACCTGAGGGAACACTCAAAGAGCTTCCTTATAAAACTCCACACTCCCATGATGCCTCTGAACCACGGCTCCTCTAAATGAAGCAGATTTGTGCCTGTGAGGGTCAGGAATTTTACCAACGGCTTGAACATCCAACAAAACGTTTAGTTGGCTTTGAAAGTCAAGGACAAAACTGCGACATCCAAACAAGATCAGCAGCCAAAGCAGTGTGCCAAGTGAGGAGACTGAGGAACTGAAGTTGTGAATCATGAATGATGACGAACTTCAGAGAGCTCAGAATAAAGCCTCTCTCCTTTTCATTAGCTTGAGTTTTATGACATTTTCTTTTGCATTCAGTACAAAATTTTACAGACAGTTATGAAGTCCCAAAGATTACTCTTGAGAATTCTATGCAAGTGCAATCTTCAGAGTGAAAAGGTTGTCATGAAAGTGAAGAAGTTGCCTTTAAAGGTTTAGTACAACCTTGGAGATTGAGTCTTACATTGAGGGAAGTGAAAACAGGATTCACATTGACTGCAGTTACTTGATGCGCTCTTTTCCGTTCATTTAATCAACTTTGCAAAGTTCAAGACAGGCTTTTTTTTAACTCAGGCCCTTGTCAGACATTTTCTGTTGCATATTTTGGGATCTATAGGAATACAAAAAAGGCTCATTGCTCGTTCTCCCGCGGCATACGTGGGCTCTCTCTGATTTCCTCCTACAGTTCAAAGACGTCCTCATTTGGTTGCATTGGTTACTCTAAATTCCCTGTGGGAGTGAGTGTGCTTGGTTGTTTCTCCAGCCGTTCACTCTGTCACAGCAACAACGCCTCTGCAATCCCAAACAAGATCCCCAAAAACAATATGTAAGGATGAATAGTCAACTTTATGCAAAAACTTTCAGCGTTGCTCTGGTAGCTTGCGTCAACCTGCAGCTGCAAAATTTCTAGAGTCGAAGAGATCATGTGGATCACAGCATGTCTGCTAACAGTGTGTTTCTGCAACTTGCATGCTGGGATGATTTAAATTTCAAAGTGAGACACTTTGTTGATCAAAAACTAGGCCAGCAATACACTAGATAACTTTTTGGTCCTAGTCCTGATTTCAGGGAGATCTACACAGTTTGAGTTGATTTTTAACATCACAATTCTTGGATCCAAAACACGAATTTACTCCATATGACTGCTGCACTACACTTGACCTTTGAGGAAACACTTCTACAGACAAGAAATCTTACAGAAACTCTCACGATCAATAGAGTTGCGGGACAAAAATAGTCATTAGCCAGTGTTAGTTTAGAAATAAGGAAATCCTGACCAGGAATTTGAAAAATTGAACTGACAATTAAATACTTATGATTCCATTGTAGGACAGCTCTGTGAGCGACAGAGAACTACTGAGTGACTTTGCAAACAAATCTTTTGAATGGATCACAACACCAAACAGATTCTACTGATTCAATACACTGGAAAAAACTGCTTTCTCCACCTTGTGTATTACCAGCCTTACTCCAGACTCACTGTTTAGTGCCTTTATGGAGACAAATATTTCTGCTCTTTTTGATTGAAAAATATCTCACCACTTACGACAAAAGTAAATATTAATGTCGGAATCCTTCTTGTAATGTCGACAGACCTTCAGACGTATAGTTCGAAGATGACTGTAGCAAAAACACCAACTTTACTTGCAGCAATTACAGCTAATTCAGCTGCAGTTGGACAAAACACAACATTGGAGCATATCCAGAACTGTCTGTACCATCCAAATCCAAAGTTTTACACAAAAAAGGAAAAAATAAATATCATGATGACTATTTCTGCACAAGATGCTATTTTTAGTCTTTAGTCTTTCTAAATGTCAGCTTTCCTTAATTGGTCACTGATAAACAGCGAGACAAACAAAAGTTAAACAAAACAAATGAGACAGCCTGCAGTGCAGTAAACACACATTTAGTGAACCTCATAATATTTGTTTTGGTTGTTGAATCATCTCAGTAATCAGTCATTAGAGTTATCTAATACAGAACTCTCACTGCAGTCATAAATATCACCCCCCATAATATATTTCCTCAGCATCTGATTACACTCTAGGCGCTCGGTAAACAGCGGGCCCGCTTTCGCACATGCTCAGTATAGGCCAGCAATCACGCACAACATCTGCCGCCATGTCTCAGCGAAGGATTATGGGCCGCTGGAGGAGGATTAATTTGTCACTAATCTTAACTTCACAGTGGGAAAGTGCGCGGGGATCCATTTTACACTGGGCCACTAACATATCAGCCAACACACACACACAAACACACACATACACACACTCCCAGGGATGATTGGGTCTACACACTGACTTTGAGTACTCCGCATTTTTGCAGTGCGTGTGGGTGTGTGTTGCGTTGTTATCACCCTTCACAAAGCTGGAGAGCTGCAGCCTAATTGGGATTTAAAAGAACAATGCAAGCAGAGCAGAGAAGAAGAGATACAGGTGATTAGCAATGTTGGCCCAACTTAATTCAACAAAGCTCAGTAAGAACTCGGGGAAGTGGTTTGAGTACGTGAGTGTATAAAAACCAATCAAGTCTCTGGTGTTGATTAGCTCTGTGTGTGTGTGTGTGTGTGTGTTTCTTCCTGGTTGGAGAGCAAAGTCTAATCCCCTTAATGATGATTACCAACATGACGATAATACACAAGCAATTACTGCTCTGACAGTTTCAGGCACACCTCAGGCTCCGAGTCAGGAGGAGATCTGATATCACTCTTTAATACTGGAGTTCAACTCTACTCTGCTTTATCATCAGTCTGTATCGATTTAATCCGACAAGTTTGTCAAACAGCTTTGTGCGCGAGGAAAAATGTGTCAGTCAATGATCTCTTTAGGAAAAATATGGCTAAGCACACCAGATATAAATATAGATATAAATTCTCTCTCCCAACACAACGGCTACTACGGGTATGTTCAGACTCTTGACAAGCCCAGAAAATTGTCTCATTTTAGGATACTAAAAGACAAAAATGGAGTCTAACTTTTTTTTCAAGAGTGGAGAAATATGAGAGCACCGAAAGCTCAACAGTCCAACAGCTTACAGGAAGAAGCTGTTCCTGAGTCCGATGGTCTTACTTTGAATGCTGCATAAAATGAAGATGACCCTGTTTCTGTAGATGGTGGAGGTGGGTAGATTACTCCCACTATCATCTGCGCAGCCTTCACCACCCTCTGCAGAGCCTTCTTCTCTGCAGCAGAGCAACTGCCGTGCCACATGATGGTGCTGGTGCAGAGGATGCTCCAGTCAAAAATCTGGATTTTGACTATGTTTCGTTTTCACCACACTTGGTAAATATGAATAACACAGCCTGTAGGTGTGGCAGCAGCCATGTACTAAAGACTTCTGGGAGAGGATCATGGCCGAGGAGTTCATAGAGACGTACATTATTCACATATGGCAACAAGTTTTTGTGAAACAGGTGTTTTCAATGCGCATTGCTCAAAACCTCTACAAAAAAACCCACCTCATGAAAGCGTAAAATATGTTTTATAGACATTTGAGGGGTTCGTTAAAATTGTGGTGTTCCAATTACCAGTTTTTATGGCAATATTTGGGTTTTTTGCAATTCTAGATGTGATGGAAACACAGCAAGTGCCATCCTTGAAAGTAAATTGAACTTGACAGTGAGCTTGATTGAAGAAGGCTCCGTCAAAGTTTTGCTTAAAGATGAAGCTTGGATCCTTTGGCATTGCTAAGAACTTTACTTATGGCCAAATTCTACTTGATCTGGACCTTATAAGAGTTTACAGAGTTTTCAGTAAAGAAGCCAGTCATGGTTCAGGCCTTCAAAATGGAATCTTGAGTTGCCTGTTACACATTAAACACCAAAAAGCTCTTTTTAGGATGGTTTTGGAGGTTTTAAACGTTTATTTTTTGGACAGCTTGAGAGAAAGGACAGGAAAATCAAAGGGGATAATATGCATCAAATCATGTCTGGATCAATCCTCCAACTACTGAGAGAGGGAAATGGCTGTTTGTAATATCCTCTCCTCACTGGGAGGGCAAGAAGGAGCTGCACTGACAAGAAACTGTAGTTTCTTCTGTTTTTATTTGTCTGTTGGCTCTTCAGTGTAATAAAAATGGGGGGAGGACAAGTAGTCTTTGCATCTTCCTGTGCCTGTCTATCCTTTGTGCTCCAAATGGATTCATCAATACATATTCTTGGAAACATCCCAGTACAGACAGACTGCATCCGCTTAAAGTGAAACTCAGTGTACTCATATTTCCAAACACCGGTTTTTGTGACTTAAATGTGTCTAGACATTGAATCTGAAGTTGATACTATTCTGCTGACCCACATAGTTTTTCAGACTGCTTTTAACCAAATCAGCAAAAATATAAAGTCAGGTTTCTGTGTGTGTGTGTGTGTGTGTGTGGGCCATCCTCCCACTCTTTACCATCAGTCAGTAAACTTCGGAAGTGTTTAATCATCTAAAGTAAATGGAGCCTGACGAGATGTTAAGAGGGAATAAGATTTGACTCTGAAACTGACACCTCCGCAGTGTTTGACTCTGCAGCTGACAGCATGCCTCACTGCCTGTGCACACACTAACAGCATGCCGCACAACCTGTCTCTTTTGATTGGACGGGAGCTCCTGCTGCTCTGTTACAAGTCCACCATTGTGTCTTGATGGCTGTCAATGTCTCTGCATGACCCCAAAGTTCTGCACAAAGGTGGAGCAGCCATCTGGATGTTTTGTAAAATCACCTAACAGCCGGTGGCCACCATCAATACACCCAAGATTTGTCTTTTATCAACATTTAAGACAGTTGCAATGACAGGTCACAGATTGCGCTGATGCTGACCTTTGGTTTCACTGAGCTAGGTTGACATGCAAGACGTTTGACAACAATGTGAGGGCAGAGGTCCTGAATGAAAGCATTTTCCACCTATTATCAAGGTTAAGGCTTCAAAAATCAAGGTAAGGTTACTCTGTCCTCCCACACATTTGAGTCTGACAGGGCACAAACAATCCTGAAATACCTGGCATTGCAGTCCATGACTCTATTTTTCTGAATGAGCTTAAAACTCTTTAAATTCCATTGGGGCACCGGCGCTCTCATTTTACAAGTGCTCCTTAAAATACCGTGACTCTGCAACCATTTGTGCTAGCAAGAATATTCAAACAGCCCCTCAAAGAATAAAATATGAGCTTGAGATCTGGCATGTGGCTTTAAATAAACATTTTCACAAACAGTTTAGCTTGTGCATACTCTATATCCCTCCTGTTTAGTTTTCTTCTGCTCTTCTGTCCCTTTTCTATCAAAGAGTCCAGTGCTGAATTCCACCATTAGTAAAAAATAAATCCAACAATTTTTTTTTCAGAAGAGAAGGACTCATATCTCTCTTCTCACTGCTAAACTTGGTCAGTCGGCGTGGCGTTGTCATAGACAGGCATGCAGTAAATCAATTCAGTCCTGCAAGACATAGCATATAGAAATAACCTATTTTGACGTCGATAATCTCATTTTAAGTTGTTGATTACATTCAGGCATATAACTAGAGGTGAGACTTATTCAAGGTCACTTAGAAAGTCCTCAGGAGATGCATGGGGGAACACAAATAGGCTACAGGAGCACAGCGGGAAAAATAGGTAGTTAAATACAGTTGTTTCCCAGTCAAAACAAACCTTTAAAGTTAAAAATATAAATAATACTACAGCATTTTTTTCATTCTTTGTCATTAGAATTTGAAAAAGATCATGTTAAATCACACCTGGCCACCTTTACTAAAGTTTTCCCACCCTGGCCTCTTTAATCATGATGAAGGGAGGTTTACAAATCTTAAGTGTTAAGAAAAAATCATTTGCCTGGTGTGTTATTTCTCCTTTATTGTATGGATTTTAGGTTCCTAGAACTAAGTGGCAGAGCACCCAGGGAGTTTAAAAAAAGAATTCTAATATTGCTGAAAAAGAAACTTAATTGCTGGAATTACATGTCCTGCAACACCACACTTGATTTTGTTCTCTAATGAAACCTTAACAGAAACCAATTTCCTTCTTGAATCTAATTGAGGTATTAGTGCAGCGCATGGAGGAGTGCCAATACCCAATAGTGCATTCTTTGGCAGTATCATTAGACTGTACCCACACCTGCAATAACAAAGGGAGGATATAAAACAGACATTCAGAGTTGATCTGAGTTTAAAATCTTGCTTTCTCATCACATTAAGATTCAAAAAGACTTTATGAAATGAGCAACTAAGATATATCCCTATGTAATTTTTAAGATATACAATGTTTATACTGAAACTGGCCAGAGGCATGAACCTGTAGACTCAGAGATCATTCCAGATATATATATCATTCCCCTATTGTTCACCCAGACAACACAGTTATCGTGTTTTCATGAGTTAGTGTCATAATATAGGCTGAGCAACAGAAACAGTGTATGAAATCAGGCTCAAGACAAAGATAGCTCCTGCCAGCCTCTAAAACATCTTCATCATGATACAGGAACAGTGAGCCGAGCTTTTCAGGCCTCCTTTAACACATCAGAGGTGTCACCAAACACACTGAAGCAAAAAGCAGAGCGGCAGACGCAGCAGGTCAGGTGGAAAGGTGAAGAGAAAGAGGAAGAAGAGGAGGAGGTGGAGTGGTGGAGCTCACAGCCTGCTCTGAGCTGGCAGAGGGATTTTCACTCTGCAACAAGCTTTCATTCATTTAACATGAGGGATTCTATTACTGATGCATCAGTCCTGAGCAGACGCAGTGCGGTAACATGCACTGATGTGTTTTACTGTTAGTTATGGAGATGATATAGCCGAAACCAAAGTTTAAGACCTGCAGGATGTTATTAAAGTGATCCTGCTTAAAAGAAAAAGACATCGTGGGCTGTGTTTTTGTGGTAGAAAGTTCGACCTTTAGTCATTTGATTATCTTGTCCGCATTTGTTACCGTCATTGTCCTATCAAGTTGTGTGTAAAATTAAATATGCTCTCTGTATCAGCACATAATCCACAAATCTGTCTCAAAATCATCAAGTGTGTAATTATTCTTACATGACACTTTGGTTTGTTTGTCTAAAATTCAAAGAATGTGAAGCATTTATAGGAATTCAAAATGTGACACCTCAGCTAGCAACATTGCCGAAATAAAGACAGCAGTGGAGATATTATTAACAGGTTTTATCATAGTGTCATGATCATTGCTGTTTCTCCATTTCTCCAGCCCCAGGGGACCAGAATGCAACGCAGCCACCGCAGTAACGATTTAGTGATGAGGTCATTTATTCCCCCTGAAAATATGTTTAATGAATTCGGTCATTATTTAGTTCCAATCTTTGGGATAAATGTTGTTTCTGAGGAATAAATAATACATTTGCAGCTTCAAGGCATCTTCCATTAATGAGCTCAATAATTAATGCCTGATGAGGGGAAATACAGTAATGACTTGGTATTTAAGAATGCTATTCTGCTGAGAGATGTATGTGCAGCCTCAAAGGCAGTAAGCAGGGTAATCTTGGCCTTTAAAACACCTAAATCTTATCTTTTTGTGTGTTTAGAGATAAAATGATATCGGATTTGCATATTATCTGTGTTCCTCATCTGGATTTAGCTTAGAGGCTACTGTTTATATGCAAAACAGCAAATTAAGAAACAGTACAGGTGAGCCAGTGGAAGTGAACTTTTTCCTACTTTCATGCGTCATGCTTCAGGTATTGGATAAACTTTCACAAAAGTGTCCAATTAGACTTTAAATTAGCCACATCCACCTTTAAAGTGCAGAAATTTTCTTATTAGGCCAGATTTGCTCAAAGTAACAAAATGGGATGAGTTTTTTCTTTTCTTTTTAATGAAGAGTTTAGTTTAAAACTTTAGAATTAAACCTTTTGTACCCCATTGTCAGATCACAATGTAACTCATTACAAGCAACTCTGGTCTCAGTTTTGGCATGTTATTTCATAAATTAGACATTTTCATAGAATTCTAAGGTTAATGTGGCTCATATTAAGTCTGTTAAAAAAAAAGTTGTAGTGATAAGGGAAAATACATTCAGAGTTTGACTTTTTGCAATGAACTTGTCTCTATTTTCTTCACTATTTTGGATAAATTACTGCATTTTCATTCACTGGCTAACCCAAAGACCAGATTCAGGCAGAAGTTTTCAAATAAACTTATTCTCTGATAAAAAAAAGTTTCAGGCAAAAGAAGTTGCAGTGTGCAGGAGAACAAGGTGCTACATTTTGTATGTAGTTTCTCAGTGTTGTGCATTGCCAACTGAATTCCACTGGGACGACAGATAGTCATCCCACAGCAGCCCTGCTTTAGAAACTTGTAAATATGAAAGAAAAACTATCTGCTGCAGGAGCACAGGTGCGGGCAGCTGCGCCTTATTTATAAGCTGTCAAATAAAGATGCAGTACAAGTTATCGTGCAGGTGAAACCATTCTCCTCGCAGCTGACAGATAAAGTCATCCTGGGTGTTTTGTGTGATGACTGATGATTTGAACCTCTGCCTGCTCTTGTCCATTACATCATTTCCTCACTTCCACATCTGCCAGTTCCCACTATCCCGGGACCCCTGAGTCATAGTTGCCCCGTCACTGCCTGAGTCAACATTCCCTTCGCTAAAAAGGAAAGGAATTCAAACCCAGTAGCTGTTTGATGGGAACTGAAACCACAGATGTTGGCTCAATTTGTATGGCTCAAATGATGAAAACCAAACACACGAGGTGGACTGTTGAAGCAATCAGCAGCTCTGCTGTTAGAAAGCTGTCAGAGAAACTAATAAGCTGCTGTAAAATCAGAGCTTTTTTGATCCACTTGTTTTCAGCAGTCTCAGGATTTCAATTATTTTGTCTCTGTACAAGAATTTTGAGCATCCCATGATGCAAAAAGTCTCCTTTTTGATCCCTAAATGGAAGTTTCCTCAGATTTGGAGACTTTTATCGGTTTGGGAAACCCCAGGATGTGCTTCTGCTTTCAAAATGAGGGGAGTTTCCTCAAACTTATATTAAGCAAACAAGTTAGAACATAAAATATGCAAACAAAATAAAGTTTTATGAAGAACTTCCATCATATCAGAAGTTTGCAATCTAATAATGGTTTGAGTAGGCAGGAGGAGACGGAGGCAAAGTGGACCAAATGGGGTTCAATGCTTTGATGGATGGCAGGAAGTCAACAAGTGATGGCTGTTTATAGTCTGCCCCCACCCATGAGACACTCTCTGGCACATAAACTTTCACACTCACATATATACAATCTGACTGAGTGGAAATGGACCAGCAGGAAACTGCGGTCAACCATACAGCAATTCAGTCTAAAGGTGCCCAAGCGTGGCAGAGACACTGTCACATGAGCCAGGGCCAACCGGGGCACCAGGGCAGACGCCGCAAGAAAAAAAAACATGAGACTGTAGACCGCAAACACGGCAGGGGGGGAGTCATGAGGATGGTGAGGGGAGAGATTCTGCCTGGATACAGAGCAGCAGACCGGTGAGATCAGGGTGAACTCGATGAACCCCCCCTCATATGCCCTGCGGGAGTCTCACGCACCTAAACACACCCTTCACCTACAACCTCTCCCCGCATGCTCCACCAGACAAAGAAAGGGTGGGGATGGAGCTGGGTGAAGAAGAAAAACACGATCAGACTGAGATATCCGATCCCTGAAGGCTTGATACAGAGCAGACAAGCTGATCTGTCATCCTGAAAACAGCACAGATTAGCAGTAAGGAGGAAGTCAGGTGAAAACAGAAGGCATGCTGGGAGAAGAATCAGCAACACAGCTGCTTGACTCTCAACAAAGAGTGAAATTATCTCTGCTCTGGTCCTCTCTGCCTGCACTCAGGGGTTGAATGCATTAAACATCTGAAGTTGGAGATACTCTCCGTTGTGAGTAATTCATGAAGGGTTTTAGTTGTGAGATTCCTTGAAGCAAGTGGAGATATCGAGCACTAATGATGTCAACATGAAGAGGTTGGCTGAGCTCAGATGAGTGGAGCTGTGTTTGAAACCAAACTCAAAGTTCCAATGGAGTTAATACAAATGTAGCATGAAAATCACAGAAATCTGGCATTATCAGAGAAGATCTGGCAAAACCTACATATTCTGCACTGCTGCTCATCTCACAAATACATGTTCCTTATAAATGTTGTAACATATAAAGTGAAAAAAACAGGCTTTCCACAGTACAAGAAATATTGTTACAACAAAGAAATAATCTGATAAACATCAATTGATTTGCTTTAAGTTAAGATTGAGTTATTTCCCTCTCACACACACACATATCATGCTAACGTTTGTCCCACCAATGCCAGAAAATTGCTTTGCAGGTGTTCTAAATGTTGAAACATTTGTGACTCATTATGTGCCCAGGGCTGATTTCTAATTTTGATCCTTATGAAACACTCATTTTTCGGCCCCTTAGCCATGACTAAAATAACTTCCAGTTACAAAACAAAGCACAAGATTTGTTCTGATGGGGAGGAAGCGAGACTTCTTCCAGCTGCTCTCTTGGACTTTGATTTTCAATTTTAGCTCAGATCCACAGCAATTTTGGTCTGGGGCTGTTAATATCAATTCAAACAGCTTCCTTCTACATTTGTTTCCCTACTTGAAAGAAACCAATCTCAGGGAATGGAGAACCCATAATGTTTGGAAAAAAATTAAAAATGTTTAGACTAGAACCATTTCACCATGTTCATGGCTGTTGGGACAATGGAATGAATTTCTGATTTCCAAATCAACCCTGAATGCAGCATAATCATGCACCCAAGCAGGAAAAATAACAAAAAACATTCGGCATGCTGTCAACGTCAGAGGGTTTTTGTTTTTTTTTTTCAAAAGAGCACAGAGTGTTTCAGGTGAAGTAGGAGAATGATTATTTTGGTTCACTTAAAAGGGGGGGTTACACTAGTCGCACATGCAAAGAGAAAGCTGCAGTTCTTAAGGAGTAAAACCACGCGTAGCACTGCACAATTAAGTGTGGAGTAGGATGAAAAGACACAATAAGCTGCATAGCTAAAGAAAGACGACGAAAAACGACGAAAAAAAAAAAAGTATTCCAGAGAGCAAGAAAGTAGGAAAGTCAGGGGAAAATGTCTTTATTAAAATTGCATGTTAACATACCATGAGATTTGAAGGCTAAGCTTGACTCACCAACTGGGTGTATTCACATTGAAAGCCAGCAACAGTTTGAGCAGAGATTGGGGTCAATAAAGTGAGGTCGCAAAGTTCAAAGAGCACAAACTTGTAGATGGTCTCATTTTTGTATATATTTGGTAACAGGTTACATAGAGGCTTCATATGAGATAGCTGCTCCTCTAACACAGATCATTGATGAATAAATTCAGTAGTAAAGCTCCAGGGTGTGATTTTTTTTGGCAGCATTTAGAAAAACTCTTTTCCTAAAGTTTTCAGTGGAGCTGGAGGCGTGAAGCCTGAGGGAATCTAGAAACACAGCTGCTAATGCATTTACATTACAGCCCCACTTCTCTGCCATAACGTGTCAGCAGAGTTTAACAGTAACTGCGATCTAAACAAATGCTTTTCATTTTGAGAACCACCAACCTGCTGTAAAGAGGCCAAGGATCAAAACCATAGGCGTCTGGTAATAGATGTAAGAAATAGAGCTGAATATTACAGCGACCCTGGTTTATTTAGCGAGACAGAGAAGTGCCACATGAAAAATGAGGCGGGCACAGCAGCTCCGTCAGACATGAGCGGAGGAAGAGCGGACGTGAAAAGATTCTTAAAGAGATGAGTTATCAATTCAAGCCGAACATAAGGAGCAACTGCAGCCCTGCCTGTGGCAATATGCTCTGAAGAAGAGGATGAAGAAGAAGAGGAGGAGGAGGGATGAAGCCAAGGTGGAGCTGCTGCAGGCAGAGGAGAGTTGAGCTCATACTAACAGCTGGGTTCAGGAAGGTTTACTACACCAGGAAATGTGGAGTTTAAAGCTCCCACCGAGGCCTCAAACACTGGAGAGGCAGGATCTCACACACTCACACTGATAGATAATCAATGACAGTGTTCAGCACTCCACAGGAGTCCTTGGAGGAGAAAGTGTAAGGATCTTCTTCTCAATAAATCCACTTTTCCTCCACCTGCCTTTACTTCAGTTAGAGTCCTAAAGTACATTTCCCAGAAAGACTTCCAACAGCTCTGGGAGAATTGGTGCAAAGCCTGTTTGAATCAGGTTTGTTAACGAAGATAAGGGGATCGATAACATCTCATCTGTATGCTAAAGCAAGCTAATGGGTACTTTAGCTTTGTACAAAGACAGGGTCAACTTTTTGTTCCCAGGGTTTTATGTTCTTGAACACTAAAGGAGATTGGTTGAAGCTTTCTCCTCAGCTCCAAAGAAAGAAAGGGAATGGACATCTCAGAAGACTGGCTCTTACTTTACTTCAGTGGTTCATGTATTTAAGTCAGGTAATTCATGCACAATTTTCTGTATCTTAATAATCTATTCGAGGGTCAATGACATTATGACTACTTTTTCTGTCCAACTGAACCGGTTTAAAATTCCTTTAAATCAGTTTAAATCTATCCATTATTTTGCCATTATTTCTCACATGTTTTGCATTTATTTACAAAATTATGAAGCATTTGCATGTATATTTCCCTCGCAATATACAAACAAATGTTGTTTGAACATGTTCATTTTATGAAATATCATCCAGGGCAACCATTGGGAAAACACAATTTTGAGACTTTGATTTTGAAAACACCTCAAGGACAGGGTGCTTCATCAGACACACCTTCAGAACAAAGTGAAACACCTGGAAGGTTAGCAAGTCTTTCTCATATTTGCAAATAAACTTATTTTTTAACTACTGTAATGTACTTGCCACCTCTGGGTATCATGTGGGGCAAACTGAGAATTATAAGTTTTATCTGCAAATGCATAAGCCTGTCCCTCTTGAACTTTTTATCTAAAAACTGATATCTGTTGAGCTGTTAGTAATGTTTAGGAAATTTATTGATTTTGAGACGAATTGTCACCCGGGACTTTTTTTTAAGGCTATCCTTAAATCTAACTTTTAAAACACTTAAATCCCTTAACTGTTTTTTTAATTTTTGCATAAATACATGTGTAAACTACATTCCAAATGTTCAAACAACAGTCAAATATATATTCTTATTTTCAGTACCTTAAAAATGGCCTATTCAAAAGTCTTATCTATCACCTTGAAGATCTTAATCTCTTGTAGTCTTTGCAGTTGCCTGATATGCTTTGATTCTGTACCACAGTCGCTAATGTTTTTCCCTCCATAGAACATTTCCTGCTCTTTGACTTCACTGTCACCCTCACAAATACTTCACCATGAAAAATGTGTTTACAGTAAGCCTGCTGCATTAAACCAAACAGAAAAATAGCTCCCCTGAAACAAGTTTTTAAGGGTGAATTTTGCCAAAAGTCAAGAGAAGAGAAGGGTACATGAAAGAGGCCAGCTGTCATAAATCACAAGGATTATACTGCAGGATATTTGGAAAAGCACTATTTGAAACTCATACACACACCGACGAGTTTTATTTAAATTAGAACTCTACCGGAGTTGGCGTCCTGTGCAGCACAGCAGGACGCCAGGTCAAACACAGGCTGGTTTCCTCATGGGTCGACTGAAAACAGGCAGCAACTGACATGAAGGTTCAGAGCAGAGGAACACAACAGGAGGAGGGATGATGTGCTGGGAGCCAAAAAATCGAGAACAAAGGCACTTGCGTCTGTGTCGATTCATCGGATCTTCAAATGTGAGATGTGTAACATTCAAATTGAGTCATTTCAAAGCTCGAAGTCTGTGTTTTATCAAAAGGATGGTTGCAAAAGCAGGCTGCAAAAAAAAAAAAAAAAAAAAAACTGACAGCAGAGGAGTCTATTAGAAAAATGGTCCACTTCAGAGTTGATTTATTCCCCCTGAAAACATTCTCCTAATGAGTTTATGCTCCCATTCTCTGGTTTAAGTCTTCTTTAGTGCATCACGGAGGTTCATTTTGTAATTTACGGTCCCATTCAGAGTCACATAGAGGACAAAGCAGGGTACGCTGTAAGATCCTGGATATTGAAAAGTGATGTTTCGCGTCTATGTCGGTGTGAAACAAGTCTTTTTAGAGCAGTATTTTATTCAAAGTCTCTATTTTAGCTTCCAAATTCATCAATCTTGATATCATCTCTGTCTCAAGATCTTGTCTCAGGAACTCATCTAACAACAGCGACTGGAGCTCTTTTTGTCTTTTTGAGCCGACAAAAGATTTTAAGCTTCAAACTCGGCGAGCACAGCAACATCTGGTGGTTGTGGAACATAAGGCAGCCTCTCGTGATTGTTCGATGGGTCTCTATATGTCTTGGATTTTTACATTTTTATTGATCTCATGATGGAAGATATAAAACTTAGAGAAGCAAATGTGATGTGAAATACAATTAAAAAATGTGCTATCACACATCTCTAGTAATTTTCTTGAGACAGCACGACAGCCGTCTTCTGTGACGACCTATTAGGGCTACTTAAAGAAAAAATAGATGTAGAAAGTGACAAATTTCAGAGTTTTAAAGAGGCAAATTTGCCACTTAATGTACTTGGGAGTCCATGATGTTACGATGCACATGTGCCGCTGCTCTTGAGAGATGCAGGGACAATAACATGACTATGTTGTGAGTCAAAATTCCTGAGATAATGCAGTGACTCTGGGCTATAATCAGTAGTATCTTCTTATTGCTGAGTCGAGGTCAAAAAGTATAACCTGGGGCCGTAAAGTTAGTCCATGATGCAGTGAAACTATAGACTTGTATTATAGAGTGAAATGAAGCTTGATAATGATCTACTAAGTATGAATCCGGTAGGAACGTAACTCGCAAATTTGCCACTTTTTAAAAAAATTTGTTGTTTTTTGAGCAGCCCAAAAATGCCTTAGTGGTCGTCTGTTGGAGTTAGAATAACAAAGATAAATTTTGACCAAAGATAAAATTTTACAGCGGACCTTTACATCATATTTTCACATTGAAAGAGCAAAATACATTTAACAGTTTAGATGTTACCAAGGAAACTAAGTCCTCCTAAAGTCCTCTTTACCTCTCACTCGCCTGTCAAAAGTCAGGGTCATGTTTAGCTTTTTTACGATGGTTTCCACTGACGATAGACTTCAAAACTTCAGCAACTGATTGACAACACAATGGAAACTATGACCATGTATTATACAGTCCATTGATATGTCTTGCAAGTGTAAGGGCAAGAAAAGCTGGTCATTTAAGGACAGAATTCCTTCATACACAAAAGTCTCTGTCCAAGATAGATCATTAAAGTTTCTTTTATATTCCTTCATTGTGTCATCTGCAAGAACTAATATCTACCCAGACTCTTTTCCAAACATCAATAACCGAGCTATATCTCACACAAACTGTTCTTCATCTGTTTGAAGCTCCACCTCATGCTTTGTTATTTCCACCTAGGCCCCCTGAGCTAAAAATAAACTGTTACTAAGACAGTCTAGATGAAGCGAACACATCTCAAACGATATGTTTCCAGGACACCGACAATATTGTTTATTGTAGAAAGTGATACGTGCTCAGACCCAAACCCTGCAGGGAGATCTGTGCTGCGTTCACAATCATAAACACTCCCCGCACTGCTGCTGCTGAATCAGTTCACTGGGTCAGACTGAGGAACAGAGTGAGAGAGATCACCACAGCGGGAATAGACACACACACACACACACACACACACACACACACACACACGGGCACAAGCACACACACTCACACCACACAAACACAGACAGACAGCTGTAATAAGAACGACAGAAAAAAGAGAAAGATAAGCAGTCAGCCAGGGTATCACACAGCTGCCATAAACAAAGACACCCACAGTAGAGCAGTCTATGCAGAACCATTTATGTGACAGGAATCACACACACATACACACACACCTACGCACACACACACTGAGTGAACCACTTTCATTAAAAACAGTGATCTGATAGCAGCCAGCTCATCAGCATTTAGACGACAACACTTGCTGGTTAAAACCTTTTAAAACCTCACACAGTGCACTGATCTGGAAACAGCTTAGCATGCAAAGCACACGAACACACTCATTTCATGAACACACACATAAAAGAGATTTACCTGTCACATAAGAGCACAACTGACCTCGCTCTGGAACCCATCACCCTGAAGTCACCTCGGAAAACACACTAACACGCAAAAACAGCTCACAATTCATTCTGTAAATCATCTCTACATGCTCAAGGGAATGGTAGTGTAATTGTGTGTCTCTCTCCTTCTGTGCTGTTATTTGTGATGACAGAGTGGGGGTTTGTGCCTTGGCTCTCCAAAGTTCCCACTAAGACAATATTGATTTCTTCAGGTGAGAAGAGATGAAGGTGGCGCTCGATGCTTTGTTTTGTTTCAGGTGCAAACAGATGGGTAACTTCACCTTTGGGGACCTGTGAGATTTACAACACAAACAGGAACACTACTGTTGTGGTGCACAAACAAAAAAGTTGGGACCTAAACTTGTCAAAAATGCAGTTTTATAAGGCGACAAACAAAAACTCAGGGAGGAAGTTTCTGATCCATTTCAGGAATTCAGAGTGTAACAGATCGAGCAAGACAGAAAGTCAGGCGCAGAAAGAGAAGGATATTTTTTCAAGTCTCTAATTTGTCCCTTTAGTGCCCCCATAGTAGCTTTGAACTGGTGTTTATAGGAAGTTTCAACCACTGCTGTCTCTGTTGGACTCCCTTTTTCATGAAACCCCTTCCCTCTGATTGGCCAGCCTTGGAGGCCTGTTGAGACAGAACCATGGGTATGCCTTTGTGATTGAGGTCCACCCCTTTAATATTTCATGGGTGAATAAGAAGATCCTCATGCAATGACTTCATAAAAACAGAAAGTTTTAAGAGATTCTCATATAAAATATGGGAATACATAATGCACTCTCTATCAAAAAAACATCAAAAAGGGCAGAGTCAGGCCTGGAGTCAAAAGGTTCGAGGTTTTCCAATAGCAGTAAAAACAACTTGGATTAAGGTTCAGCTTATCATGGAGACAGAAAACAATCATTTATAGTAATTACTGTAGGAAATCCTCAGCCTCTTGACTCCAGCCTTCCCTTATGGTCCTTCAAGACCAAACGAAACCAAAGCGGAGACACAACAAACACATAAGTTTTGATAAACATTTCAAAACTGCCTTGTTTCAGTTTTTATGCTAAACAATGTAAAATTCAGTCTACCATCAAACCTACAGAAGATTTTTTATCATGGAAGAATTTCTGATGCCACTGCACCGAGGTATTGTGATAAAACAGCTGATTTTTTCATACACTCCAACAATTCTGGTGCCAACTTCAGGCATCATTTCTTCATGTCTGTAATAAATATCAAGATGTGGGAGTTGAAATTCAATTTACAGGGAGCATTTCAGCTTCCCAGAGGAAGACCTTGAATTATTAACATCTTGTGTTCTCCCCTCTAGCGCCACCCCCAGGACAAAAACTTTTCTAATGCAATAAACACTGCAGCCCCCGCAGGCTGTGTAACATTTAACAGTGCCGGATTATGTCTGCTAGTCCAGATTCAAACATGCAACCCTGAAGCGATTTATAACCCACTGTGTTACAAATACACACACACACACAAACACACACTTTCAGCTCCTTTTTTTGTTTCAGTATTTGTTGCTGTGATTTTGTTCAATTCAGTTTCATTCAGCTTGAAGTCTCTCTGCGTGTGTCTGATGTTAGACCCTGCTGGACGTCCAACAGAGATTATTTCAAAGCTGTAGAGCTGAAACACATCCAAAGAGTAGCTGGCACTTCAAAACGCAAACTTATACAAGTGCACACAGAAACACACACGCCTCGACATGTACAGCACTCAGACACAACTTGGTCCCAGCTTTTTGGCTTTTCCCCTCATATCTGGTGCCAGCGTTCATTATCTTTCATTTCAACAATTTTTCTTGGCAAAGCATGAATCAAAAACACTTTTCTGAAGACGCTTCCTCTTGTGGAAAATCTTCTGAAAAAGCATTTAAGTGATTCTGGGATCCTTAAACTAACCATTACCACTTAAATCCCTAACTTTTCCGTCCCCTCCACAGTGGAGGGAGGTAATCAAGTGATGCTGGAACCAAAGCAAAGACGCTGGATTTGTTTTGTGGATGCCTGCTGTTTGAATCAGCCACTGCCACCGCTTGCACGGTTGCACAGAGCTACTGAAGTGTGATAGAGCCGGAGCTTACGCTGTTGATTTTGAAGCATGAAAGTACAAACATGGAGTTGAGCCCCAAGCTGTGCTGGCTCAGAGCTGAAGAGAACTCATTGGCATGGCAAAGTGGAGCAGGTGTGACCTGGAGAGCAATGACAACATAATCAACCTTTCTCCACCACAGAACAGGTAAGGCTCTCTGTCTGGAGGTTTGTAAAGCTATAAGTTGATCAGTTTTTGCACAGTTTTTGTCAAGCGCTGAGAAAATCAAATTAACTACTTTCCCCAACTTTTTGCCCCAGAATAAATAGGCTGAGGACATCTTTGGAAATTTCAATTAATAATTGAAAAACGATTGAGACCCAAAAAGGGACAGTGGAGTCAAAGAATCTGACCATAAATTCAAGGCTCCTGGCACAACGTGGATAACTTTTTGATTAATGAAACCATCCTGAAGCTAAATCAAAGCTGCATTCATTTATGTTCTGGTTGTGGGGCAGTTTAACAACCTTCTGCTTTATTTCCATCTGGAACTAAATGGTTCCTGTGGCTAGTTTCTGTCTGCAATTCCACCAAGGCCTGAAGTCCCATGATATTTATGCAAATCAGGCCAGCATATAAAGGAGCAAAAGAAGTACGAGTGCTTAACAACCATACCAGTAGAGGGCAGTAAGAAATATATATTCACCCTATGCTACGCTGAATCATTCTTTATTGAAATGCAAATGGATTCATGGAAATGAAACTTGAAAGGAGAAAAGTGCTAGGGACAAAGATATTTTAAAACACTCAAATTCAAGCATAAAATTAGACTGTTAAATGTGAGTTTGTTCCATAGTTTAGTAGCCAGCTACATTTCAGAAGAACAGAAGAAAGCTAAAAGGGAGAGTGATAGAGCTTGAGCTTGAGGCTTTAACTTGTTTTATACAAAAGATCTAACTTAACTATTGATGGATACTTCACCTTGTTGCATTGTATCCAGTAAAAAAAAAAATCGCGCAAAAAGCAGTGTTAAAAGGGAGATCTGATCTTCATTCAATTTTCATGAAAAATACACCACTCATGACAGTTTGAAGTAGTCCTTCAGCCAAAGGAGTCGCTGCAGTCCACTTCATACAAATTCTCCTCAGAGTCGCTTTAAAGAAAACCATTGTTAAGGAGTTTTTAAATCAATCAAATTGCAGTAGGAGTGAAAAACTGTAGAAATCAAACATAGCAAGTTCTTTACAAATCAGAAATACTCAGACACTCCCAAAGTTCCTGGACCTTTTGAAGCCTGAATGCAGAAACTCTTCTCGAGGCAGGCTAACCATCCAAGAACTCAGGTTAACTACGGGATCATACTATCAAATTCCTCAAAGGTTCCATGCTCTTGAGTCAAGTTCATGCAGTTGAAATGCTGCGTTAGACACACACCCTTACTTTTCTGTGCCACAAATAGAGTAAGGATGTAACGATGATTCATTCCTCTGCAGGAGTCAGACTCTGGTTTTATCATTTGAGAACAGGAGTTCACGTAAACTTCTTAGGGATTATAACTGCTCTTTTTTCCAGCCTTCAGGGCAGTCATTTGTGTCATCTGAAGAAATTCTACATCTGGATCTCCACCAGCTTTAAATCAATCTTTCTCTGGCCTCCAGCCCAACTGTCCTCCAGTAGTCATGGACATCCTTTTAATTAGTATCCTGCTGACAGACAATCTAATAAAACAAACACGAGTGAATGAAAAAATGAAAGATTAATGTGATTCATTCAACACAACACTAATGTGCCAGGGTCTGAGCTCACATCTGTATCACTATGTGCAAGGTTTGAAGACAACAAATCTATCCAGTTAGAGGAAAAAGAGGAGTTTTTTCATCCCTCCTGTTCACAGCGTGCACTGGAGCGTGGCTGAGCTGTGACCTTTGACCTCCAATTTCGTCTTAATGGGGCTCATTACACACACGCTGATTACAGGCTAATTAAAAAATCATGCTGGTTAATACCCAGACGGAGTCCAGCTCCCACATAACAGCCTCACCGGGCAGACGATAATCAGAGATAAGCACTTTTTAACACAGAGGGGACACACACGCACACACCCACACACACTTATAAGTCTCTGTAGCTTGAATGATTCTCAGTAGCTTAATGATTCTGCAGGAGCATGACCCCAACACTGTGGTCAGGAAGTTAATTCCAACAGTGAAACCCTTTAAAGACAAACAGATTAACAAGTTGTTTTTTTTTTTTAGATTTTTCTATGTTTAAGAGTCAGAAATCAAACACCAAGTTTCTATGGTGACGATAAATGATGATTTAATTTAAAAAAAAAAAAGAATAAATCAATTTCAATAGTCTAATAATTAACTTTATTTCCAGGAAACAGAGCAACACTGAAATGTTTTCATCTCATAAACAGCTACTCAGACAACATTAGGTATTCTTTATCATCTGTTTGAAGATATTTGCCTCATGCAACAGTACAAAGGAGCATTCTGGTTTATGCCTCATGATGAATAAAAACAAACAGTTTGAAATATGAGGAGTGAAAGGTCCTTTGAATAATAGAAACAATATATAAGCTTATAAAAAAAGAGGAAAAGAAACTGTTTGTGTTTGTTATGCAGTGTGACTGAGGTTGAGAAGGCAGACAAATTGAAACAATTCTTCTTACTCTGATATGCTCTGTACTGTCGAGCGTGAGATCTTCATGAGAGTTCACTGCAAAAAACTGAAATCCAAGTAAGTCACTGGCTTACTTTTATTAGAAATATCTCTTTTGACTCGTTATGAGCCACATTACCAAGACCAGTCCATAAAAAACTTTGTATTTTAAGTTATTTAAAGACAAAATTGATGTCTGAATTTTGTAACAAGTCAAAAAAAAATTCTGCTGATGGAGTGAGAAAAAATGTTTCTTGAATTTAAACACTATTCTGATTTTAAGAGACTTGATGAGCAAATCTGTTTTACCCTATTTGCAGATTGTTTTTACTTGTTACAAGCAATTTAGAAATAATTTTTGTCTTTTAATATCTTGAAATAAGATGACTTTCTTGACTTGTCAGTCGAATGTGGCTCATATCAAGTATAACGAGACAATTTTTTAACAAAAACAAGACATAAACACACCACTGGATTTCAGTTTTGTTGAAATGATGTCATCACAAAAGGATCTCCTGACTGGGTTAAGACATGTTGAAGTGGTGAGGGCCTTAAACACCAAAGTCTGCCCAAAATCTCCAATATCAACAGGCCTCTATAGGGCTGACCAATCAGAGGGACAGCCAACACAAGCATATGAAATAATAGTTTTCTAAAACACCAGAGTGAGAAAAATTGGGCTGAAAATCTTGAGATGGTCCAAACACCTATCCTGTCTTGCCTGAAGTTTCTCTCCTGAACCGCATTGTTGAGTGTAAACATAACATTAGTGCACACATCACCTGTATTGTGTAATAACACACCTGGCTGGGGAAGCAGCTGCAGAGAAAAGTAGTGTTCAGAAGCATTCAGTTTCCTAAAGTTTGAATCGAAATTTTTATTCTGACTGACCAGTGTTAAGGTCGGAAACACTCAGTCAAAACCAACAAAGTATGTTGGGTTGTTGCTGCACCATGCGTGATGAAAGCACTGTATGCATCAATTTAACTAGACATTTCCATCTAAAGAATCACATTATCAACTGGTCTCTCTCTGCATTTTCACAAAAAACTGTTGTTCTTGCATTATGCACTTAAAGGTGGGTCCATCATGGGTCTGCCACAAAAAAGAAAATCAAGCCATATGATTTTCTCTACAAGCATCAAGGAAGAAATGAAGAGGCTGGGTAGAAGGCCAGGAAAGAAAAGGTGAGAGTGATGGAGCAAGAATAAATCCCAGTCCAACCTTTTAGCTCTTTGAAGACTGAGAGGGAAGTTTTCAAAAATGCCAGTCCATGTGTTGAGTCTTCTGAAGGTTAGGTTTAAATTAAAGCAACGCCACATGCAAGTCTCTGCTCCTATTATAGATTCAATCTCCCAAATAAATCCACCTGTTCCCTTGAAGCCTCCTACAGCTTTATGATAGATCTCAAATGGATATGCACAGGAGGGGGTTGCTACTTTGCATAGAAAGAACGAAAACAAAACACCACAGCAATTAATTGTGATTCTTCAGGAACCTCCTCTCCTTAAAGTCATCCAACTTCTACTGGGTTGCATGTTTTGGAGGATAAAAAGGACAAAATACAGCCATAAAGCAGATAAAATGCAAACAAAACAGCTGTGTTGCTTAAGCAGCAGCTTTTAGAGTAACTGCAGCACCAATCCTCGCTATTCCAGAGTTTAAAACCATTCTGTGACAGCTCTCTATTGTCATGTGTCCACTATATAATCCACTAATTGCGTGAAAATGCATCCCTCTAGCTTTTTGTGCACAGAGCAGCTTATTTCCATTTTATGAGGTCATGGTTACTTCCCCGTGTTTTATTCTTTCTGGTTGAACAAACACACTCACACACGCCTCCTCATATCAAACCATTGAGCTGCTGTGTTTATGGCCTGCACCCTGCTGAGAGAGGCATTGTCTCATGCAGACCTCCCATGGTGCTTTGGGGGCCTCAAACAAGTCGATGCCATGTAGGAGGTCTCTAGGAGCATGGCTGTGGCAGCATCATTGATTTTTAGGGCAGCTCGGAGGTTCATGGGTTCAAATCGTTTGTCATGCAGACCCTGAACTTCTTGTCTCTGAGGATTTGGTTTCTTTCTATAATAGTTGAATATTCAACATACAAAAATGGTGTTTGTTTGCTGCGATGCACCACCCTGCTGTCACCTGCACCATCCATCATACAGCTGATATGGTAATCTTCTGTAAAACGCTCAGCAGGGACCATCTACCCGCCCTCATGATGTGACTGATGGTTTGAGAAAACCATTACCTTCACTCAAGCTTAATGGACAGGCCTATATCCATGCCAGGTGTCATTTTTTAAGAGGTGAATTTCACCTTGTGTTCCACCTGGTCCATCAGTTCAGGATCAGACTCAGTCGTTGTGCCCTTCAGGGGGTCGTGGAGAAATGTGCAGCTATGACTGATCTTATAGTACAGGACTCCCTGATATAAAAGTTTTAGACTGACTGTAGAGAGGTCAGGATAGCAACCAGCTGCTTCAGAATTTATCACTAAGTTTCAGCTAAGAATACAAAAATTTCACCAAATCTGGATCCTTATGTACTGGAGCTAAAAAAAGGACGACATGAGGTCTCTATAACCCCGTCTGTGAAATTGGTGATTTAATCTCAATAGTTAAAACGACACTAGTGACAACCTGATATCATGTCATATCAAAATAGTCAATCAAAATAATAGATGTGGTACGAGGAAATAATGAGCCCCAAAACCTTTTTTTGCAATAACCAATGAAAGGAACAGACTGGGAAGTGTCATCAACCGGATGTTACAGCTCAACAGGCAGCTAACATAAACAAAATTGTATCTAGGGCCAAGTGGAAAATTGAATTTTTGATTAAGTTTTTCCCCTTTGTTTTTGCCGGAGTCACGTTTGATCAAGCAAGCTTCTGTGAGATCTCCTTCTATGGATTTATTGCCACAAAACATTCAGTGTGTAGTGGAAGAGTCATATGGCTCAGTTAGTGTGTGAGAGCTGAGGATTGTTATGTTAGAAATTAGTCTGAAAAGTCTTTGTTTGTATAATTTCCCACCATTTTAAAACCAGGATTTGAGAGACACAGAGCTTTCCATTGGTTGTGTACCATACATCACATTTTGAATGTCCAAGAGGAACTATAACACGCAAAAGTCATTGAATTCCTAGCACAGTTCACCTCTGCTTGACTCTGTTTCAAAGTGTCACAAGGAGAGATTTTGACACGTCTACGCCTTGTAAGAACATTACTACACACTTACTGTATGCATATTGCATGAAAAGTAGAGTATTTGATCTCATATTGCAATGAAGTGCTTCTGTTTTAATGAACTGCAGCTACAGCAGACAAACATGTGGCACACAATCTGTGTTTTCAGAGCCTGCAGCTCACCCGGTGCTCTCTGAGGACGGTCTATGTTTGGCTGACGTCACCTCGGTGTTAGCCTGCTATTGACACAACACCTTGATCTACGTCACCGAGTGTGCTACAGTGGGTCTTTCACCAGGAGGGACTTACAGAGAGAGAGAGGGAGAAGAGGACGAGTGGAAAGTGGAGAGTCAGCAGAAAAAGCAGAGTGTAGAATAACTGATGACATTCTGACAAAGCACAAGTGTGTATGTGTGTGTCAGACCGCTACAAGGCCATAAAGCCGACAGTATTTCTGCCTGTCAGAAGCCAACAGCACTTCAGTGTCAGCCGCTCAGGTGAAAAGATGGCTGACAGGCACTGACGTATCATTATTCTCACATGCCGCAGCGCTCCTTTCTCCAGACGACACCTGAAGGCCTCTTTGAGTCCTCCACTGTCACACTCTTTTTATTTCTCCTCTCTTTTTCTCTCTGCTGTTTGTCTAAAAGTTCTGACATCGTCTGTCTGATGTGCTCTGAGGAGAGCTGAGCAGCAGGAAGGCAGACACAGTCAGTCTGTGTCTGCAGCTTGTATTCTTTTTGTCCTTTATCCTTGAAAAGTCAGACATTTTCTGGAATTCACTGTTTTTAAGCTCCTGAAACAGGAAACTCGTCAAAAGGGCTCTGTCTCGACTAAGATGAGAGTCCTTACAGACTGATGACATCAAAAGCTTAATCATTGTATAACTTTACAGTAATACTGAGTTACAGTTATGCTGCTGACCCAGGAGCATAAATCACAGTATTATTTGTTTATGTAAGCAGGTTAGCTGTGTTCTGATATTAGCTAATATGCTACAACTTAAAGGGGGGGTATTTTCCCTTTTTTTTTTTTTCTTAGATGTGTCAGTCTCTCCAGTACCCCTGTAGTGGCTCTACTTGATTTACAGCCCAATTTTTCCTCAGTCTGGTGTTTTATGGAAACCTTTTCTTTCAGCCTCTGTCTAAAATGCCCCATCTCAGCTGCTGTCTCTTTCAGGCCCCTTCATTTAAAACCCTCTTCCCTTTGATTGGCCAGCCCTCTGGGGATATTAGAGGAAGGCTATGGGCAAACCTTGATGTTTGAGGCCCGTTCTCTTAATGAGTCATGAACCAGTAAGGAGATTTTTATGCAATGACCTCATCAGTTCTGTGAAAATCTCATCCTTTATTTTCTTTAGAGCAGATTATTTGAAGCTGTTTACAGACAGATTTGGAGATTTCTACAACACAAGATTATGCAAATGTTCGAAAAACTGCACGTTTAATATGAACACCCAGCATTGTTATTTTCCTATCATTTTTAAGATATGAAAAAGCATGATACCCCCTCTTTAAAATATGACCCTATCTGTAGTGAAAATCACAACACAGTGTCCACCCTGAGTGTACAGTCACAAGAAGACAACTTTTTGTGCTAGTTTTCATTTGTCACACCAGGACTTAACTCAACTTGCGTGTCAGTATGCATTAGCTTGTGGGAACACAGCCTGGATCACAGAGAGCATGCACAGAATACACAGCAGTTACCTGAGGACGGTTTCAGTAGCTTCAAAAGATGTCTTTCGCAAAGATCTGCATGCAAGTGCAGCCAACAGTCTGCTCCTTGACGATGTTACACATACCAAAACCCCCTTTTTGCTTGACTGCCGGCCAACTCAGTTTAATTCAAAGAACTTTTCCATTTGGGACTTCATTTGTGTAAAAGCATCAGAGCAACACAACACAAAGCTCAGCAGATATACCACAGTGGAGACCATACGTGTGCAGCTTATGAACAGTTAAAATTATCACCAGTGGAAAGGTTCATGAAAAGATGACGCACAGAAAAAAGAGGCATCAAGCAAATAATTGCATGACATAAGCCAATAAGTTCAAAGATGAACGTCTGCAGATCTATTGGTTGTACTAAATGGCTTGCTTGTGAATCAATAGAAAGGCTTTGAAAATCTGTGAGAAACACAGATTTATCACTTTGGAGCAACATTTCTTTACAGATTCAGTTACAGATTCTTTGTCCTGTTACAGTTTAGGGTTGATCTACATTTAAAGCATTGCTTCACTGTGCAATGAGTTTATCATGAGGGGAAGAAGGTTTGAGGAACTCCCCTCGTTTTATTCTGGAGTATGACCTGTATGTCATCTTTCCGTCATGTTTGATGCATTGCAGCAGTTATTTCTGGCATGAACTCTTGTCATTTGAGGAACCCACATTTCCTAAACCTGCCTCATCCGTCTCTAATTCGGTTGGTGGTTTCCTACACCTCCCAGAATGCCTTTCATCGACCCACAGACAAGCGGCTTGAAGCCAGAAACAAAAAGAATGGTGTTTGTACAATGTTCCATGCAGAAGCCGGAATTAGAGCCGTGAAAGTGTGTCAAACAGCAGAGACAAAACAATGAAGTGATGATATTTTAGTCTGAAATCTGGAGTCCTTAACACAACAGATCTTTTATATCGACATTTATGGACGCATAAGGACACAACAAAACTTTTATGAAAAAACAGGGTTGGATAAGGGTGTGTCAGCGAGTATTTATGGGCACCACTGGGAGTCAGCCAGCCTGTGTACACCACATATAAAAAGACACGTTCAGGCTGAGAATGATGGACACTTACACACTTCTTCTCCCAGTTCAGCTGTGGGAAAGACAAGTAGGTGGAGGGAGTGGTGGTGCTGGCATCACACAAACCAAAACAGTAAGTTTTCCAGTTTACAGAGACAAAAGTGACTTAGTTAAAACAAAACAAAAAAAACCCACACATGTGGTGATTCTGCTGCTGCAGGACAAGGAATGAGTCTGTTCCTCTCCTCTGATGGATTAAAGCTGTATGATTTCTGTCTGTTGCTGCAAAATGGTGGCTTGTAACAGAAGCTCTCTCTTTATGTTCTTCCAACGAGGATGCCAAACCATGATTGCTAAATGTTTCTACTTTCCAACTCTATTGTACAGTTTATTACAAGCTGTCCGAACGAGACCAGTTTGTCTCCTGAAATTCAGAATTTGAGATCCAACTGGTTGTCAAGCTAATGCTTTTGAACATTTTAAACATCCAGATTGAGAAAGTTGAGGCAGAACCATGTTGTTCTGAGAGTTTCTTTCCCAAAGATGTTTCAAGTTGCTATAGAATAGAACAACAGTAGTTATTTTACTGTTGCTTAAAGATTACACCTTTAAAGTGGGGGTGTAATGTTTTACCATACTTCACAATGGATTTAAATTAACAATGCTGGATGTTCATGGTAAACGTATGCAAATTTAGCATCATTCATATGTAGTATAAGTCACTGAATCTGAAAATTGTCTGTTCTAAAAGGTCTGTCTCTAGCCCCCTAACAGGCTTCCAGAGGGTTTACCAATCAGAAGGAAGGGGGTTTGTGAAGCAGGGGCCTTAAAGAGACAGCAGCTAAATAAAGCTTTTAGCCAAAGACCGAAATATAGATTCTTTAAAAGAAAAATGAAAAATGGATTTTCATGAGCTTTTAGTCTTGTCACACTAGTATGGGGGTACCAGCGGGACCGTACAAAACAAAACAAAAATAAAAAATTACAAATACCCCCTCTTTAACTGGTGGTTAAAAAAAAGCTCATTTTCAATCTCTTGGTTTGAAAATAGGTTACAGTAAAAAGAAGCCAGTTTTCAGTTTACAGTTATCCTAAAAGTGGAGGTTTAATCAAGATAAAAAGAAAGATAGGATTACCTGATCTATTTCAATCTCATATCCCTTCATTTATTTGACTGGACAGATTTCAAAATTTGACCCAATTTGGTCACTTTGTTTGATTATTTTGGATTTACTTCCCTTATATTATATTTCTTTGATTATCTGATATTTAGGCCAGGAATAACTATTCAATTCACTTTTTGGTGTAAAGATGACTGCATGACCACAAAAAAACACAATTAATCTGTTAACTACAACCTCAAACTGGACTGCAAACCAGATCCAGAACATTTCATCCCACTAAAAGCTCACCCACAAATTCTGCCTGCATCTGCAGAAGAATTATTTGTCCCGAGCTGAAATATCTGAACAATGAACTGGATTAATTGCTGTTTTATTAAGCACCAAGAATCATGTCCCTCTTAGGATGAATTATTTCATTTGGCAATCCTCTTAGTTTTTATTTAGCTCCACATCCAGTTGGCAAAATACCTGCAAAACCACAACAGAGATCAGCTCCTTGTATATCATAATACGCTTGGCTGATGTTATATCTTGCCAATACTGCGATAGTTTCTAGTTTAAGCCCTCTCTGTATACAGCAGCCTCACTGCCTGGCACTGCAGCAGAGTCTTGTTTCAAAAGGGATCATGAATTATTCGCAACACAAATAAATTCACCTGAAACTGATGAAGCCTCTAAATTACCTCCACAATGATATGAATAAGTATTTCTCTCTTTCTGGTGGTAAAACTTGTATGCCAGGTGTCTTCTTTTCTCTTCCCTCTTTGTTCCATTCAGAGGCTGAAAATGGGATTTCTGCTCAAAGCTAATGAGCAGCTTTTATGGGCTCATTTTCTGCTTTTCTCTGTCTCTTTATTCCCCCTCTTGCTTTCTAATCTGCTCCTCAGCTTGTCTGCATTCTCCTCGACAAATATACAGCCCTCTCTTTCTTTTCTCTTCCCTCGCCAGCGTCTCATTCATCCAGCTTCTCTCTGGGGTGCGGCCTGTACGATTAAGGTTTTTGTGGGAGAGCTGAGTCCCACTGAGGGCTGCTCCGAGCCAGATCAGCCCCCCTCTGGAGCCACAGCTGGCCTCCGGGACTAAATATAGAGAAAGATCTTAGGCTGGAAGAATCTGAGGGGAAAACAGAGGCTGAAACAGACACTAATGCAGAAGGAAGGAAGATCGATTTAGATAAAACCCCAAAGGCTTGTTGCACAGAGAGGAGGGAGGAACAAATATAATAAAGAAGGTGAACTAAGCGTGTTTTACAACCCGGGCCTGCACAGTGGATTGAGGTGATTTAAGACGCACCACTGGGGACAGTTCCGACTGTGCGATCTATCTGTGCCATGGCCTGGGGATGAAGAGGCTCGATAGATCATGCACCGGTCAGTCCTGACTGCACAAACACATCATAACCTCAGCATGGAGCTGCAGCAGAGAGTCTCATGTGCACATTTCACCACTTCATTCAAAAACTGATGATTGTTTTCCCGAAGAAAACTATTTTTTAACATTTGTGGGTTTGTGTTCCATCATCTTGTCAGGCATTAGCTTCTGTTGATGTCCATGCAGTCTAAAAATGAGCCAGCAGGAGCTTAAATCTGCTCCAGACATGTCATCTATTTAGTTTCCTTTAATAACACATTGATTGTGTTTTAATGTGTTGTTGGGAAGCTCAAAGCTCCAAACAATAATCTCTGGGTTTATAACATCCATTTTGTATCCTTTTCCTACACTTTAAACTGCACCTCACACTCATCGCGCCACCGCCAGAGTAATAACAGTAATCACCTTTTTATTTCACTCTCACAGTCACTGACTCAGGGAGCAGTTTATGAACACAGCAGGAAAAGACACAATGATCTCTGGTGTTGCTGCTGCTGCTTTTATGTTTCAAAAGTGAAGCCAGTGCGGGAGTGTTAAATCCTACATAAACTCTAGTCGGGATGACTGTTTAGAGGTAAGAAAGTGAAGTAGCACACTTTTTATTCTGTGTTCTATTGATAATGAATATCAAAAAGTAACAGCTATAATATGTCTTGAGCTTATTATTTCAATTCAGCTCATGTCAGATAGTTTTTGATGTGAGTCCTCTGATCTATTTTACATGCTCTTCTGCATGAGTCCCCCTGAACTTGCATGTAATACAGCATGCTAAATTCCATAGCTTCCCTGAATGCAACTCTCACGAGACGGTGCCAGATTGATGTGACTATCTCGCGTCTCAAGTCTGTTTTGCACAAACCAGATTACAACTTCAACTGACCTGAATCACCCGAAATTTGAAATGAAAGACTCAGTCCAATGTGAGGCTCAGCAGGAACACAGGACAAGTGTCTGTTGTAAAACTAATCATGTTTTAAGTACCTCGCAATTGATCACAGATATTGCTGTACAACACGAGTGAGAAATAATGGGAAACCAAACGAATGGCAGAGGATACCGTGAATAACTAATACAGCAAAAATGTGCTTCCCACCTTCTTCTCAGAGCTTTCTGGACACTCTCTCCCTCCGTGTATATTTATCCCTTTTTGTAAAGCCAAGAAGCAGGGGTGCAGCCTTTCCTCTGTTAGTGAACTACGTTGCATGTTGTTTCAGGATGTTCTGGTTGGACCTAATATATTCACACGTGGACTATTTCCAAATTATAATTTGATTTATTTCCATACTGCTGACTTATAAGCCACAAGGTTTGTTTGTTTGTTTTCTCCACTTTAAACTGTATTTCCCTAAAGAGTTACTGTAAGATGCCGTATAGATGGGATGCTGTTGTTTCTGTCTTGTGTCTGGTTATGCTCATGTGTTCTGTAATAAAGCTAAGTGTGGCTGCTGTTCAATGTCAATGTACCATACCCTATTTCATTATTTTATAATCAACTTTACGTGGTTGGGTGGAACTTAGAGTGCTCCATTATACTGGCGCTTTAGCTTAGCAAACTATGCCCAATGGCGGGTATAAGCAAGTTAACTTTTTTTTGGAGGTCAACAAACAGATTTAGCACAGGAAGAAACTTCATGCACAGCTCTACTGGCAAAGTCCTTCCACCCAGCAAGAAACAGACCTCCAATTTTGATTTCCTCACAGCCTCAGCAGGTGCAAAGTCAGTTAACCTCCAATGTCAGCTGTTTGTGCTTTGCCACTCATGTGTCTGAACCTGCTGAAGCATTCAAACAATGAGGAAAGCAGCAAGTTTGAGCCCAGTTCCAATCGAATCCGTGTGCTGAGAACGGAGTCCATGTGGTGCTGACAGGAAGAGAAATGAGATTGATTTCCCACAAACACCAGCTCAGCAGCTCGCCTCACTTCAGAGGAGGGACTCGACAATCAGCCACTAAACGTCCACGTACCATATCGATGCTGACCGGTCGATCGGCTGGAGGAGCAGGGGTGGATCTGACCTGGCGCACAGACTCACTCTCCTTTTCTCACAGTAATCGATCACACACCTGTTCTGCCACACTGAGCAGGGACATGAAGCATGAGTGGGAGTATCCTGCAACCTGTACTTTATTTGCTGTCACCATTTTTCTTTCGTTATTATCAGTTATGTGTCTATGTGTCTACACTGTTTCTACACTCTGTTCTTGAACATGTCTTGTTATGTTTTTTTCCAGTTGCTGCATCACACCTGACAAAGGGACTGCCAATGAAAATAAGCCTTTTTGTGGATATTTGTTCAGTGGACAGGTAGACAGAAGTCTAGGTGGATGGTTTTGCTGTTTGTGTTTATACCTGCAGCCCACTTTGAAAGTTTTAGGAGCAAATGTGAACACAGCTAGGAAAAGAACAAATGTAAGGGCCTAAAATAAAAACACAATTTGTTGTTTCATCAGAGGGAAAATACATATAGAGGTTTATGCAATCTCAGGATGTATATGATGACACAGAGACTGCACTGACTGAATGGGGCTCAATGGACCATAATTGGCAGACTGGAGTTCATTATGCCTCTGAATACACCTGATCTGATACCCAAGACTTCTACTTTTTGGCTGACGACTGAGAAAGCTGCATTAATTTGTAAAGAGAAGATTGAGCTGGACAGGAAGTCTTGGACAAACAACATTTTTCATCATATTTCGGTCACAAACTTACACAAACTTAAGTCAAAAGATTAGAGGTTTTTAGAGCCCAGTAAAGAGATGAGAATAAAAAATGGTCATCATTCAGGTAGGGAACCCTTGGTCATGTGACCGTAGTGGTCCTGGGGTAACCAATGGGAGAGAGATAGATCAGTTACAGAACAACAGGAGTCAAACATTCACCGTTACTTTCTCTGTACTTTGATTTTTGGGGGGAAGTGATAAAAGTTTTAAACTCCTGTCTGAATTTAAATTTATTTTTGCCTTTTGTCTTCTGCAGTGATGGGAAAGTTTGATGTCTGGTGGAATATTTGTAGTTAAATGCCCTGTAAATGTTTTGCTCTTATAAATATGAAAGCAGTAACTGTTAAAAACAAAAAATAAGTCTGTCCCGTGGGCTTCAAATCCTGAATCAGGGAGCTCTCACCTCAGGTTTCTATTATCTATAACTACACATATAAACAGATTCAAAACAGTGCAGCTGTTCATTGTTCATTATTTCACATTGTACCATATCCTCTTGAGTCATGTCTCCATTCCATTTTTATTTACATCAATAGAAAAAAATTAATTGAATTTTAGAATAACTTTGAGAAATAAGAGCTGAAGGTAAAATTCAGCTGAAATTCATGCTGAAGGATTTGCAACAGATGGACAACACTAAGACCAAGTGAGCAATGAACAAGCTCTTAATATAGAAACCAACTGTTATTTTTTAAGTCTCTCACTGCTGTTGCATCACACGAAGAGAACTGCTCCTCTGCTCTGCGGCTGGGGATTTGGATTTATATAGTTGAAGATAAAAAAGCTGGAGCACCGTGACTAAAAAGGATCAAGGACGCTGAAAGAGAAACTTATTTCATGACCTAAAGAATTCCCTTTAAATTCAACTCCTTTCAGTTTGCATGTGTGCAGTTTGTTGATGAGTCTTTGTCAGAGAGGGTTAAGCCATAAATGCACGTTAGTTTTGGGGGAATAAAAGGGAAAAATAAGGAAAGATGACGGATTGATTTGAGAGAAATGATAGGAGAGATGTGGTGCAACGCTGCTGTTCCTCTCATCCTCCAATCACGGCTGTCCGTCTTTGAAGTGCGAACAACTTGGACAGTCGGCAGGCTGTAATTATGAAAGCCTTAATCAGCAGGGAGTAGAGGGGAAGTGTGTGTGTGTGTGTGTCTGTACACGTTCACTGAGAATCTGCTGCTGCTGTCTGTTGAGACACTATTTTACCCAAATGAACGCGCGGTTGGGGATAGAATTTGAGTGTGCGCTCTGAAAATGGGTTAAAATGGATGCATATGGTTTGGGGTGATGCATAAATGGATGTCTTGAAAACAGATTTAAAGCTGTGGAATAAGTGTGTCAGGGTGAATGAGAAAAAGCTGCTAGGAAATTGGTTTGGTGTAAAATTGCCTTAAAGAAGGGGTATTTTCCATATTTTAAATGTAGATATAAAGTAACAATGCTGGATGTCCAGACTAAATATGCAGTTTTTCAAACCACTACACATACATCCATAGGTTGACAAAAACCTGCACCTGTCTGTAAAAAAGCTCAGAAAGGGGGGTTGTGGGCCTTAAAGAGACAGCAGCCAAAAGGAAGTGTTTCAGACAGAGGCTAAAATAAAGATTTTCTAAAACAGCAGTGTGAAAAAATGTTCTTTTGAGCTGTTTATCATGTAAAGCTAGTACAAGGGTACTGAAGTGAATGTATAAAGTCTGAATAAAAAAGCACAAAGCCCTCTTTAAAGAAAGTTGGAAATCAATTTTGTTTTGTTCAAAGCTTTTCATAGGGTTTTAAATGGTATGAATGACAGCAAATTGTGCGCGTTTCTGTGCATTTGTGTTCTAGTCAAAGAGGTGTGTTCACAGTTGTGAATTAGTTTTAGAGTGTAAGTTACATGTTTTATCTGCATTGTCTGAACAGTTTAAAGATGTGCGCACTTAATAACAGGTGCAAAGGCTTCTACAGACTGTGCGTGCGTGACAGTAAAAGTGTTGTGTGTACAGTCAAAGCTTGAAATCTGTTATTCCTGTGCACAGATTTTGTGTGTGTGTTTGCATATTCCCAAATGAGAGTGTTATGTGTACATTTGGTGCAAAATGAATGTGTGTGTCTGCAGGTCATGTGTTTGTATGCTGCAGTAAGAGTTGGGTGAATGCATTTAAATTAAAGTTTACAGTGTCACATACATTTGCTGATTATATGTTTGTGTATTTCAGAAAAGGGCTGTGTTTGCATTTAAAAAAACTGATTGAGTGTGTATGGCTAAGATAAAGTGTGTGTGTGTGTGTGTGTGTGTGTGTGTGTGTGTGTGTGTGTGTATAGCTATGTTTGAGATTTTGTTTGTTCGTATGCAGAGTCAAATTGAGAATTAAGTATTAATACCAAAAGTGTACTCGTAATTTGTTTGTGTGTGTGTGTGTGTGTGTGTGTTTGAGCATAGCAGCAGGCCCACAGAGACAACAAGATGACACATTATTTCCACAGTCCTCCTCATTACCTGTTAATTGTTTTCCTGTCAGGTAAGAGAAGCCGCTGATGTGTTTGTGTCAGCAGTAAGGACACAATGTGAGCCTTTAATAGGTTGTTTATCGCACAGCGCTCCCCCCCTCGCCTGCAGGAGAGTGTGTTGTCATTTTCTTCTTCATTAGTTCCTCTTGAGGTTGGAGTTTCTGCAGCAGCGTGCTGCCACTTTACTTTCATCTCTGCTCACATTTAGGAAAATCAATTCCTCATTACGCCTAAAAGAAATGGACCTATTAACTTTTTGGCTGTCTTTTCCTTCCCTCCGCTTCATTATTCCTCTCTGCACTCTTGTCATTAATGAGATTTGTGATGCCTTTATTAAGTGTCCCGCAGAACGAGAGCGGAACTCAAAAAGTTACAAGAGTTCAAACACGATGCAACAGTCAAATGATTGAAGAAGATCACGGCATCTAGACAGAGACAGGAAGACCTGCGAGCGCCCAAAACACAAACATATGCTGTCTCAGTAACATCTCTTGATCTTTTGTGATGGTGGTAAGTATTACAGAAGAGGGGGGTGATGAAATGTTACAGCACTGACTCCCAAACTGGGAGGAGGAGCCCACACTAGAGTCTGGAGTTATGACAGTCGGGGCACAGCAAGGCTTCATTAAATCAATGCACAGCTAGCAAAGCATGGCAGAATTTATAAAAGGAGACCCAGGTAATCATATGACTGACAGTAAATCTACACCAAGCTTTGTAAATGAAGGCAAGAGTCCTAATGGGGCCTTGAAAATACTCTCATCTACTAAAAGTGGACTTTGCACCATTATATTAGGGCAACAAAGTCTGTCCTAAGGTAATTTCTATGCAGAAGTTCCAGGAACTACTCTCTCTTACAGTCTGATATAGAACCTTTGGTTATAAAATCTTTGGTCTTAGTGTGGAAGGTTCAGAGTTTGTGCCAGAGTGAGCTGGAAGGAGTAATGAGAATAATGGAGATGTCAAGTTACCCTCCACATATTGTTCATTTTCTGATTTCTTGGTAAGCAGGCAGGCGTTCCATAAGAACTCTCAGCTTAATGCTGCTGTAGACATTTACCAACATAAACAGTGTCTCACTCTGTGGCAAACACAAAATTTGGTTCATTCACAGCTAAGAATAGGCCACTAGTGTAGACTGTTGGGTAATTTCTCTTCTTTACGACAACCATTTTTCAAAAAGTCCAAGGCCTCACTTAGGAAGGATAAATCCAAAAACATTCGTATGGCCACAGTAAAACTGGTTGGAGAACTGGCTGACCAACTAAGCTTTAACTTGGCTCCACACCTCTGCATCATCATCCACATCTGAGGCGTTCAATGTCTCAAACATGGCTGGTGTTGTCTCAGAGAACTCAGGAAACAGTCATCAAACCAAGACATGATGACATCGTCTTCTTGTTTCATGTGGCAAGACGTCAAACATGGAACACAGAGTAGACACAATCTAGGAAAAGAAGACTCCTATGAGTTAGTTCAAAAATTATAATCATTAAACACATCTAAGCTCCATTGAAGAATTACTTCCCAACAATCTCGATGTTCTACTTCATTTAATTTCAAAATGAAACACCTGCCACCCAGCTGGTGATCTTCAAAACATTAATGTGTCTGTCATCAGTCCTTTGAATATTAGTCATTTAGATCATTCAATTAAAAAATGTTCCATACTTGATACTTTGTCCTTCTTTGCTGGCACTGCTAAGCTGTTAAATATATTCACTGCGAGGAAGTGTCCCTCTGTAACCTCTATATCCTCACTTGGTCTCACATTCCTGGCAAATATGCTAATTTAATGCATGCACAGGAAATGATGCATGCAGGATGTAAGAGAAGCTCTAATGAGTTGGATCATTATCAAGCTCTTAGCTGTATTTCTGACCTGACCTTTGAGTTGTTCCAAGAAAACACACAGGATGCGTGGTTGAAGCAGTTCATATTCAGCAGAGTGATAAGAGAAATACATCACATGATACATCATAAGATGAGCGAAAGGCACCTGTGTCCCATTTGTGAAGATATACATCACTTTTTAACGGCTGAGATAAAGCATCTGGTGTAACCACAGGGATATCTAATCACTGATTCAGTTACTGATCGACATAATTGTGTCTTTATTCATTGACCTTACAGAGGATAACTTGAATAGATTGGCTTCATTACAGTTGTTTTTCACTTCAAGTTGGATCCAGCATATGGTTAATTTTGCTTAGAAATCAGAATAGCTAGCAGAAAAATCTAGCTGTCAGCTGTCCTTTTTGCGATAACTAGGCTGTGGTATATTCACGGGATGAATAGCTTGTTTTGTGTGGTAATGAAAGGGAATTCAAGATTGATTTCTTCCACTTTTTTGACAAAACCTAACCAGCTGTTTTCCATGCTCACTGTTACAGCTTCCTGTTAAGCTCACAAACACATTAGCACATTAACTTTCTGGATGAACATGCTCAGAGAATTACAAAAGATGTCTTGTTAGACTTTTCTTTTCTTTTCTTTTCTTGTTTAACGTTAAAGGACTTTGACTTGAGTCTGGCACCTGCTAAACACTGAAAGATATTTTCGTCAATAACTGTGAACACAGTTTGGGTCCAATAATTGTGAAAACACATCACGATAAATGGCTAAATGAAGCCTCTGTAAAAATATTTACTGTGTAGCTGAGACTTTCAGATTAATACAGACTCCCCCTCCCCTGGACTTTGAAATGAATCAGGAAATGACTCCAATTATTTCCTGACATATATGCCGGAGTTAATTTACCTTTGCCTTTATTCACACAGCCCCGGACAAACTGACTTAAGCCAACCTTGGGTTGTGTAACCATGTTACATCCTAACTCCTGCAAATTCAACAAATTCTCATGAAAGTATTTTGACATTGAAAAGTTATCAGTTCAGCTTTTACACAAACAAAACAGGCTGTTGACTTTGCGCAAAACACTCAGTCCTCTTGAAGGTTGAGTGCCTAAATTCTGATTCATCAGCACCCAGCTAAAAGCGACACACTCGCAACTTCAACGCAGCAGCTCCTCTCTACTATTCTCACTTCTTATTCTGTGTCACCTCCACAGAAACACTTTCACACATAGAGACGAATACAAAACACACAGGAAGTCGTGTACGCGAAGGGCTGTGTTTTCTGTGCCTTTCGTTTCATCCTTTGTTGCCCGCTGACACCCACACAGAAACAGGAAGACAGATTACCGGACACGACATCAACTCCAGCCTTCATTTGTTTATTGCTGTGTCGAGTGCTGCTCTTAGCCAACACACAAACACACACACGCATGTACACACTAACTGTATGAGGGCCAAAAAGTGCAACAAAAGCGTCTGTTTCCAAGTGGGCACCCTGCCATTTGAGTGTACTGTGTTATTTTTATGTTTATAGAGAAACTTACAGGAAATGCAGAGAGTTAATTAGCTAAAACACAGCACCAGCCTGAATGAAGTGAGAGACAGAAGCACTGGCTCATGTGGATGTGGATGAGTGTCCTCCTGCTGTGTGTGTGTCAGTCTGTCCTTCTCTCTCAGTGCACTCAGATACCTTCAATGCCGCCTACACTCCGACTCTGCATTTATGCACCGCTAAATTATAGTGTGTGTGTTTTTTCGAGGACTGCTAGTCCTCTCAAAATAGACAGCAGGGGGAAATTATGGTCCTCCGTGCCCATGTGTTAGAGTGTGTTTGTGAGTGACTGAGCATGATTCAATGAGCCGCTGGACCCTGAGAGACACAGAGCAGGGACACGGTGCAGTATCTGAGGTGTCTCTGTTATCTGTCTGTCAGATCTACGGCTGACCGCAGCCATGAATTGGCAGGAGGATGAGTAGGAAATCGATCCCTGGTGGCACTGGGACAGAAAACATGTGTCTAAGTCATCGCAATTCAAAAATGGAGAGAAAGGTGTAAAGGATTGAGGACAAGCTGAAGGGAGATGCACCACATTGAGAATTAAACAGTGCAGAGAGAAAGCTGGTAAATACTGACAGCGCTCTAATAAAAGCCTGGGTTGTGTCTTACACAAAACGGGCCCAAATAAAGGCCCCTGTTAATCCAGGAAAGGATTAAACTCTTTAAGCTGGTAGGAAAACTTGAGAGTGTAACATTTGTGCAGGAAGAGTTTTACTAACAGTAGCTTTGGATTAAAAAAAAGCTTAACCAGCTTATGAAGAAGGACACAGCATTTATGTTGAAAATTGAGTGACAGAGAAGTGGCTCGGTGCTGGCTAATCTTGTTTTTGAAAAGACTAATTCTATGTTTAATAAAATAAAAAAGCAAACAAAAGAAAAATGATTCTTGAGCTGCAAAAGGAGCAACATTTCAGAAGGAAATCTTTGAAAGAAAGTATGAATATAAAGGAAAGGAAAAAAAAGTGACGGCTTTGTGAACTGGCAGTGTGTTTTTCAATGTGCGCCCAAACTCTCAAGGGTCCTCCAGTGGCCACCAGGAGGCCTCAGGAGGAAATGGATCAAAGTTAAATTTTAAGACTTAATCACCAACTTTTCACTGTAACGGTATCAATATTAACAGGAAAATGTAAAATCTGTTTGCAGGAGCCTGTTTGTGTTTTGACCAATCGTGTTAACCTTCAAAGCTGATGAACTGGTCAGACTGTAATGATAGCTAACATGTAATGTATGGGGCACTGATTGAGTAACAGTGTGTGATTTCTAGTTTGAGAAATCTCGAACTCTATACAGAATTGCGATGGATCTTGACATCTTGGTTGAGACATTTATATGACATTTCCAATTTAGTTTATTGTCAATTATTGCACCGAATCATTTATTTTCACACACTGTTTCAATTTCGACATTGTTTATTGTCATTGTAGAGTCAGAGTCTAACGCCCGGTTTTCGAAAATCCTGCATTTTCTTGTACCAAGTTGAAGTGACAACTTATCAGCATCAAACTATTTTTTAGTGACCCAAGGTCTCTCCCACTGTATCTAGAAGTTCTTTTATGTTTCACACTGGTTGTTGAGTCATCATCAAAGAAAATATACTTGAGTGCAACAACAACGGTCCAAGAATTGAATCTTGCGGCACCGCACAAGTAACTATTAACAGGTTTGAGTTTACATTGTTAATAGTGCCAAATTGATGCCTGTCCTCCAAATAGCTGATCAGTCAATGATGAGCTAGTTCTCAGATACCATATTTCTGTAATTTGAACAACAATAATTTGTGGTCAAATGCTTTCTGTACATCTTAAAATATCCCAACAGCGTATTCATGTCCCTTATGCTCCACTGCTACACTGATAACCAGACCAATCAGACTTATTTGAGGAAAAGGTGGAGTTCAGACAAAGGAAGCAAGCCTGTAAACAACGGCATCCCTTGGAGAGATTGGCAATTAAGATGTATTTCACTCTATAAACAGATGAATCTGCATGAGGAGCAGTTAATCTGTTCTAGATCAAACATTCACGCTGAGACAAAAATCTGTTTGATGCTGGGTCACAAAAGACAATCAGTGTTAAGATTTCCTGACTTCCCTCAACACAGCAGAGATGATGGATTACCCTCCATTCAACATACAAACATTACAAAAGTTGTTTTCTGTTCTCCTCTTCCCTTGGGGACAGACCTTAAAAAGCCTTACATTTAATGAACCTGTATTACAATGTTGTTATTTCTGCAAATGAAAGACTTTCTAATAGAAGTTTAATGACAAAAAAAACAAAGAAAATACCAAAGCTGGCTCAAGCTGCCAAAGTCAAACTGCTGTGTCATGGCTTTTTCTCTGCTGACCGGAGACCTGCGTTAGACAGGTGAGTGGGCGCTTCTCCAACAGATGTAATGGACCAAAAATGACAGTCAGCAAATGAAAGTACACGGGAAAAGATCGCTTAAACTGAACTTGACATTCAAATGAAATAAATCCTCTTCAGCTGAGATTAATGGAAACAAATCTGATAGAGATGCTTTTATTGTTTGACATCCATTATTCTTTTTATTTTCTCCCTCTCCCTCTGAATTTCTGCTTATTTCCCAACTTTAACCCAAATAAGATGGTTCTTTGGGTTGAGAGAATTATATATTCTTTGGCTAATTAATCTCAGAGAAAACTGAAAGGAAAACTCAAACATTAATCAAAATCATGCTGTCAAAACTGTTTAAGTTATAACCCTTCTCAGATAACACAAAAAAAATGTCAAGTTTGAAGTGACTTTCAAAAGAAACTGGGTAAAAATACACCTAAGAACTTCGACCAGACTCAAATTCTGTCAGATATCACACTTTTTTTTCTCTAAGGTGTATGGCTGCCAACTGGGTTGTTACTCTCCTCCTTACCAGTTACCATAGCAACCGCATCCCACCCGCAAAGCAAGCTGGTAGTAGTAGGAAGTGTGAACGCTTGGTGCATGTTTCTCCCTCCTCAGTCATCTCTCTCTCCCTGTTCCTCTTTGTTCCTCTTCCCCCCTCCATCCCTCTCTCCATCCCTCCCTCTCTCCCTGTATCAGCAGGTAACAGCTGCCCAGCCAACCCTCATAAATATCTCCTAATCGCTATCCCGATGATTCATGGAGCACACAGACACGCCGATAACCTTCGGGTCCATGTACATTTCTCCAACATCCGCACAGTGAGAGGACAGATGGTTCCTTCTCGGGCTGAGAGTGACAGATTAGCGTCAGGTTCTCCTGGGCCGCCTGCTGAGAGCGAGCGGGATACAAAATGAGGAACATCAGGAGAGGAGGAGGAGGGAAAAGGAGGTGAGAAGGGATCAGGATCAAAGAAGAGGGGAGAGGGAAAAAAAAGCAGGAAGAGCCAGAGGCAAGTGGAAAAATGATGAAGGAAGAAAGTAATCTCAGTGGCACAGAGAAAACTTCTAGTTTGGTGCAGAGAAGAAATGTTCATACCAGTTATTGACCATTCACAACAGACTGCAGATGAAAACCTCCGCATTCACTCAGACCTGTGAGACTCAATTCTGTAAAGTGAAAACTGCACTGAAAACCCATCCTTTGTACAATCATCATTCAGGTCAAAAAGTGCAACTTGTAGCATAAAGCAGTCTTGTCAGAGGATATCAGTGAGTCATGACCAGAAAAGACCTTTGAAACATCCTTGTTAAAATGAAATATATCAGTATTTGCTGAAACTGGATCTCAAACTGCCAGAACATTTGTCATCAATCATCTTGACCATCAACTTCAGTCTCTTTAAAACCAGTCCCACATCTATCTTTGAGAAGTTGTTTATCTAGTTTTGATTGTTACAATTATCATGGGAAGAGTTGGATGTGTGTTTTCAACACCAATCTCCCACATGCAAGCTCTAAATACAGTTGTTGCATCACAGACTCCAGAAAACAGAAAAACATGCCATTTATTTCTGTCATGTTGTTTTCTTTTTGTTAATGTATTGTCCTGTTTACTGTAATACTGTTTTGACCTTCAGGGCCACCTTACTTCTGATACCTGTGCCATGTCACTACATCAACTTTAAGCATCAAAGGTCATGGCAAAAGCAAACAAAAAAACCCACAACCTGCAAACACATAATCAAAATAAAAGCTGTCTTAGCTTTGTAATGCTCTTATAGAATACTGGTTTCCTCCTAAGCTACAAACATGAAGACGCAATCATTGCAATGCACCAGATTCCTTTTTAGAAGCACTAAATTGAACACGTCAGCATACACTTTGCATACGCTGCACCATAAGTCCATATCTCAATCACTAATCCATCCATTCAGTGTCTCTCAAACATTTCTGCCACAAAAAAGAGAAAATACTGACTCCCCCTGCTGAGCCTCAGAAGGTAGATATAAAGTGCTTGTGGAGGATGTTTTTTCGTACACACAGCTGACATTGTTTTATGCTGCGGCAGTGTTTTCAGAAGTCCTATTGATATTTTAATCCTTTCTGTTGCAGTGATTCTGAGTCACTATCGGAATTCAATGTTTCTGCAAAGGCTGAATATCTAATGCTCAGAGCTGAGATTTCAGAAAGAGTTTTTCCTCAATGTACAGATTGAGATACTTCTGCTTCACTCACAGGATAAATAGTAACTTTTGTCAAAGTTGGTTTTATCTGAAGAGCTAATAAAGTGCATGTTTTTCTTTTTGTAAAACCATCTTTTCTCCATACTCCAGTAACGATTTGAAAACGTCATTCTAGGAATAATGCTCTTTTGTGATGAAGTGGAGATCATCAAAATAGCTGAAGTGTTTGGATGAGAGGAATTTTTATTTTTCCTTCAACACGACATAACTCTCAAGGTTTGTTGACGGTCGCGCTGGTATTTTCTGATTGTTTTTATGAATGGTTTTCTATAACTGAAAGTGTCAAATACCATTTCGAAGAATTAGACTTTCTCCAAACAAATCTGTGTTTGACGGTCTAGGCATGAAGGTAAATAAGTGAGAACAGTAACCACAGAGAAAAAGACAAGTTATGAGTAAGACTGACGTGGTTCAACTGAAATGCTTCAAACGCTGCATGATTTTTCTAAGTCTTTGCCATACCAAAGTGTTATTTCTTCACTTTTATCCTTGTTAAGTGGATGCTATGCTGTATTTATGCTGCATCTTAAACTAATTCCCCCCAAGAATAAAGTTATTGATTCATATTGCTGGCCAAGTAAAGTCAAAGCACAGATCTTACATCCTGTATTGATTCTTTTATATAAATGACAAACAGGGGATAAAAGGATTTAGAGTCACTGAAGAGAAGAAAACAAAGAGAAAAGTGTAAAGTGAAGCAGACTACAGTAAAGCTGAGAGGAGCAGACAGCTGTCATTAGCCCTCTGCTTTTATGACGCTCTGCCATGCTTGTCTGGATGTGGTTTTGGCTACAGCCAGGCTTGGACTCTCCAGTGCAGTGAGCACGCTGACACACAGCTTCAAAGGTGTGACATTAAGTCTTACTCATGTCAACAAGTCGTAAATACAATCGTTCAGAGACAAAATAAGTAAGAAGAGAGGCTCTAACAGAGAGACCTGTCAGCGAGGCCTGATAGGTCAGATGGTTTCATTTAAGAGAATGTAGCAGGCAGAGAGAGAGAGATGAAGAGAAAGATAGAATTGGAAAAAAGATAGTGAGACAATAAAAGAGAGGTAGACAAAAAAGAGAGAGAGATGAGAGAATGAGAGAGAAGACATGGAGAGAGGAAAGTTAAAGGGAGAAAAAGCTTGGAGGGAGAGAAAGAGAAAAGAAAGGGGAAAAGAGAGAAGACAGAGAAAAGACGAGAGGAGCTAGGATGAAAAGGGAGAGAGAAAAAAGAGATGGAGAGAGAAAAGTTCAAGATAGTAAAAAGACACTACAAGAGTAAAATGAGAGAGAGAAAGACAAAAAGAAAAAAGGGAAATAAGATGGAGTTAAGACAGTGAGGAAGAAACAAAAGAGAGAAAAATATATGATGAGAGAAAAAGACATGAAGAGAGAGGGAGAGAAAGAAAGAGATTTTGATTTTCCAAACCACTTTTATTTTCTCAGTCGATAAGTAGACTTAAAAAACAGAAGAGAGGAAGGCAAAGAGACAAACAAGAAGAGGGGGAGACAAGATAGGGAGAAGGAAAAAGGAGAGAGCAAGAAAAGGAAAGGTGAGGAACAAAGAGATGAGAGAAAAATACATGATGAAAGAAAGAAAAAGAAAGGTGAGCGAAAAGTAACAGAGGAAAAATGGTCAGGGAGCGAGAAAGAAAAGAAAGGGAGAGTAGAGAGTAAAGGAGAAAAATTGGGGAGAAAGTTAGAGAGGATAGGGTGAAGGTAAAAAGTATGGGGGGGGGGGGGGGTTGTTATTGCAGACATGCAAAAGAAAAAAGGAAAATGTGTCTGCACCCTGAGATCATTTGCAGATGAAACACATCAACTCTTTGTGGATCTTTGTTCCTGAATGATGGAAGAAGTAAAGGAACAGTAAAAAGAAATTGTCCCCATCTTATTTATCCGTCCTCAGAATGGACAAACAGAAAGAAACTGAGCACGGAAAGAAAGGATTGACAAATGTCAACATCCTCTTCCTGACCGGAAGTCACAGGGTTCTGGAAAATGGGGCCCACGTATTAAACACAAACACCAGCGGGGGCATGCAACAGAAGCTGCCACTCAGCTCATTAAGAGGTGTAAAAACATCCCAGACTCAGGAGTTTCGTTAATTCATTTCACTCTGAGCAAATTAAGCTCCTTAAGAAACTGGCATGCTCTGAATTAACACTGTCCATCAGTTCTGGGATTCTCTGCCTCCTCCACTCTCTACTGTGATCTTTATTCTCCCCACTGCTGTCAGAACTTCCAGTGCCTTCCGCCTCTCTCTTTGTTCCTCAGTTTCTTTCCGTTTGGCTCTCTTTGCCCCTCACTCGTGCTCAGACTCAGCGTGTCCTGACATGACCCTGCCGGAGACTGCACCACAGACGTTACGCTCACTGTGGTTTGGAAGGGTGGCGGGATCGTGAATGTGTGTTAAAAAGAGAAAGTGAGAGAGGGGCTCATGACGAAATGTGGCTCAATGTCACACAATTAAAAAGATTATTAAAAAAACTCACTGACAAGGACACAGTTTAACACCACAACTAATTCAACCAAGGCTCACATCTGTTCAGTTTGGTGTCAGCATTTCAAAGTTTACAACTAGTTTTGCTGTACTTAGTTACAGGAAGCAGCCCGGTCAAAGGGTTCAGTCCAGCATGTGTCCTAAAAGCTCACTTAAAAAATGTCAGCAACACAACTTAAGTTGAATTTGCAGTTACTAGATTACATCATTCAATACACCATCCAAATTGGTAATAAAGAACCGGAAGCGAGGAATCACATCACCTTGCTTATATCTCGGCCAAAAAGTTTCACTTGAACCCACCTCAGAGTTCACAGCTGCTGTCCAGCTGGCTCTCATGTAGTGCTCCTGTAAGAGGAAATAATGTTGAATACAGACGAGAGCAGGTGGTTTTGGTCTGTATTCATCAATTCAAAGGAAACCAGGAGACCTAAATCTGTTGATAAAGAAGCATTACAGCAATGGGGTTTCTTTATAAAGTACAACAAACAGACCTGCTCGGAGGAAACAGTGTCTTAATATAACTTTGCTTATAAATTTGCTCTTCATTGTTACAAGTAATTATATTGTGTACAATGCATCACACCTTACAGGATTGAACTTCTCACACACATTGTACTGCACAAGATCGTAGGGTACTGTGTCTTCTATCACTATACTTTATCACAGTGTATTGTACTGCATTGTGTGACACCAAATCTCATTGTAACATATCACACTGTTTCATGTTAAATGGTTTTGTTTCGTGCTAAGTGTTAATAATTGGAAAAATGCCACAGTGATCTCGCCCTTTGACCCTTACAGACCAGCAGACTTGGGTTGATTTCTATCTTTTGTGTTTTACTTCAGGGCAGATAACTGACCATGAAGTTGATAGAAAGGGCCTCACACTGATTGACAGTTTCACGCTCAATTTAATTTTTAAGGGTTAGAGGCTCCTTATTTGGGAACAACTAAAGTGTTTGCGTTTTACTTTTAAATTTTTAAGTTGAATATTGTTATTGTTGTATGAACTCTTTGATAGAGCCCTTGCTTCACTGCATCTTTTCCTTGGGCCATTATTTCCACAGGGTAAACAGACTATCAAAGTATAATAAGGAAATTGCGACTTCACGCTCTGCTTATTTTTGGGACACTTTCAGGCCAAATTCAACAATCCTATAATGTAACAGGCAGATTGCCACGCGCGCAATTACACTCTCAAGGGGATGCAGTAAGCTAAATTTCTGACAGAATAGGCTCATTTAAGCAGCGAGATTGCCTCGTCAAACCCTCCACTGCTCTGTCTTCAAGGTTGGTTGAGGTTAATGTGTGTCCGTGCATCTGCATGCCCACTTTTTTGCTGACTCAGGGTCGGGGAGAGTTTTGTTTGCTCGGCTCTGCCAACATGTCCGCCCTGACCTCTCAGAAGGGACATGAGAAGAGTCTTTGAGTCTCCGTCAGAGCAGCCAGCTGAGCGGGCTCTGCCACACCGCACCAGGGTGTCTGCAGCATCCACCAGCTCCACATGCCAAACCAGCCACGCTGGCAGAATAACCCTGAGTGGAAAAAAACTCTGACTCTGAGCCCAGCTGGATGGATGATGGGGAAAAGAGATGCAGGAAGGGAAAGAGAAAGAGAAGGGTAAAGCAATGGGAACGTTCTGCAGGACTGGCGATGATGAGGGACACAGCATCCGTCTGCACAGTTTATCAGACAAAGCTGCACATAATAGTCTCATCTCTGCAGGTTTGAATTGTTATGTCAGCAATTGTTAAAGAAAGGAGACTGCAGTCTTAACAGCAGATTTGTGATGGAGGGACTGATGCAAAAGGTTACAAAAGCAGAAGAAACAAACTCTGAAATCATCTCTGAACATCCCTCATTCAGCTCACATTATTCTCTTATCAACAATATGCTGCAATGACCTCAGAGTTTGTCAGGACTATTTGCTGCCAAAATATGTTTTTTATGGTATAATTTGCAGGCCTGGATATGTCTGCTGCACAAAAACACTAAATGTGGCATTTTTACAAAAATGGTGTCTGAATTGCTTGTAATGAGGAAAAATGCCAGTGGGGCAGATTTTTTTGGTCTCGCTGCAAGCAATTCAGATGTCATTTTTATCTGGACTGATCTGGTAAATGTGTCTCATCTTAAGTGTAAAATGACCATTTTACTTTAGAAACAAGTCATAAAAACTTGCTTAGATTTCAGTTTTGTGGTGGAGTCCAACCCTGACTGGGAACTAAATAATGGTAAAATAAAATGGTTGTTGCTCAATTGATATTGAGACTGACTGTTTCACCATAAAGCAAAAAATAGCACATGATTATTTTCTAATTGAAAAAAAGTTGCAGTGGTTGTGGTCTTAATTAATTTTGATAATCTGCCTTTTTATGTAAAAAGTGTTGATACGGGCAACACTGGGCTTATAAATACTTGGTATCACACACCATCATTGACTTCTAAACATTTCAGGGATTTAGTGATGTATTTTTGCAGGATTAGCAGTGAGAAGATCATACAGTTTTCTCTTTCATCATGGGAACCAGCCAAACAAAACAACATGGGTAGTATTTCTACCATTACATTTAATCCTATGATGTCTGTCATTTGTAAATTGGTTAAAAGACTAGACAAATGTCTGATAACAGAAAAATCTCCTTCTTAGGTAACAGCAAGGGGTAAATTTTGATTCACGTGACTAGTGTCAGAAATCTCAAACTACAATATCTCAAGATTTAGGTGCATAAAGGTTGCATTCTGCAAAAGTATAACAGCCTTTTGTTAAAAGTGGAATACCAGAAAAATACACAATTAGTCAGCAGTGCTAGAAATTAGTTGGGTTATTCCATTTCTTCACCAAAAAGAAAGAGCCTATCCAGAGAGACTGGAGGAAGAGGAGGAAGAGGGAGGAAGAGTGGAAAATCCCTCCATGTTCAGTTAAGTGTCCCAGTAGCTGTTGTAAAGCGGGTAAGTGAAAATGTTCCTCCAACAGCCGTTTAACGAGACACGACTCAGCCCTCCTCCACTTAATTAAAGCCATGATTCACTTCTCTTATGCCACACAGTCTACTGTACATCTGGCTGCAAAAACACACACACATTTTACACACATTACACACTGTTTTGGGTTGTCTTTCCCCGAGCTGAGTGGCTCACCAAGCCCGGTCACTTTCCCTAACTTCTAATCAATGACTTTCACACACAGATAAGAATCCCGGGCAGACAAACACACACTTGTTGCTTTACTCTCTGGAGACGTTTGTGTCACATTCTAGGCCTGCCTGCTCCAACATCCTGGGCTTAGACTAACACACACACACACACACACACATACACACACACACACCCCTGGCTCCTTGTGCTCCAGAGGTAAACACTGACTGTAGGACCTGCTCTGAGAGCCGTTCTGTCACTACATAAAAATGCCCCCTGCTCCCTCCCGCTATGTCGTCGTTAATGCCCAAATGAGGCTAACATGCGGCGTTCGCACTCCCGGCTCCCTGCTCAAGGCTAAAACCTAACAACCAGATCAATATTTATCGGCAGAGGCCGTGTGATTACATTCACATCTCTGCCTGCATGCTGCAGCTGGTGGCCTGTCGACAAGCAGGTTCAGCCGTGCATAATGACTTCAGGGAACAATCCAACTTCTGCAGAACACCTTTCAGTATCCCAGCTATGAATACACATACATAAACACAGAGGGAGCAGGGAAGAACTTCAACTTCTAACAACAGTATACAATAGCAATGAGCCCCATGTGTGATGGCTGATAATGGCATTAAGATGATATTTATTGAAGTCTTGAAGCTGTTTACTTCTTTATAAAATACCCTTTTTTACTTATTTTCAGCCCTCTCTAGGGTGAAGGAAAAGGTTAGATAACAAAAAAAGTATTAGAAGTGTGCATTACCGACTGCTGATGACCGAGAGAGAAGGTCGTGCCCCCCTTGGGGTTAACACTCGAGTGGGCAGCCCGAGTTCGAATCCAAACTGTAGCCCTTTCCGTCATATTACTACCCACTCTCACCCAGTTTTCTGCTCTTTCCACTGTCCCCTTTGAATGAGGACATAAAAAACCTGAAAAAACAAAAAAAGAGTGCAATATATACCTAGTTTTGTCGTTATTCTCATGTTACGTGTTGCAACTGGAGGAATGTTTAATTCCTATGAAAGTAAGCCTTATTCACTGATTAGTTAGAAAGGAGAGCCGACACTTTCATTTCACATGTGCTCTTTAAATTACCGTCACTCTTTGATTATTTGGGCAAGTGAGAAAAATAAAACAGCTTGTTAAAGACTAAGCTTAACAGCAATATCCTAGGGTAAGGTTATAGTACTTCATAGGAATTGCAACCATATTCCAATCACAGGCAATGAATAGTGTTCTCATTACCACAACTCTTTACCAAAATGGTTATTGGAAAAAGAGAAAATGGACTTTACGGGCATGATCTCTGACTATACTAACATAATACAGTCCAGGTGGCCTGTATGATAACCGGGTGATAAAGGGTTGAAGATTCATTCATTCATATTTTGTGAAAGAAAATTATTTTAACGAGACATTTAAAAAGACAAATGCGTTTATGCCAGACATACCTCAAAAGAAGAAGTAATTTATGTTTCAGGATCTATTTTCTGCCCCGGGATGAATGCATGACATTATTTTTTTCAACTCAAATTCCAATTCTTCTTTCCTTAAATGTCAGAGTACCCTGCAAAGAACAGGAAATCATCTAACATTCGATCTTTATGATTATCATAAAATATTACTTCCACAAATGCCAGCAGCCATTTCTGTCTTTCACAGTAATTGCAGATGTAGAACTGCTTCAAAAAAATAAAGAAATGGAAATGTTTCCCAAAATACCAAAGCTTTGAAGCTGCCAGCTTGAGAGAAAAACCTCTGCATCCACTTTTGTTTGGAGACTCCATTAAACACTGGCCTGTTTCCTTCCAGTAGCTAACACACAAGTTCCCCCCTTTTCCCAAACACATACACACACACACGAACAGACAAACCACAGACAGGCCAGATGTCAGTGGAACATGGAAGTCTGACAGATGGAAGCCATGTTTCAGTTTACTGCTCTACAAGGTTTCAACTCGCTTGCACACACACACAAACACACACAGATTCAAAACCAGCTGAATTAAAATGAAGAATGATACTATAAATATGTAAAAGTGCCACTTCATGGTCACATACAGCGCAGAGAAGGGTTTTTTCACCCTCCGCATGGGGAAACAGAGATGAATAGATACCCGTCAAAACACACATTAAACCTCCCGATCATCCTAGGGCTTGTTTTACGATGTGTGTCTGGCAGATGTTGAGGCGTAGACACCGCTGCTGATGCTGACATTTCCTATCATTAACGTCCCCGCCTCTGATTCATCGGAAGACACACAAAATGATCCTCTGAGATCGAGAGAAAAGCCCCCAAACATCTGGAAAGGCTATCATCTTTTTAATACAGACATCTGAGCCACCACATGCTGTACCTTTTACCCATTTGTGCTCCAGCATGAGGACACACACATCACGAGAGCAGTTTTATGGAACAATCTGACATAATTTGGTTACAATCATAGACTTGTACGACTTGGTTTGAGTTTAGGAGGATCACACACGCAGCAGAGTCCTGCTCTCCAGACAGACGGTGGTTTTCAGAGGGGGGAGAAGGCGGGTTGACGACAGTTTTCCCATGTGCTGGTATGTGTGTGCTGCTTTGTGTGTGTGTAAGCATGAGTTTCATATGTGTGACTCCCTGCAGGCGGGGAGGCCTTGCTGATGACGCAGAGCTGAAGTTATTAGGGATGCAAAGCTGGAGGCGGACAGGTCTGCAGAGGAACCAGCACATACACTTAAACACACACACTCACACTCCAAAGGGCAGATGTGTCTGTCTATTTCCTCTTAGGATCAGTGTGTTTATTGTTCTGAGCTCTGATGTGTCACTGTCTGTTAATCCCTAAAGGGCCACACTGGTATTTTTAAATCTGGACGCTATTTATTTTGGGTCTGATGACAAATGGGTGCAAAAGTTTTGAAACAGCTCCAGGAGGCAGCTGTGAAGCGAGCTGATCCTGACAGACTGATTGAGAGTGTCTGAGAAAGGATCTTTATTCTTCATTCAGTTGCCTTTTCCTAAAGCCACAAGACTTAATACAGAAAATTTGTGGCTTTAACTCACAAAATATAGGGGTTTCTTGTCCACTGCTGCCACAATTGTCTAATTGGATTGGTTAATAATTAGTGTTGGTATTAAACAGTTGTGTCTGTTTGTTTGTCAATCAACAAACTATCTTCTCAAAGTTGTGAGGACTTTGAAAGTGATCTTGAAAAAGTTTTGCGTCTAGAATATCTTATCATAAGCCGAAATTTTAGATGAGATCATCAGCCCCAAAATACGTCATTTTAAAAAAGCTATTTCCAGTATCCATGATTAGGTTTTCCAGGACCGGGTTGATTTACAGGACATAACCAGGATTCACAAACGTTACATGTTACTGACATGTCTCAAGCTCAATGGGCTGTGAGTAGAGCTTAATGCCGCCTGCGACTGCGTACAATACAAACCAAGCTTACAAGGTTTGCTTGTTGTTATGTTTCAAAAAAATAGCAATATAAAGATTGCCTTGGAAAAAGTCACATCGTCACGATAATGGGTACTAGTGGGTACTTGTGCTCATGGGAAACAGAGTCTTTATTCCTTTAAAGACACTATCTTTTCCTGATAGACCTTGCAGCCCCTTTAAAGACACAAACAAGCCAAACCAACTGAAGCAGAGCAGTAACTACAGTTACCTGTTTCATCAATGGCCTAGTGGCTCTGTAGAGAACAAAGCAGCACTTGTTTTTCGTTGCAAAGCACATCTTATTTTACAAAGGAATGCCTCTCTCTCTGAATGAATCCTTTTTCTGATGTTGTCAGACACTTGGGATAACAATTTGAGCTCATAAAAGACGAAAAATAATCACATGTAAACCCATTTTGTAGCAATCATGGACCAAAGAGCCAAATTTCTTTCACTGTCTTGTTCTAATGTTTGGTCTCTGTTGAGTTTGAGGTTCTCAAAAATTATCTGGCTATTTTTAGGACAGCCCAACCCCAAACGCTGTCAGTTAAATGAACTTGTGACTTTTCCTGCTCTCAAGTTCAGTGCAGAAGTGCCCCCCCCCTTCTCCTTTGGTCAGCTGAGTCTTGCTCTTCCTCTCTGTAAACTTTAACTTTTTTGGTTGTATTTTGTTTCCTTAAAAGTCTGCAGGCAAAGTCAGCTGGTCAATACAATGCAGGAGGAGGAACATGTATCCACAAAAAGCGCAAAAACATGGAGAAAAAGCAAGTGTTTGGAAATTTCAGGGCCCAAAAGTCACAAAAAATTCTAGGTAGAGTCAGGGGGTTCATTTGTGGAGATTCTTACAGCTTGGTTCACAGCTGCTGATTAAAAAATCTTCAGAGGGCTTTGAAAATACTTTTTCTACCTTTTAGTCATTAAGCTGCAAAACCCCCCTTTAAGGGCTACCAATTTAGAGGCACAGATAAAAACAGTGTCCTCACAAGGCTAGAGAAACACAGGAACCTTTCCCGTCCAGGCTAATCCATTCACAGGATTCATTCAGGTCTCACCGGGGCCCTGGAAGTGTGTGTGTGTGTGTGTCAATGTGTGAGTGTGCGCGTTACTGTGCCTTCCTTTGTGGCAGCCCTTTCATCGCCTCTCTTAATGAAGTCCAGACGTTGGTACAGATGGTCATCAGCCCGTTCTAGTAAATGAGGGGATCTCAGCATCGGCCTCCGGCTGCTGCCTGACCCAAAGTCCAGACGGTGGAGCCGCACACTCACCCTGCTCTGAATTACTCAGGGAGATTCAGGAAGACATGTGGGGCACTTAGAGAGAGGAAACACTACATGATCTAAAGCCAGATTATGAGCAGATTCTGCACACTTTGACAGGATTTGAGATTTTAGAGACTTTAGCAGTGCAAGGAGTTCAGGTCACAAAGAAGTGAGCAGATGCTATCCTGCTGCTAAAAAAGGAAAATGGGCTTTTTTCAGTGCATACGAGGATAAACACCCTAAATGCCACATAAACAAGCTGTCATCTTTCACCGATTGTTTCTTTTTCAATGCAACCAAACTGTCATTATTTAGTTACTGCAAGTGGATGGTTAAACTCAGTAGGTGCTCCTTGCATCATTCGAAAAATATATTTTTTCTGCACTGGCTCAGTTTCCACAGCTGTTAGATCCTATGTTTTCCTGGATAACGCTTACAGTTCATTGTAAGCGTCAGGCAGATAATCTGAATGTACTGGTGCTGGATGTGGATGTAATGGGGGGGACACAGCTGGTGATAAGCCCCTCCCCCCTATGATGCTGGGCTGTTTGATCCAGGATTTAGCTGCAGAGCTGGGCAGGAAAACAGCAGCAGCACTAAGATCACACAAACAGGACGTCCCGGATACACTCGCACGATAACACACGCACACACAAACAGGAGCAGAGGACAATGAATTAGGCTGGGAGCATGAATGCAATCACAAACACAGGGCAGAGCTATCTTATTTCATCTCTCTGGGGTCATCCCTTCTCTAAGCCGACCTTTGGGCGTGATAACATCAGACAAACACTGTGTGTGACACGAACACAGGCGGACAGAGCTTTGATAAACCTGATGAGCAGCAAACAAGTTTAATGAAGCCAAAGTTTCTTTGTGTATGTTCAGCACAACAAATAAATCAGTGTGAGGAGAAGTTGTGCAGCTTTCAGACCAAGAGAAAGATTATGTCCAACTTGTGGTACACTTTCGAGTTAGACTGTGAATTGAGAAATTTATTCTCACTGGCTTTCCTGTTGTGCAGGGTTTTCTTTTTTGCTCTATACACTATCAGGAACCAAACCCTGTCATCTTCTACAAGATCTGTATCTGAATTAAGTATCTGATCAACAGGAGCCCAGGATGAGGAAGCATGTTCAGGCTAAGCCCCAGTGTCATCAAACAAACAGTTGGTTGCAAACTAGGAACAGATTAAGAACTTATAGCAGTCTGTTGTGCATAAACCAAAGACTGGACAACGTAATAGTCTCCTAAAAAGTGAAGCCAAAACACTTGCAACTCCTTTTATTGCATGCTGCAGTCTAGTAGAGTAAGGGTTAATATATCCTTCTTAAACAAAACCAACATTTGTGCAGAAACCATAGCCCAGCCTAAACTGCTGCATGGTTGGAATGAACATTATCAAAAACAAAACCCAGTGTTTAGCCTTTAGACTGTGCTCCATCACTCTCGTGTTTAGCTTTCCTCTTTCTATCAGACACTCAAGCTCCACCATTACTACGAAACTAATTCAAGAAATCATTTCCAGCAGAGAAAACACAGATTTCTTCTCACTGCCAAACTATGTCAGCTGACATTATGTTGTCATAGAGACTTTGATGCCTATAGTTTCTAGAGCAATATGTCCTCCTGCCTGTTGTTGGGAATAGTTTGAGTTCACTGTTGTTCAATAAGAGGAGGATGGAGGCACTTTGTCTGTATTTTTCATTTATTTCCAGATATCCTGGTACGAGCACATCTTCAGGCTGTCACCCCAATAAACTTTTTTAATCACGGCAGCATTTCCGAGTTCAATAAATGAATGGCTTGTGGAGTTGGAGAAAATCCTTTTCCCACTTTTTTTTAATCAACGGTAAATTTAATTAATGCATTAATCAAGCAAAATGGCAATCAACCTGAGGCTGGAGAAGATAAGCTTTTTCTCTGCAAATTTACGTTTTTGTGAATGAGATAGCCGTTGGATTTTCACCCTTTTTTCATCAAGCAATTCAACATTTTATCTTGAATGGGCTAAATAAAAAGTGTAAAGTTTTATTGTAAGTTTCCATGAGCGGAAACTTTCCCAGTAAGGTTAGAGCACAAGAGCCCATTTCTCCCATTACATGGCCAGCGTTTGAGGTCAGCGACCCCAAAGACTCAGCAGTCTCTCTTTGTGTTACAGGATCAGTTACAGCTGACACTTCGGACACACACAACGAAAGAGGTGAGGAATTTAGAGTTTCCCACAGAAATTCCAGGCAGGAATATTTCATTCTTTCCAAAGACTTTCTAAATACCTTTCCTCAAACCTGTCCGTCGCCTTGGAAATCTTTTCCTCACATGCACACACACAGATTTAAAGACAGAAGAAGCATGCTGGAGATCCAAATGGAGTCAGTAAGGTCAGACTCTGGGTGAAACTGACAGCTCAGGAGGCAAAAGAGCATGAATTGTGTGCAACTTTGAGGCCAGGTTACCACTCACTGGCTTAAAAAGGACACAGAACAGAGGTTAAACTGAACACACACACACACACACACAGACTCCAAAATATCCCATAGTCACTGCACAAAGAAACGAAACAAGCAGCCTGCAGAGCAAACTGCCACATTAACCACGCTGATCTTAGCTCCACCGCCTTTAAAGGAGCAGTGGGGACACGGAGCTAACACATACACACACACACACACACACACACACACACACACACACACATACCAACACACACACAAACTTCAGCTCAGAGTGAAATCAGAGAGACAAGAAGGACTAAGAAGGGCGCAGGTCCTCTCCCAAGCTAAACAAGCTAAAAAAGAAGGAGTGACAGCCTCCATTTGTGGCGCTGACCCAGTGTTTATTCCACCTATTTGTGTGTTTGTGTGTGTGTGTGTGTGTGTGTGTGTGTGTGTATAGCAATGGTTACTGTGCTTAAAATCTGTTATAGGATTTCCGCTCATGTTCATTTTGGAAAAAGCTTTTTGCTGCCTGACATTCGCGGCTCAATATTTCATTTGCCAGACGGGACCGCTGTCAGTAAGCATCTTAAATAACGTGAGTGATATTCTAATGCCAGCTTTCTCTGACGCTGGCAGTCATTTTGTTGGATTAGTTTTCCCTTTTTCCCAAACAGCAGATATTTCATTTCAACTTTGAACTCCAGTCTTTAAAGGGCTTTAGCAACTTTTGGGGATTTGGGGCAATTAGTGACCATCATATGCTAAGTTAGACCCCAAAAAGCAAATGTAATAGCATCTGTTCAAGTCCCTTACCTCTATGAACATGCATCCATCAATGTGACCTTTAATAGATGAGATTTGGCAAGTTATGAAAGAACAAACAAAGTAAATAAGATGACATTTAGTCTGGACTCAAAGGGGGAAAATTGTTGCTGTAAGTAATCACCAGATAAAGCACTGTGACATCAGGCTTTGCAACAATCTGAATCTGGTGAAAATGCATGATTAGCATTATTTGATATGGGACACAGCAGTTTTTTTTTTAACATAAGCGAGAAATTCCTGTGAAGCTGTGTCAAAAACACTATTATGCTCTGAGCATCTCCTTGTGTCATGCTGTTGCGTCAGTAGAAAAAAATGTTTTTGAAGCTGCTTGCTTCCATGAATTTTTAAATTCATACAAATCAGCTCCAAGGTTTGTGAATTTCAGCATCCTTCTCACAATGAAATTAAAAGTCTTTAAGCGGCTTGGCTCACAGTACAAACAGGGAAGGCTGATTCACAAGCACTCACTTGAAAAAATAACTGAGAGTATGAGATAAAAGAGGAATTCTACAGGGAAGTTTGTGTCATGTTTGTGGTAACAAACATGAGAACGGGACCCAGATGCAGAGTAAAGTAAAATATTATCTAACCAAACACCAAAAAACTCTAACCTTGAAAAATATGTACATATTAACCACAATGTAAAAGGAAAAAGAATCTTCTGAAAGGGGTGATGTTTACAGCTATAACTTCTAATGGACCATCTCAGGTCTTGCTCTAGATTATCCAAGGTTAGGCTGAATCATTTTTTCCAATACATCACCATCGGCATTCATGTTTTATAAACTCTATGGATTGGACTAGAGCAGAAACTCAAGCTGAAAATTTCTTGTCTCGAGAATGCCTGTTGGAAACACTGACTGACTGTCATATTTCTTTATCACATGAGCACAAAGAGCCAAACTGAAGACAGAGCATGACAGCAGGAAAATCGCTCTCTGTCCTGCTTCCTGTGGGCTCTGACAAAAACTGGCAGAACGCTCTGAACAGATTCAAAGTTGGATGGAGCTAACACTTCTGTTGAAAACTTTGCTGCAGGCTAACGCTCCTGCACTTCTGCTCTCTGCAGGTCTGTTCGTTCTCTCTGGTGCTCACAACAGATGGAGGAGCTGCTGAGTCACAAGGAGAACAAGAAGTCAAAATCAAGTCAGTGCTGAGTTTTCACACCATCTCAGTGATGCTTCTCTTCTGATTTCTGCCTGCATGAAGATCCAAACCCTTTTCTAAAAACACACTGCAGGTTTTACAGCCTTCCTGTGTGTGTGTGTGTAAGTTATGGTCACAGTGTTCACTGCGTGTCTCCTCTCTTCTCTGTCTCTTTTACAAGAGGTCGTGACCCCATGAGTCCTGGAAGAGAGGTGAGAGTTTGCATTGGGAGGCCTGACAGGATTCCCAGACCGGCTAAAAATGCCTGAAGCAAGGAGACGCTGCCTGGAGCTTCTTCTTTTAGACTCTCTCTGCCTTGTGTGTGCCTGCAAGTGTGTTTGTGTTTCTGAGAAAGGTAAAGTGGGGAAAAAACAAGAGATGGGATTATGAAAGAGAACTGACGTCATGTGGTTTGAAAAAAGAGCAGAAACAGATAAGAGAACGGGTCCTCAGGAAATCAGCATCACACACACACACATACACACACACTTCTAGCAAGTATGAATCTCACCTGTTATCATTCATAAACACACACTGCAGCTTTAAAACTCATCCCAGCTCCTGTACCAACAAGCAGCTTAAGACATCTCTTCAATCAGAACATCCTGGATGCAACACCCTGTCATCACAACTAAAAGCATCCACTTTGTGACCCCTTGTGTGTGTGTGTGTGTGTGTGTGTGTGTGTGTGTGTGTGTGTGTGTGTGTGGGTGGGTGTGTGTTTGTGTGGGTGGGTGTGTGTGTGGGTGTTGAGCAAGAGATGCTGATGCAACGCCTGCAGGGGCTGACCTCGCTGTGAGATCAGGATCCAGAGGTCCTTCATAGAGGCTTAATGGTTCAATTTCTATGATAGATCCCTCCTACATAGCTGGTCTAATGGTGTAAGGAGAGGTCTCACTCTGTACCGATTTTCCTGCAACAAGACGGAGTTGAGTTATTCTTAGCAAAATTGAAATACATCTAACAAGTCTGTCTTTCTTTCTTTCTCCAAGATCCAAGTAAATCATCAGCTGGCACAGTCTCTTGCTTTTCATGTGAAGACTATAGCATTAATGTAGAATGTCTCTACTATCCAGCAGGGGGAGACTTGGAAAATAAGCAGACTTCTAACTCTATTTATTCCCAATGAGGCATAATATCTTTTTTAGTTTCAGATCCTCTTGAATACACAATGTTCATTCAGAGATGCAAAGCGAATATGTCAGTAATCGTGTAATTAGCTGCTTGATCCTTATATTTGGGGTTTGTCAAATCACTAAGCTTGGTTAGTAATGAAAGCTAAAAGTTTTGCTCATCATTCATGTTGTTAATTGTGATTTTAATAAGATAAAAAGAGGAAAAGTGCATGTGGTTTTGTTGTTCATTGTGTGTGAACATAAACAGCAGTGAAGTCTGCAGTAATGCCAAAGTCAACAGATACAGAGGGTCTGAACTCTGTCCAGGTATTGATCTGTTTAGCAGCTGCTGACATGCAAAAAGCTTTCAACCCTCACCAAATATTAATTAGTGATCAGAGGAGGAGCAAAGGCAAAGTTAGTGTTATGATTCAAACCATCAATAGAAGCATCATATTGATTTTCTATCTGAACATTAAGGATATCTGTTAAAGCTGTCAGCAGCAACACAGTGACTCAGAGAGAGAAAAATCCCTCCTGATCTGAGATGTGACAGAATGAGCGCTTTGATTTCATGCTGTTTTGGATGAAGTTTCTGTATCTCATGTTTCATCTCTGCATTGACTCATCAATCAAAATGAGCGTTTGACTGTGTTACTTTCACACAGTCACTTATGTTCCCTCTCACCACTGATGCTTGTGCCTTCAAGAAAAGCAGAAATATCAATTTACTGGAACCTGGTGCACCTTGAGAGCGTTGAATATGTTAAATTTCCATAAAATCATCCTCCAGACTCTGTGTCTCCTGCAGCAACATTATGGGATTATCATCTCCTGCTCGGATGATTCAGTTTCTGTTCATGGAAAGCAAATATTCAGACATTTTTCCCTTTTTGTACAGTACAGTAAACCTGTTGTACTGTAGGTCAGCCACATACTGAGTCAACACCGCTGCACGGCTGCTGCGCTCCTCCTCTGCGCGTCTGAACGCTTTGATTCTCGCTCACAGAGACGCTGCTGTACAGAGCACGGATCTCTCATCCAAGGGCGGTGATTCATTGAACCAGAAGGTTTTGGCAAAGCAACATATTAAATCTCCCAATTTAACATAATGTGATGCAAATTCCCTCCAGGACCCCTACTGGCGTACAGAGGATTTTCCGTATTGTGTGATAAATTATTAAACGCGTCTCTTATCGCGCGTGGATAAGAGAGGACATTGATCCTAAATGCTCCCTGAAGAGGGTTTATTTTTAGATAAAGACCCTAAATTGATTCTCTATTCTTTGTCTCATCATAGAGCCTCTGTGTGGATCGCCTCAGCCTGCGAGTGCCCATGTTGCCAAACCCCACAGCCGCCCGTGCACCCATTTCCATCGCCAGAGAGCCACGTTTCTGGAGACAAAAAGCCTCACTTCCATCCCCAAGCCACTTGTCAGTCGTGAGAAAAGAGCGAGTGAGCGTGCAGCGCCTGCTCGTTCACATCCAATCCCACTAAAAAGCACAGAAAACACTCTTCTATAAAGAAAGGACCACGCGACAAAAGCCGGACAAAAGCGCAACAAGACAATCAATACAAAGACGCGTAATTGTGCCACAGGAAAGATCGATTAAAGACTTTATACTTCAACACAGCACAGGAATGAAATATTTATCAGCTGCGCTACTGTACAACCTGGACAGATCGATGTGTCCACATGCCATGAGGCAAGGTGCCACACATCACACACATAACTCCACACACATACACGCACCCGTGGGAGAAGAAAAGAGGATCCTACCTGGCTGGAACATACTTTGGAAATAAAAGATGACCAGTATAAAGGATCCCAAACAGGTGACAAAAACCATCCGGCATATCCTGCTCATCCTCATCAGTTCGCTAAGAGTCTGTTTCATGTCCGGACGGAGAGGCTGCAGGCTGCAGGGCGCTCACGCTGTGGGGGGAATGAAGGGCCGGTTTGTTGGAGGGTCCGGGCGCTCTGCTGGTACTGATGAGGATTGTCTGCCGGTCAATGAGCTGAACGCATCCAACACGGGGCGTACCACTGTATGAAGCCGGAGGGGGAGGACGGGCACGGCGTGGTGGCACCCCTGTTCGGAGGAAATGAGCGCGTCCAGATGTGCGCTCAGGCTCTCCTTGAAAATCAGTAAAAATCAATGATGCATTATCACAGGGTGTGAGGATGGGGTTAAGTACTGAAGGGTTAAAGATTTTTGTTTTTCATGCTCCCTGAAGTCTTAATCATTGGATGTGTTCTTTTTTTCTATCACAAATAAGTATCAAAAAACATCATTACAAAAAGCACCAATGCCAATTACCTAGAAATTAGTATCAGTACTGAACAGTACTAATTTTCTGTACTTTTGTGTGTGTTTATATGGTAACAAATGTTAATCTGTTTAGTAATAAAATCTCAAAATATTTCAATATAACATATTTATTTCTCATTCCTTAGTTTGTGTTCAGCCTCTAGCCCATGTTTTAGCCTATAGATCATACTCTATCACTCTCCTGCTTAACTTACGTCATTTCTTCTGTCCCTTTTCTGTCAGGCAGCCCAGCTCCAGTGTCCACGATTATTGCTAAATGAATCACAGAAATTGTTTTCAGCAGAGAAAAAAAATCAGATCTCTCTTCTCACTGCTGCACGTTGTCAGCCAGCATGGCGTTGTCATAGAGACTTAATCACTTTGGTCCAGTCTGATTTGAACTGGGAGCTAGGAATGAGCACTTAGCAATAACTGGTTTTAGTGCTGAGGTTTATGATCAGGCATATATATATGTAGATATGAGACATTTTCAAGATCATTTAGTTCTCACAGTCCCTTAAAGTCACCTAAAACCATAACGGGTCCAAACTTTGCATGGAATATTCACACTGGTGTGTGCTTATGAGCTCACTGTATACTAAGAGGAGTGTCCTAACCAAAGGTCCAAACTGAAAATGTATACATCAGTAAATGTGAATAATGATAAGGAAATCCACAAATAAATGATCAAACTAATCATATAACGTACTACTGGGTGTAGATTCATTAATATATTCAGGCATCAAAGTGTAATTTAGAAGTTAACACCTCTCATGAGTGAAAATTGGAGACCTTAAATTTTGTTAACCTGATTTTTAAAATACATGGGGACCCTGAAGTGTGAACAAAAGCAGCAGAAACAGAAGTATCAGGGATGATAGCTGAGGTAGTAATAAAACTCAGCCACTCTAATAAGATTTAAGTATTAAATGTAAAAGTAATTCTGCAATAACTAAAGTTGTGTCTTTGAGTTTAGGGGAAACTTACTTGTTTTACTGCTCAAGGTGTAAAACACATTCTATATTTGGCTTTCAAAAACACCTGTATTAACAATAATCACAGTTGATGAAATTATGGATATGTTTTCTAGCACACACATCCTTGTAGCCATTTTATTCTTCTCTCTCCAAAAGTCACAAAATGCATCGTTTGTCCCGCTCCCCCTCATACAGCTGCAGTGCCATCTAGTGGTGGCATCTCACACAGCACAAAGGTCACCTCCGACTTCTGAACTCAGTCCAAGATCAGCAGGCAGTGATAGATAGACCCCTCTGCAGCATCTTAACCTTGCTGTGAAACTTGCACAAAGTCAGAGAAGCTCCTCTTCTTTGATTGAATTATGCTCTAATGGCATTTTCAGGAACATGCCAAAAGAGACACAGTCCTGTGCACTTTTTCTAATTAGGAGATCTGTCTTACTTACACAAGCAGGTCTGTCAGTGGGGGAATCAGAAGGTGGTCTGGAGGGTAAAACTCAGAGGAATTTGCATCTAGTAACTGCAGTGCTTGGAGAGCAGCACACGAAGCGTGATAGTACAGACATTACCATAGAACAGACAAAAACCAAAGCCTGTGCTCTTGTGAAAAGGCTGCAAAGACAGCCAGAGAATAAAAATAACGCCCTTGCACGAGGCACGCCCATGTTGCACGCACACAGATGAACGTTTTCTGATTTAAATGCAGAGAGTTGAGCAGAGGTGGTGCAGGGAACTTCGAGGGTCAGCGGCAAGCTTTTAAAAATATCTGCACTCTGGTCCCTGCATTCATTTGTATGAGACACTTCACTTAATGATTCAACATGAATATTCAACAGTTGTTTGAAGAGGACTGCTTTGCTTGACGTCCCTGAATCAGAGAGAGAATATAAAAGAGAGAAAGCAAACAAGGGAGAGCATCAGGAACTCTGGCCTAATGTCGCAATAAAGGCACCATATGCATCAATTAAAGCTGTGCATTCACCGATAAACACTATTAATTTGGGTAATTCTATAATCCCCGTCTAGTTCATTACATGAAATTAAGGCTGTAAAACCCTTGAGGCTCAACCAGAGCAATAAAAACACAGCACACAAGTCTGAGCTTTTACTGCATGTAAATGCATCAAATCCCAGAGTCTTATCACTCTCCTGCAGCCTTTAAAAACTCAGCTGTATTAAAGCGTGCAGAGGCTTTCAGGGGCAGAACCTCAGGGAGCATCTTAACTTCTTTAGCGTTAAGAGCCATTAAAATGCATTACTGTACATTTCAAAATAAAGCTTGAAGAAAATCATTCATGAAAAATGCAAATAAAAACTAGAAAAGCTGAACGTACATATAAGAAAATACAAAGTGTGTCAGCAGCAGGGCATCAGTCCTCGCCCGCCTGTCACTCAGGCTTCAGATGAGGATGTCATCCAGTGATCCTGTGACCATCCTGCAGCTGTCACTCTTCAGGGGTGATCGCGGGTGCTCCCCTGCTGTCTTCGACTGTCACTTCAGGCAGCGGTGACTGACAGCAGGGGGCTAACCTCAGCAGTTGCCCCTTATCATTAAGGCCTCAGACATCCGCTGGGTTTGGGTCAGGGAGGTGAGCACCTGAGCAGGAGAGAGAAAGAGAGAGAGAGACAAACACTTTACTGCGTGTGTCAGCAGGTTAGGACACCGCATTGTCCTGCAAGAGCTGAGCAGGTCGGCAAAATCAATACTTACCTTGTCCTCTACTGGATATAAATAGGTTGTAACATTTAGTGCTATTCATTTGTTAGAATTAAATTTGCTCCTCATTTTTAGCAAACTACAACCCAATTTAAAGTAATGTCCTAGATTTTGTCATATCGCTTTGTTATCCAGTCACAAAGTGAAAAGGGAAGGACTTGGGAAGATCAGAGGGTTAACGTGCATTCTGGCTTTATTCTGAGATCTGTAACATTTTGACTGGGAGCTCGGCTGCCTTTTGGATCAGCACGCAACAATATTTCCATTTGTTTTGTGGTTTCTGGACAGTCAAAGTAGGACTCCAAAAGAACAAAATACACATTTCTAAAAAGCTGGATATGTCCAGGACTTTGTTTATCCTGCAGTTTTTGGGAGAGAATGTGCTCACCAACCATCCATCCATTCACCAAAATTAACAAAAGAAAAAGCTCGTTTTAGATTTTCAAAATTATGAGGAAAAAAAAGTTAAAATGCTGAAATAAAAGGTCAAATTTTTGATAGATAAAGTCAATTCTTTGAGATTATAAAGTGAAAATTATGAGGAAAAAAGTTAAAATTTTTGAGATACATGGGATGCGCCCATGAAAAAAAATGTGTCAAATCTTCTCTGCAAATGTCAAACAGCTTATTCTGCACCTGACTGGCACCATGAGGTCACAGGCGCTAAACACAAGAGACAATAGCAGAAGTACATGTTCTTTTTAAATGTAGCATTATTTGAATGTCTGACTTCAAACCGCAAAATATATGTTTTCAATAAGCATTGTTCAACAAATAGATAATCTACCAATCCTAAATTACCTTACTTTTTGTATTAGTTTTTGTACCTGATTTGAATTGGTGCTTTAGGTGAACATGTTCTTTCCCTCAGAGAATTGAACTAAGCAGATTTCAATGTTGTGTTCTGTCGCCTTCTATAGAAAAATGCATAAATTCACTGATATGGAAATGCAATACATGTATGAATTTTTTCATGCTGGTAGTGTGGAGTATATATGATAACTGATTTTCATTCCTGTGTGCGCATATATTTCATGCAAACTCAACATAAGTCAGGGCTAAAGGTGACCAACCCTAGTCTGAAAGTCTTGCCATGCCTCTACATCACTGCCTCAGCTTTATCAGCTTCATCAGCCTCAGAGGATACAGCCAGTCGATACTGTCACCACCAGTGTCTGAACTCCAGTGGGGATAGATTTTCCTGCTGGTTAAGGAAGACGCCCTTCGATCGCTTGAACTCCCTGAAGAGTTTGAGCGCCTAAGACTCTCCAAGAATAATTCAATATCACATCATCTCTGTCACATTAATATACATCTAGGTATATACATATAGTTCCCTACAATGTGCTGTAGGAGGTTGATAGATTACTACTATCAAGGCCTGCTCCATGTGCAAGATATACACAGCACGTGACACAACAGAAAACTGATGACTTATCTTCTGATATCATGAGCCATGTTCAAATATAAACCTCAAAGCCTGGACACCCCTGGTTTAATGCATCAAAGGGAATAATAACAACATGTTGGAGAAACATGAAAGCTAAAGATCGAAGACCGAATCTATGTGCTCTTAATCATTCAGTCAATAAAAGGTTCATAATTACTAAGAGCCCTTCCTCTCACAGAGCGATCAATTTGTTTAATCAATCAGGCCAACGGGGATCTTTGACCAGCCATTAAGCAATATCTCCAAACACCATCTCTTCTGACACCACCAGGACCACTGACCTCTATTGAACACCCCATTGAATGTTTGATTAATTAAGTCTGAAAATGTCAAGCATTAACCCAATTATGTACCATGGGGTCAGACTCCACAGAGACCGACTGTGAGCGACAAGGTTTATTAAATATTGTCCATGAATAATTCAGACGAGTGGCGGCGTTCAGAGGAGGAAACTGATTTGAATGTGCTGCTCTGGCATTGACCCCAGACTGCTGAGCTTTTTCAAGGACCAAGCACGGTAATCTCTCAAAGTGACCTCAGAAATAGACTGAGACAGCAAGTCAAGGGAATGACAAGGAATAGATATCATTATCGAGAGAGACATTGATAGGTGTGAAAAGCAAAAGTCAACATTGTAGACGACAATAAGCAACATAGCGGAAAATACGGAGAGCTGACCTGAGCTGATCCAGGATGGATTCCCACGGTGGCATCCAGCTGTTCTTTAGTGAGGCCACATTTCACAGCTGCAACAAAACCTTGGAGGATATCTGCAGCATTTGGGCCCATGACATGAAGTCCGATCACACGCTCCTGGATTGTGGAGACACAATCAAAGTTTGTAAAGTTTTAGCCTGTGCTTTGTCATTCACCGGTTTAGCTTTCTTCTGCTTTTCTGTCCTTTCTCTTTTTGCCAGTCTAGATCCAGTTTCCAAATGGAATGTCAGTCTATGTGCCCTAAATTTATTCTTATTCCATGGAAAAACCCAACCCAAACACAGCTACTCAGACATAACCACTTTTCACGCTGATAATCTCATTTTAAATCATGGATTAAGAACAGACAAATTTCAGTAAAGCCAGCTGTATGTCTTGTCCTGTCATATATTACTTCCAATGTCACTAAGTCCGTAATAGGGCTGCACAACATATCTTTTAGAGTAATCATTGCAATATGTACATGTGCAATATTCATAATACATGGTATATGATATATCGCAACATACTTGAGTCTTTTAATTAAGTTTATGTAGTCTGTCTACACCCGGTCACATAACTAGTAGCTCTGAATGAGCATCCATTCATATATTTGCAACAACTTGCACAGTTCAATGTCCAAGTAATTCATTGCTGAAAGTTTGCTTTACTTCCCACAGAAATAAGTCTTTTTCACCTCACAAAATACACTGTGCTTGTTCTTGAAATGTTTCTAAACATTACTTTTCATTGATTCATGTCTGTGAATAAAGATTTATTCAAGCCTGAAAAAGGAAAAAATGCAGGAGGAGGACAAACTGGGTGAACCACCATGCAGTATGGGGACAGATTTAATAAACATTTTTGTAAAATTATTTGGTGGCAGAGGGAAACTGAAATGATGGAAGCTCTGAGCAGAAGCACATTATTAAAAGTTTGACCTGATGTGAGAAGAATCACTTGCTGGAAATATTATAGATCAATGATGAAAAAACTGCAATATCAATTTTTTTTCCAATATTATGCAGCCCTGGTGTCTCTGACCCAAGTATAACTGGAGTGATTTCATATCATGTTCTTAATCTTGCGTGAGAATTTGAGTCACAAGGATCCTTCCAAGCTGAGCTCCAATCCGAGTCGCTGCACCGACTTTGAGTATCCACACGAGAATAAATTTAGAACCATAAAAACAAATTGATATTAAAATCTACTTAAACACTAATGAGCGCTGCACTGTATTCCAATAATGATCACTTACTGCAGACAGGCAATTAAAATGTCTGTGGGATCACATTGTACATAATTTACACACAGATAATGAATGTTGATGAGCAGAGAACATTGATATCAACACAGTTATCTGCAGCTTGGCAGGGATGCTCTCAGAGATGCATTCATCTCAAGTGGTGCCAAGACAATTGCAGAAGGAGCTAAATATATAACAAGGTAGGTGGGATAATAAGGTGTGAACTATGCATAGCTGGTGACATTGTGACTAAAACTCAGGGGGAAAACAAAAGTGCAGGTATTATTTATGGATGAGGTTTTGCAAATGTGTCTGAGGCTTTCAGGTTGCTGAAAATATGTTTACTGCTACAGTCAGCAGTATCATCACTTCTGCACTATTAAGCTAAAGCACAGCATGATATGTTTCACACAATTAAATCCATCAAATTAAAATGTTGGATGTCAATGTTTAATGTGTGTAAAGTTTCAAAACGGGAGGTAAACGCGTCTGAAGTAAGACTACAGGCTGCTCTGAAATGCTTTTTGCAAAAGTCACAGGATCTATGCAACAGAGACAATAAAGTTGCTAAATTTGCTATATCACTAATCGAGGAATCTCCTTAAAATGGCTGTAAAGGCACACCTGTTTGAACTTTCCAAAACATACACCATATGTTATATTTTGTCACAATAAAGCATAGTGTGCTCTGAAATAGCTTAAAGAGACAGTAGCCTTAATAAAGTGTTTCAGACAGTGGCTGAAGTAAAGGGTCAGCCTGAGACAATTAAAGGACTTTGCTAAGCTCTGCATCATGTAAAGCTACAACAGAGCTATCAAAAGGATAATACAAAGCCTAATCATGACCATAATCTCACATCTTTATGTTCAGCTTTGAAAACACCTACATTATCAGGGATGTGGCAGACGGCTTTCACATAGCAGGAGTTTTTATTCCTCGCAGGAAGCTCCCACTCCAGAGGCCAGTAGTAGCTGTGATACACCTGCAGAATGTGCACAAAGGGGCAGATAATTTCACATTAGATCACACTTCATGAAAAAATATACTTTTTTTTTTTTTTGTAAGGACACATGCATCTGCACTTCTGTGCCGTCCACCTCTATGTTGTCTTCTCCAAATGTCAGATTGGCTTTTTCCTCAGAGAAACCACAGGCAGCGTATTCCAGAGGAGTGAGAACGACTGTTGGCACGATGCTGTAATCGCACTGTGATTGAGTGAAAAAAAAAACATTAACTCAAATATATGAAATCTTTGGGTTTTAAATTGTATTATGTGAAAGACAAACTTTCAAGAGTTATTCTGGTATGTTGTCAACCTTTCTTTCAAATTTGGGTCTCACTAGCAGTTGAACATTGCAATAGTTGGTGCATAAAGGTGTAGCAAGCTTCTTTTGACCAAGACTGGAGTTAAGAATATCCTTGCAGAAAGAGACAGATTTTCTTTTATAAAAGAAGATGTTTTTCTCATCCCAAAGTCATTTCAGTGTTTTCTACACAGCCAGCAGACTCTAATAATGATGCAGTGATTACAGCTTATGGAAGAACATAATTGTAAAATCACCAAACTTTGGATTGAATCATTTTTTGTGCACTGTGCAATCTTAGAAAAATGCTGCGATGGATCAGAACAAATCTTTAAAATTACTGAAGTCTTGCAACAACATCAACAAAGCTACTTAGGCAGGAGCAGAAAAGCAATTTACATGGTCTGAATGGAAACGTTTTTTTTTTTTAAACCCTTGAGTCTTGCGGCTATGGAGAAAGTGATGGCCTTAAAAAGGTTTACCACTCTTAAACAAGTTGGTCAGTCTCTGTGGAAATCCTGTTTGACAGGTATTATCTTTGAAATAATAAAACAACTCATTATTATTTACAAACTGTGTACCAAAATGCTTTCTCCTCTGTAAAGCCGACGGGCCAGCAGCGTCCCAGCATGCACCGAGAGGCCTGTAGTAGAGGGGCGCCCATGCTGCACCGATCCAATAGCGTAAATATGATCCACGCTGGTCTGATCCCTCTCATTCACCAGGATCTTTCCGGTACTACAAACACAAACAGGACCAATGAGAGAAAAATTGGAGGCACACAAACAGAAAGAAAACAAACTGAACGCACTCTTGTTTATATTGCACCCCGACACACTCCAGACCAATATCACTGGTGCAGGCCTTCTTTCCAACAGCAAGCAGCACCTGCAAGTACAAAAAAGTGTAAAAATACCAAATGATGACCTTAAATCTCCTACAGAGATGAAGAAATCTTTTTTAAAAGAATAAGATACTTGAACAAACAGCAGTCACACGACTTTTTCAAAGCCACCAGACTCCTCAGACATATATTTCACTCTGTACAATATGGGAGTTACTGCTCTACCACCATCTCTGTTTGGATTGATTTAAAAAGAGCCAAACAACATGACAACTGCTGGTCAGTTAACAGAAGCAGAGCCTACTAGCGTTGCGCAATCTTCCTCTCAGGTTTTTCTTTTTCAAATGGATTTCCTCTTGCCTCTTGGTTGGCTCACACATCCAATTCAGCAAAACCTGTCAGGCATTTTTATAACCTCTGAAGTCATAAAGAGTCATAATTTCCCCTTAACGAGTAGAAGTAGAAAGTCTCTTGTCCTCTAGGGTGCATGACCACAAGTGTGTCATTAAGTTATGAATAAATTCTTGTGTCATTTCACAAAGAAATGAAATGGTCTTATCAAATATCAATAAAAAAAACTCCAGAGAATGTTTCTTTTTTCTGTTCTTTAAAAATTACAGGGAATTCAACAAAATAAAATAAAATAACTGAGCAGATGACTCACCGTCTCAAACTCGTCCTGTTTGGTCTGACCGTCCTTGGTGATGAAGGTCACTTGAAATCTCTTTCTAGAAACTTGCTGTGGTGCAGCTGCAGGGTCAAGTACTAAATTCAGTTTCGAGAGTCCTATTCATCAAAAATCTGATTCAACCTGTGATTAAAATATTTTAGTTGCAAATTATAGCCTTGAAACTTCCAACTTTATGGCTCCAAGTGTGTTTTTAAATCCACAGATCTATCAAAAACTACACCAAACAAGTCAGTTTATTACTCTAAACTTTCTGTCTAACTGACTGACTTAAATACCCCCCTATACATACATCTTCATTCCTACAAAGGGCCCTGAAATTCCTATTAGCAGAAGGTCACTTTGCTTTTTATCAAACATCCTTCAATAAGAGGATAAAGTGTTTTTGCCTGGGACTATTTTCAGCAGTGGATTAATCTCTCAATAGTTTTTAGACAACAATAGTGCTTTGAAACTCTGGGCCATCTCTGCAAACAGGAAAAAAAAAGTGTGACTACAGTCTGATTATCACCTAAGGAGCTTTAAACTATTTAAAAACATCAATAATGTGAGGTGAAAAAACACTTTAATGAAAAAGACATTGTGCACAGGAGGTAGGAAACACTCCTACAGTATGTGCTTTTAACAAACCTTGATAAACAGTTAATCCTTTCATTATGTGCATATATTTGCTTACAAGACATAGTTTCTTCAGTTATAATGCTAAAAAGTTTAAAGGTGTGATCTTTCGTACTTGGCTATAGAGCAGACTTAATAATATGGAAGATGACTTGTTTCTATGGCAGCTCAGAATGGACAAACTAGTTACGTGTAAACTAATGTGTCTAAATATATTTGTTTGTGTAAATATGTATCTAAAGCATGATTGTTCCCCCTCTGAAGCAAACAGACTGATATTTTACTAAAAAGATTTCTGTATGTTTCTTCTTCAGAGTTCTCGTTTGTATTTTTAGCCTTGGATGTTTTCTTGTGATCAGAGACGTTTTACATCCATGTCAACACTGGCTTCTCAACTATGTCTTTAAATTTCATCATGTTCAAGATCTAGGTTTGATCTATAAATCATAGCACACTGAGGACATCAAATGTTCTGTGGGCAGTTGTGGAAGAAAACTTGGATCAATTGATCACAGCAAAATAATTCATAATGTTTTCAGAGACAATTCAGAGGTATTGTTACAAGAATTGCTCTTACCTTTAAAAAGAAAGTATTAGTTGCCTTCTAGGGTGATTTTAAAGTTATCACAACAGTGGCTTTTTGTAACTTTCTGCAAGTGTGAGAATTCTTCCTGGGTTTAGGTTAGGTAACAAAATGTAGATGAGAAGTAGTATGCTGAAATAATCATTCATAACCTTTATATCATCATATTTAGTCCTTAATTCAACTAATTTTTCCCCTCTGGTATGAAGTCTGTTTTGTACTCTTGATAAATTTGGCTTGTAAAAGCTTCATTACCTGAGCCAGTGGCCTCACTGCAGCCTTCACTCTGCTCCACCTGACACAGAAAAAAAGTGTTAAAATAAGACCACATCCTCGGTTTTATAATGTTTTGATCTCACTCAGTACCTTCAAGAGTGAACACTGATGGAGAAAGTCTACTCCACTGACGATCATGTGGTTTTTTATCTTCTGAGCCATTTTCTGATCAAACCCTGGCAGAAGCTGGGTCGGCAGCATAACAGTAACCGACGCGCTGTGGCCGATGAGGAAGCCAGCACACTCCAACCCCTCTGCAGACCCACCCACTACTAGGGTGCAACTTGGTGGGTGAGGCAAGGAGAGCAGGTTCTCACTGGGAGGTGAGAGAGATTATGATAATATGTTTGATATAATATACACTGCCTGGCCAAAGAAGAAGGCGCCATCCAAAAAAAAGGTCAGTCACTCTAATATTTGGTTGGACCGCCTTTAGCTTTGATTACAGCATGCACTCACTGTGGCACTGTTTCAAGAAGTTTCTGCAGTGTCACAAAATTTAATTCCATCCAGTGTTGCATTAATTTTCCAACGAGGTCTTGTATTGATGACGAGAGGGTTTGAATACTGTGCAAAGTCTTCTCCATGTAGTGTGTGTGGAAAAGCTCTTACTTTCACAATCAAACATACTCTTGGCTTCTTTTGTTGTCTTTCTTCAATTTGATTTGACTAAACATTTAAGTAACTTGTTGTCAGCTGATAGATAATCATCCATGCAGTAATTATGCAATAGGAGGCTGGTACCTATTTGCTTAGTTAAATCCAAGTGGCAACTTTTTTTGGCCAGGCAATGTATATTCAAGACATTGGTGCCATTTTATTTTACATGGAAACAGTCTCATGTCTGTCTGACCTTGTTATGCAGAACTCTTGCTCTCCAGGTACGCCCAGGTACTGAGGACTGTCTCCTGTAGCGATGACCAAAGTCTCTGCTGTTATCCGCCTCTTCCGCCCGTTCATGTCTGTTGCCTTGTGAAAGTCAGGACACATTTGAGCTGGCAGAATCGATTTTATCCGAGACCCACTTCAGTCAACTCACAAGAAGTGAGGATCTGAGATTAAACTGTGTGGATTTTTACCTCCACTGTGTGAGGCGCGACAATCTCACCACGAGCATTCAGGTAAAAGACTCCACATCTTTTCAGCTCTCTCTTTAACTCCCCCCTGCGAGTTTGCAGCTGCTCCTTCACAGCGTCCGCCAGCTCCATCCAGCTGTGAGATCCTGAGGAGGTAGAAATCTCATTTTGTTTTACGTGTAACTGATAAAACAAGCAAAAGTTTGGCTTATTCCTATGATGATGCAGTAATTCAAGCTGTCACTTTTAGTTCAGTTTCTTCTCATTGTATTTGATTTGAAGATTTTAAGCATTAATGGGGGGTAAATGATTGAGAGACTTTTTTATTACCCTGCTCTTTAAACTTCCAGCCATATTTCTCAGAGTCTTGGATGGCTTTTCCCAGAAGAGATGACTGTTGGAGAAATTTCCTTATCCTGTCTGTGTTCAAGCTGGAACCACCAAGTTCTGATGAAAAAAAGGGGAAAATGTGGGGGTTTTATATAGAGATAAAGGAGAAAAAAGAAGAACGGAAGAAAAAAAATAAGGTTAATAGACAAAGAATAGGGAAGTTCATGAAGCAGTATGGGAGGAAAAAAAAGGGGGGAAAGAATGAATAGAAATGAAAACGGGAAACAAAACAAGTAGAAAGAACTTGGGGAAAAAACAAAAGAAAGGACTTGGGAAAAGAAGGGAACAAAATTAAAAAGAAAAGATGGAATGGACAGACAAAAAGAGAGGAAACAAGCAAAAAGAAAGAGAGAATGGAACGAACAGAGAGAAAAGGATAAAAGTGAAAAGAGGAAAGCAAGGGGGAGAAAAGAGGAGCAAAAATTAAAACAAAAAAGAGGGCAAGAAAGGGACAGAAGGAATNGGGGCTAAAAGAAAAAATGAATAGGAGCCAAAGGAAAAGAAAGGAAAGGAAAGGAAGAGACGCACAGGGAAGTGGGGAAAAAGAAAAAAAAAGGTAAGGGACAAGAAAATGAGGAAATAGGAAAAGAAAAAGAAAGCTGACTGTGAAAAAAGAAAAGGGAGAGGAAAGAATGAATGATTAGGAGTTAAGGGAAAGGAGAGTTAAGGAGAGGAAAGAAGCAAGGGAAGAGGAAAAACAGGTAAAGGAACAGAAAAAAATGAGAAAAAAGGGACAGAAAAAAAGGGAAGAGTAGAAGGGAAATATGAGAAAGAGAAGATGGGGAGAAGGAAAAGGAGAGAAGGAGGGACACAAAAAGGGGCAAGCAAAGGTGAAGAAAGGAAAGGGCAATCCATAAAGAAACAGGGAATGACAGAATCAGAATTTCTTTAGATGGATACGTGACATGGGGAAAATGAGAGTGGAAAAGGGAAGAAGATCAGGAAAGAAATTAAAAAAGAGGAACAGGAAAGGAAAAAAACATTTGTTTTTAAGGCAGTTTTAGAGCTAAAGTATGATGACAGAGAGCAAAAGAAATGTGGAATAAAAGGCAACTTTGAACATTTTAAACAAGCTGTTGGAAACTAAGGAACAGAATTAAAACAATCTGAAACAGAAGCTAAACTGTAATAAGCAGTTTTAACATGTCTGACACGATGAGGGATGGTAGGGCAGGAAAAGGTGAGGAAAAAGAGAGGAGAAAAAGGAAATGATAAGAGGAGAAAGGACAATTAATGAGGCTTAAAGAGAGCCGATAGAAAACCAATCTGTTCAGCTGCAGATGAGAAGGAGAGGAGAGGTGATTTATAATCGTTCAGCTCTTCAGACTTCAAGCATTAAACTCTCACCCCTCTTGATGCCTCCCGGAGAGGGAGCAGCGAGGTCAAGGATCAGCACCTTCTTTCTCAACCCTGCAGCTTCCTGAATGTGCAAGAGGAGTGGAAAAACAGAATAAATGAGCTTGATGGAGTCACAAAGCAAGAGGGATATTAAATATTGAAATGGGTTAAGGATCTGTCCTCCTTGAGCTAAAATCTCAGCTCATGCCTCTTCATCTGGTTTCCAATTTAACTCCAGAGCAGCTCACACATAAGCATAAAGCCTATTAATGAGATAACCATCTGAGCGATGCTTTAGTGGAGTGTATGTTTGTTGACCAGGTAGGCTGTGGTTATGAGGGAGAGTCAGTGGGTTGAAGCAGGAGTCACAGAGACGTGCACAAAAAGTATTGTTATACTTCACTCTGCTTCATTTCTTTAATTTTCAGCCACTTTGGTGAGAGATTTCTTCTTTATTTTGTGCAACCAAATTATGAGAGACTCAGCTTTTCAAAGTCCCTTCAGCTTTAAAATTGTGCTTACATCTTCTATTCACCAAAATTGCTTTATCAATCAAAGCATCAATGCATAAAATGTAAATATAGGAGGACAGTATAAAACGTTTATACATAAATTGCTTCGTCTTCCCCTAATCTCTCTGCATTTGCCTTGATATGTGTTCGGTTTTCACCCATTTGATTTTATTCTTGACGTCTTGAGCTGGCGGTTTGTGCCTCTCATGTTTTCCACATTTGTCACCACTTGAGAGGGAAAATTCCTCATTTACTTTCTAAGCACTACGGCTGCGAACAACAATCTGGTTTTTTCACTCACTCACTTGGCAGTTTTCCTCCATAGGTTTATTGTTTACTTCTGGGAAATATCACAGCTTTCATTAAACTGCAGATCAGTATGACATATTCAACTAACTGCTGAAATGTCTAATTATTTTAGCTCTAATGAAAAATCATTAGCTTGTGTTGAACGTTGCAAATTGTCAGCTTATTAACCCAAATAGCCTGCTGTCAGTTTCGAAATGTGTTTCTTTTTTATGATACATGATGTTTACCAGTGTTACTTTGTGACTAATTTAGATGTGAAGTGTTGCGGATCATCCTCAGTGAACAAAACAAATCACTTGGAAGGATAGAGCAGAATACTGATGCTAACTTTGCTTGGTTTAAAACCTTGTTTCCATCAAATAACGTGAAAGTGCTCAACAAAACATGGGTTCATGCATTTTTAAAGCTGTTTTCTGCCATGAGTGTTGCTCTGAATTTCACAGTTAAAAACTAAGACTGAACAATCAGGGTAAAGAAAGCTGAAATAGCTGCAGGTGATCAACTGACTGAATACTGTAGAATAATAACTTAACTGACCTTTGCCACAGCCAGGCCTCCTGAGCTTCCTCCAATAACCAGCAGGTCGTAGTCAAAGGATCCCGATGAGGGCCCCACTGGTGGCTCCATGTTACACTGCTGCTGATCCAGACACAGAGTTGTGTCCTCTGCATTATGTGGACGCACAAGCCGGAAAAATGAAAGCCACGAACAGCATGAGAAAGAAGACTTTGGCCTCTGAGCTGATTGCAAGTTGAGCGCACTGAGTGACGTCATCAGACAGCTACTTTTGAGTTTTGCTTCTGGAAAACATATGGAAAGCCTACTGTTTGTAAAAAAAAAGAAAGAAAGAAAAAAAAAAAAAAGAACGTAAAGATAAATTAAAAGAGGAGAAGAGTGAGGAATGGTAGTGAAAAAATAAAATAGAGTGGAACAACATATTGGGGATAAGAATTACTAACAAATGTAAGTTTTAATTAAAAAAAAAAAAAAAAAAAAAAAAAAAAAAAATAAAAAAAAAAAAAAAAAAAAAAAAAAAAAAACTGTTCCTGTATAATTTAAGTCTTGGAAAATAAAGAACGGCTTCTGTGAAATAATTACAAACAAATAATTCTCAAATAAGTATAAGCATGCTACAAATATTTAAAGTAATCAAGCAGCAAAAGACTATCAGGTGTTACTGTCCGTCTTTTTACAGTCGCGCGGTGCCACCGTGTGGTGACTAAACCTTCAAACAGTTTTAAAAACATCTCGGTTACCGTCTATACTAGTGCGCATAACGATATGTTGTGTCTTAAACCTTTTTCTCACATTAATTGTAAACACATGTTGGCTGAACCTAAAAGAAAAGAGTGTATAGGATAACACCGCCCTCTTTGTTTATTCACATAAGAATGATTGGTTGAAATGTTTGCACTTGAATTGAATTAGTCTGAACTCGCCTTTCTTACTACAGTCAGCTTCAGCTTTCCAGACCATATATCCTTCGGTGTTTCCAGAAGCCTGAGGGGATTTGTTTCGCATGCATATGACAAAGCATGACAGGTTTTCTCTGCAGAAAATGTTTGACAGAAAACTGTAGACTAGTGATGTTTCTGTCGCGAACGATCCGGCTTTTAGGGCCCACTCTTTAAAAACAGGCTCCTGTCTGTGAGACATTTTTTCCTCTCCAATTGTTTCTTTCACAAACGCACACAATTGGTCAGGAAATGTGTGCTGTTTTGTCTTTTTTTCACATCTTGATTTAATACTGTTATGTTATGAGCTAAGCTTATCCATTTGTTTCCCCGAAAATACTTTACACAAAACAGTTTACACAAAATATACAGTCCGAGATTAGACCTCACAGGCCAATCCAGAATAAGAATCAGAATGAGAGACACTTTATTAATTCCAGGAAGAAATTTGCTGTTACAGCTCTCAACACATTACAACAGTAAGAATGAATATGAAAGGAGTGGAGTTCCAGCATTAAATGTATCATATAGATTACAGAAAAAATGATATTTGGGAAATCAGCATTATACTGATAATCTTTAGTACCAATCTCATCACACAAGTATTGATCGATAGCGATACCAATGTTAGTATCGGTGAAAAGATATTTTACATAAATCCACTCACTGCTAATATTTACACTGAAAACATTATGATTGTAGCGGGGTGAATTATGAAAGTTACATTTATTTATTTTTTCCTTTACTTCTTCATTGAAAACATGTTTACATTATTTTGAAGCCACTTGGGAGCCGAAAAAGCCCACTCCTTTCAGTGAGTCGAGCCAAAAATAACAGCTCCCTGAAAGGAGTGGGAATTCTCACCAGCTATGAGGACTAGAAGAGATGCATTCACTTGACACAAATAATATAGGATATACAAAAATTAGTCAGGAGGAAAGGCTCGTGTGTTCAAATTAGGTTACCATTACGCTTAATAAATTAATCAGAGCAATTTTTGAACGTTTGTTTTTTGCTACGTCGCCGTTATCTTTGATTTTTTAGGCTTTGGTCACAACGTGTCCACCGCTTTATATGCATCAAAGCTGCAGTGTAGGAGCTAGTAGGTAGTCCCTGAATGCACCGGGGTCCCCTATCGGTCAGCGGCGGTACTGCGGCCGTGGCTCCGCGCTGGGACTGGTCCTTTCGCAGCCATTTTCTGTCCAACCAAACAGCCGTCTCAGGAAGGTAACCAACCAGGGCTTCATTGCAGGTTTGTGCCTGGCTCCGGCCAATGATTGCTAACCGATTTCTCGTTAGCTCGAATGGAAATGTCCGTCTCTGTCTGATTTTTTATTTGTTGTCTGAGTGAATGAGGGCTGCTCATCAGGAAGTATACAGCGGGTGAAACTTAAAGAAATGCAATTTAACATTTCGGCCCCGTCCACGTCTTGCTTCGCTCGACACGACAAAGAACAGGCCAACGCTGTGTCTGTGGGCGCGAATTGCAGCAGATTTACAATGAAAATGTGCTCCAGGGACACTGTGTGCCTGAATAATTTAACTACAGAAGGTGGGCAGCCTCTATTCATTATCCTAAAATCATTCGTTACATTTAGACAGGCGGCGGTTCAACGCGGGCTGTAGTGGAGCAAATAACAGCTGAGATCTGCACGTTAGCTCGTGTTAGCTTTACACATATCAGTGAGTTTAGCTCCAGTGAACTGACCCCACTGTGGGTCCACTGCTCCGTGACATAGCTTTTGTTTGTGACACCCTGAAATATAACCAAGAGGTTGAACCGTCACCTACTCAATGAGCAAATTTAGAAATGGAAAGGGAATTTGGCACAATAACGTGAGCAGACCCGGTTTTCCGCCGAGTCGGTGAGCTTATGAATAATGAGGTCAGCAGCGGTTGCCAGTTGGCTAAAAACAAAGCAAAAACACATGTCCAGAGGCAATACACTGTTTGGATGCATCATTCATCGGTACAGCCGTTCAGCAGGGTTGTTATTTCAGAATAATTTAGTCATGATAATGTAAAATTTTCAATCCTGTCGATGATATGCGCACCAGCATCCTTGTTTGCTTAGAGCCCTTGTGTGTTTTTCTCAGCTTGATCTACTGCTATTGTCTTTATACTAAAGCGCTGCTCTAAGCTACTGGCATTATTCCTATGACCCCCACCTCAAAGTCAAAATGATGAGATACTAAGTCGAAATTTTGAGATTAAAAGTCAGAAGTTTGAGATTAAGTTGTCAAAGTTATGAGGAAAAAAATACTATGATAAAAGGAAGTCAAATAATGGCAAGAAGTTAAAATTTTGAGAGAAACAGTCAAATGTTTGAGATTATATTGTCAACATTATGAGTCTATATTGTCATAGTTATGAGGAAAAGTCAACATTGTAAGACGAAAACATTTAAATTTCGGTATAAAGAGTCGAAACTCTGAGCTCTAAAGTTGAAATTTTGATTAAGTCAATATTTTGAGATTGTAAAGTGAAAATGATGCAAAAATTCAAAATTGTAATATAAAAAGTAGAAATTCTGTCTTTTTATCTCAATAATTTGACTTTTTATCTCAAAGTTCTGACTTAATACAGGCAAAAAAAATCTTTTCAAAGCCAATTTTTAAGCCAGTCAATTTTCATTGAATTGATAAAAGGTCAGTTGATCATCTGCTTGATGAGAGAGTTAGAACTTCAAGACCAAGTTTTCCATCAGTTTTTTCAGTATGTTTTGTCATTTAGCCTCGACAGGAATATTACACAAGCTTTGCATAATTGCGTGATTCTGTGTTACAGATGGACGGAGACAGCTCAACCACCGACGCCTCCCAGCTGGGCATCACTGGAGAGTACATGGCCTCTGGTCACTACGTCCTCCAGTCTCAAGATGGTAAATTGCAGCCATTGCAATTATTATCCCATGTTGGTTGACAGCATTTCTTGGAACTGATTATATGTGTGCGTTTGTTTATTTCTTCCATAGATGATGCAGATGAGAGTCTGAATGATCATGATGACAGTGGAGTGAAGGAGAACTTCAGGGAGCAGGACATCTATCTTCCTATCGCGAATGTGGCTCGCATAATGAAGAACGCTGTTCCTCAGACTGGAAAGGTTAGTGCAAGAATGTGGGATTATTTCACGTTTACTTTATATTTTTCGGTTTAGTCTTGCATTTCCAAGCAGAGGCGCTTTTTAGGCCAGTTTCAGTGCTTTGACAAGTACACATGCTCGAGGACTTAATTTGTAATATCACTCCGGCATACAGCTGTGAAACAGGCCAAAGCCAAAAAAATCCTCCAGAAAACAATCATTTTAACTCACAAGACTGAGTATCAGCTGGTGCAACCCTGTTTGTTTGTTTTCTGTTTTCTTAATGTGTCTGATCTGAATTAATAATCTAAATTAAGTTGCACAACGACACAAACAAACCAACAAATCAAATCAGCAGTGGCTGTTAGTGGTTTGAAAATATTTGCCTGCAGGGATTAGGTTTCAGCCTTTGCAGCCTGTTGCGTCAGCCACAGCTGCTGACTGACGCAACAGATATGCAGAACTTCTACTTAATAGTCATATAGTTTCTGGTATATTTCTATAAAGGGACCAAGGGTTTAGAAGTGGCAAATGTAAAATTCTCATCAGTCTGATACTGAATCTCACTGACTGCTTTTGTTTTCACTTTTATGGTTTAAACTTAATGTAATACAGGCTACTTTGTGTCTCAGTGTGTCTTCATGTCAGACAAATTCTGTGTTTTGTCACCTCTGTAAAGTTGTGATGCATATTTCTAAAAAGACACAGCCTTATAAAATTAATCCTTCCTTTATTTGTAACTCTTGCAATAGATTGCAAAAGACGCCAAGGAGTGTGTGCAGGAGTGTGTAAGTGAATTCATCAGCTTCATCACGTCCGAGGCAAGCGAGCGCTGCCACCAGGAAAAGAGGAAGACCATCAACGGGGAGGACATCCTGTTCGCCATGTCCACGCTGGGCTTCGACATGTACGTGGAGCCGCTGAAGCTTTACCTGCAGAAGTTCAGAGAGGTGAGACACAACTGGAATCAGATAACTCCATCCTTCACACGTGCTAACTTCTGGTGGGCAATTTGAATCACACTCAAACTCATGATGTTTTCTTATCTGCTGTTCTTTCAGGCCATGAAAGGGGAGAAAGGGATCCCAGGAGTGTCAGTGGGAGAAGGCCTAGGAGAGGATCTCACAGACGATAGCTTCTGTACGTATGAAAAGTTTAACTCTAATTGTGTTGGAGTTACTGTCTCCTGTTTCACACCATAACCTTTGACTTAAAAGCACAGTGTTGTTAAAATGCTGTTCTCCCTCTTCAATCAGCAAATCCTTTGCCAGCCGGGATCATCACTGCAGATGGTCAGCAGCAGAACGTCATGGTGTACACCACCTCATATCAACAGGTGAACCACACTCTGGGCTTAGATTTCCTTTTTGAGAAATAAACCCTTTTTAAAACAAAATACCTCTCATATGCAGCCCTTTTCAAACACTCTCCTCAAGGAGGAATAAACAAAGATGAAATTATCAGCCAGTGATTCTCATCTTCCTCATCCATTTCTCTCTGTGTCGGTCTTGCAGATTCCCACCGTACAGCAGATCCAGTTCTCATGACGAGGCCTCAACACATCAATTCCATACCAGGCCTGAGCTGTGACACTCAGATGACCTCTGACCCTGCCACAGGGCAAAAGTTATCAGACAGAGGGAGAGGAGGGGAAAAGAGGTGTCTGCAGAAACCCTCATGTACAGAGAAATCACTACCTGTTGAGTAGAACGTGTAGTTTCTAGATGTGAGGTACCAGATGTTTTGGAGTGAATCTGAGGCAGCTGGGAAATTGAGGCTTTATTTTAAAGGCTAGTCTTATTACATAATTTAGTGGTTGAATTTTTTTTGTGTGCTGTTAATGTGTTTGCTTTTATGCATTTTCCTCTTTTGGGGCAGGTGGGGTTGGGGTGGGTGGAGTTAAAGGATAGTGTTAAAGATAATTTTTGAACATCTTCTCTGTTTGAACCAAGAGAAGTCTTGTTGAAATTTCTCATCAAAACATGCAGCTCTTTTTGTAAGTTCAATTACGTACTATGTGCTTTAATGTTATGTAAATCCTTTCAATAAACATGTAATACATATGTTTGAAATGACTGTTTTATTCGTCCCTTTCTGTTTTGCTCACAATACTCTGGTCGGGAACGATTGGTGATGTCACAGAGACTATTTCCTCTTGTTATACAGTCCATGAGCATACATACCTTATGTAGGAATGCAACACTGCACCCTAGTGGTTGACTCTGTAGTTACTCTGTAACTATTATCATCAGTTGAGATTAATATCTTCAAATGTGAGAGATAACTTTGGCTTGACACACAACAGAAAAAACACAAGATCAGATTGTTTGGTTTGAACTTGAGTATTTTTCACTTCATCATGGTCCATAAAGGTAATTTAGAGATAAGATAAAAAGGGAAAGCAATGCCCCCACTTATAAATTATGAATAATCAATTATGAGGCCTCAGTTTAGAGAAAGTGTTAAATATGAGGGGCAGTCTCAGTAATGTGCTTGAACTACTGGCTCAATTTAGCCCACAGCCACCATTTTGAGAAAAATGTCCTGGCTTAGCTGTTAGGACAAACTTTTAGCTAAATAGTTCACATGGTTTGATATGCTGGCTAATCATCAACATGTGTGACACACATTTTTAGACCTGGAGACATTTGCTTTCATGTAACAATCACTAAAGCTGGAAGCAAAGAATCACTTTGACCAGTAAAAATAAGTTGGTTTTTTTGTCACTAGATTATACTTACAACATTACCAAATGCTTCTTACAATCATAGTGACAGCAAAATAGAAGGTGCTTGCAGAATTTATGGATGTGCGACAAAAAATGTGTACTATTGTCGAGGTCCAGGGTGTGGGTCAACTTACCCAAAGGTTCATCTTCCCCACTCTCCCCTACAAACTAGTGTACTCCAGTAAGTACACTGATGGAAGTATGCAATTTGGGACAGTATTAGAATGAATATATCCATTTTGTGTGGAAGTAAGGGTGTGTAAATTAAACTAGTTGGAAGATAAGGATAGAGGGGTTGAGCATTTCAAAACTTGATTTGATAGATAATATTTTATTTATTTTTTATTGAATTTTTTTTTTGTATGTTCAGTGTAACATATAGCGTCAGGTGTTCCATTTTCATGTATAAAAATAAAAATACAGCAAGATAAGATAACCTGACATAAGTTTGAAAAATCAAAAATAAACAAATAAAGGGAAAAAAAATCAACATAACCAAACAAACAAACAAAGCAAAACAGGAATTTAAGAGCTTATTGTTTTTGAAGGCTACCATCGCCTACCTGATGGGAGAAACACTATTCTTTACATAAAAAAAACAATTGTAGTATTTCCCATTCAAGTTTAAGTGGGTCGCACTTCGCGACTTCCGCATGCGACGTCGAACATTACGTCAGTTTTTTTAGCCTACAATTTTTAAGTTTCGATTCCATCACCCAGCTGGATAAAAACGAAAGTGATCTTAGAGCTGCCTTCATTTACTGAGGTGGGTGCAGTTTTCCTCGAACACCTTTAAACATCTTCACTTATAAGAAATATTTGACTCTTTTTCTCTTTCGTCCAAAAACTACATGTTGATTGACAGGACGGCTGTGGAGAAAGTTGAAGGATCTGGGGATTGTAGTCTGTCAGAAAGTTCAAGAAGGAACTCTTAAATCTGCAGTGATGTCCTTCAGGTTTTTCTCACTGCGTGACTTGCGGGGCGTCGTTGTAAGTAAGTAGATTTTTGCTTTTAAGTATGACCATCAGTGAATTTTGCTATTTTGTTTTACTTGATTAATCCCAGTTTCTTCCCATTGAATACTAATATTTGACTGAGAGTTCAGGTTTTGCCACCCATTTAACTCAGTTGTAGTTTTTCAAATCAATAGACGCAATTATTATAAAAAACATACTGCATACAAATCCTTGTTATTCCAGTATCCAACATTGACTGACTGACTTTTATTGTCTCAATTCAGTTTCCCTATGTGACTTCATTTCACACAATTATTTTTCTCTTCACAACCAATAAATCCCTCATGTGTGCAGCAGTGACATGGTAAAATAAAACATCAACCTCAGGTCCGTGTAAAACAAACATCTGCTATATGCAGGACCTTAAACCAATAAACTGAGCACGTCTGTCTTTCTCTGTTGTCCTTAAAGGATGATTGATTTGTTGCTTGTAATAAAATATACAGGTGAGATGGGTGTTCTGCACTGCAAAATGGGTGATTGTACCAAAGCAGTTTGCATCTGGATCTCATTTTTTTGGAGATACGCCGACTGAGTTTTGGGCCCAAAGGTATGCTCTTGGTTGCAGGGAATGTGAGCTGATTTCAGTGTTTCTTTTGGTGTTTTACAGCCATGAGAGGCCTCAGTAACCACCATCAGTCCTGCTGTGTGAACTCTTTACTGCAGACCTTCTCTGCCACCTGGGAACTCGTAGACATACTTGACAGGTGAGACTGCTGTGCTGTGTAACCATCATGATAATGACTCTTTTAGGAATATGTATAGTGAGTGAGCTGATGATTATTCTTGTAAGAAACCTTCCAGGATCCTGTTTCACTTTGTGGGTAGCTCTAGCAGAGATGCTTTTCAGTTGTAAATTCAATTAAGTGACAGATTCTCTGTTGTATAAGGTGGGATTCATCTGGTGTGAAACCGGACATACACAACGTCCCTCTGCAGCTTAAGAAAGTCCTTTCTGCTTTGAGGAGCAACGCACCGCATTCGACTGCCCATAATGACTTCCTCCACTGCCTGGACAGAAACTGCATCCGACGTAAGGAAGAAAAGATTTACAAATGAAAAGTTTTTTAACGATGCCATTTATTTCACAACTCAATGAAAGTGCTTTGCAGTTTGTGTGCAACATGATGCAGATGAGGTGTTGCTGTCCATCCTGAACTTGATGCAACAGCAGATTAACAACAGAGCTCTGGTCAGTCCGAAATCAGCAAAAGTGTCTGTGTGTATTTTTCATCTGAAGTTATTTAATTTACAATTACTTTTATTTGTTTTTTACTGCCAGGCTCTGGAAATCCAGGACCTGTACAAGATTTCTGTGCAGACTCAAGTGCAGTGTTTAGAGTGTGGCTCCAACCAGACCCAAACCAGCTTCATGCTCAGCTTGCCTCTTCATGTCAAGGAAGATCACAACTCTCTGGTGCTGATGCTCTAAAGGACACATCTTTGTTCTCAAGAAATAATTCAATTATTTAAATGAAATATGAATCAGGGTCTGTGTTTACTGGCAATTATTTATCACAACCTCAGTTTTAGAGCCAGCCTCAGCTGTTGCCAGAGCTCAGCTCATTGACAGGCAGATGCACTACAGATGATAAAGTGGAGCCTCAAACCCTGCTCCATTTTCAATATGGCCCCGCTAACAATTTGCTTGAAAACTCAATTTCAGAAACAGAAGGGTGGTACTTAAATATTCTTAAATCCAAATTCAAAATATTGCTAACTTTCTTCTTTCAGGAAAGCTGCATGTTGTCTTTCTTCAAACACCAGGAGCTAAGGGGCATAAACTGCTGCTTCTGTAAACAGTGTGAAACAAAGACCCCGACTAAACAGGTGTGGTTTGCTCTATTTGTTCCTCAGTCAATCTGTACCTCTATAGTACTCTAACATCTTTTCCCCCCTCAGGGTGTCAAACTGCTTTCCCTGCCACACATCCTGCGAGTGCATCTGAAAAGATTTCGGAATCACAGTGGTAGCACGCGAAAAGTGAATTCCACAGTTACATTTCCAGAAACGTTTGACTTCTCTGGGATCCTTAAGGAAGCGTTCTCCCCAGATTTCACTCAGGTAATCTTGTTCCATTTTGAGCTTATTGCTGACACACTTCATCTAAAATCATCCACAAGTTGTTGTTTTTTTCTTCTTCCAGGATGGCTGTAAGTACACTTTATACACAGTGGTGGTGCACTCTGGTAGTGCTATGTGCGGACACTACACAGCTTTTGTTCGCCAGAGAGACAACCAGGGCTGGTATCATGCAGATGACAGCCATGTAGAACAGGTAATGTCTTTTAGAACAAAATTATTTTTTCATTTGTGTATTTTTTTTCTGTATGAGGAGTTATCTGATTTGCTTCTATTATGACAGACCTCCTGGGAAGAAGTAAAGAAAACATATGGCGGAGGTTACAGGTAAATAACTCAAAATAAAGTTGTGTCTCTCTTCTTTTCGCTGACATGTTCTCCTTTAAAAGGAATGGTTACTGTTTTGCAAGCAATGACATTGGGTACCTCGGGGCTCTTGTCTGGTTAATCTTACGAACATATATATGTTCATTTGTATAAAAGCTAACTGATCTCACCCCTGTGGTAGTCTTGTTAATTTAAAATATTTGAATGTTAACAGCAGTTGGAGTTTACATGACTGATGAAAATCAATTTCCTCTGTTTTAGTAACATGGCTTGAGTCTATGATAAAAAAGGATCATCCTCTCATCAACAATTGTCTCATTGACTTTTGGGGAAAAAGAAAATATGTAACTTCCTCATACACCTCTAATTATCTGGGTCCTTTCATGCTCCCAGCAAAAAGAGCAGAACCCTGTGATAAACCTCATCCTGCCACAAGATGCTTCATGAGATTAAGATTTTCACTAGAACATTAAATGCGTTCAATGCTTGACTTCTTTTCACACCATGCAGCTTCTATCTTTTTACTTGTAGGATTTTTTTCAGATCTTTACAGAGAGACCTTATTGTCTCTCTGCAGGGATGATTAAAGACGTAAGGTGGCTGATCTTTTTTTACTTTTTGCCATGGGGGCTTCCAAACTTTTGAACTTCTCGACAGAGGAAATCCATCCTGTGTGGGATGTTTTCTTGTCTTTTAACAGCTTCCTAACACCTGGGACTTTTTTTTTTTTTACTTTGTGTCCCTGTTCATTTTACTGGAACTTCTCCTTATGCTTTCCACCTTGATCATTCATCTTCTGTAACTGTTGGGTATTCATTTTTTCAAAGTTAGTCTTCAGAAAACATGTATCACAGGATAAAATATTTTTGATTTACACCATTTTCAATACAATACTGATTTGTTTTTCTTGCTATCTAAAGGGAACAACAGGTTTTCCAATAATAGTGGGGTCTTTTCTTCTCAACTAAACATAACAAAAGTCTGTGTGATTGAACTAAGCATCAATCTTCAACAATGTGGCTGACTTGACTGACAGACAGGCACAAAGTATAACATAAAGATGTTTCCTCTGCAACATCCCCTCATCTTTCTGGTAAGAGGATGAAGCCCACCATTGCTGGGAGCCATATTGGAGATATTAACCTCAATCCAAGTGACAAGCTCCAGCTGTGAGAAATTAAGCGCAAAGAAATGCAGTTCTTTGAGATTCTGCTGGGCTGACTGCAGAAAGCCCACCAACAAACCACAGACGCACCAAGCCAAAATAGCTTATTTTAACAGTGTCATTTAACACATTTACAGCTTGGTTCAAAACACAGCTTGTGTCTGAATGGCTCATTTCTCTAAGAGCAAACACATTACAAAGGATGATTTTTTTGTTTTATAACTCAGCAGTTTAAAACCTATCAAGATAAAAAAGTTTGCTCAATCAGAGGCACCGATCAGCTTATTGACTGGTCTGGCACCCTGTAGCTCATGGTTGGCTGAATTTTAGTAAGCTTAACTATTTTAAGTTAAGTAAAGTTATTTTATTTAAGTTATTTGAAGTTGAGTTCAGTTATTTAAAGTAAAGTTGAGTTATTTTAAGTTATCCTAACTTAATTTTAGCTAAGTTTAGTTAAGTTATTTTAGGTTGAGTTAAGATATTTAACTTAAGCTATTTTAATTTAAGTTAAGATATTTAAGTTAAGGTATTTTAGTTGAGCGATTTTAAGTTGAGTTAAGTTATTTTAGTTAAGCGATTTCAAGTTAAGTTAAGATATTTCAGTTAAGCGATTTTAAGTTAAGTGAAGATATTTTAGTTAAGTTACTTTTGTTGAGTTATTTTAGTTAAGCGATTTTAAGTTGAGAAAAGTTATTTTAGTTAAGTTTAGCTAAGTTTAGTTAAGTTATTTCAATTAAGATGTTTTAAGTGAAGTTAAGATACTTTAAGTTAAGTTATTTAAAGTAAAGTTATTTTACGTTAAGTTATTTTAGTTAAGCTATTATAAGTTAAGTTGAGATATTACAGTTAAGTTATTTTTATTAAGTTATTTTAAGTTAAATTAAGATATTTCAGTTAAGTTATTTTTGTAAAGTTAAGATATTTTAGGTAAGTAATTTTAAGTTAAGTTAAGATATTTTAAGTGTAGTGAAGTTATTTTAAGTTATTTTAGTTTAGTTATCTTAAGTTAAGTATATTTATCTAAGTTATTTTAAGGCTAGATATTTTAGTTAGGTTAGTTTAAGTTCAGTTAAGTTATTTACGTTTAGTGAAGTTATTTAAAGTTAAGTTATTTTAGTTTACTTATTTTGAGTTAAGTTAAGGCAGAAAGTGGCCCCTGCCAGGAAACATCTCAGGTGCCATTGATAGATTGTATAATCAACTGAAGCAGTCTCTCTGATGTCATACACCTATTTCTGATGTGGACACACACAGTATTTAGTGATAGTTAAATTAGCTCTAAGACCCTCAAAAAACTACATTTTTTCCACAGTTCTGCATTGGTTCAATTTCTCATGGTTGGGTTGGGGGTTTGCAGTTTGAGAAGCAGTCAGAAAAGAAGTAAAAAGCATGCCTCAACAGGAAGCTAGGCTGAGTCAGCATTTCCAATCTGGTGGCAGCCATCAATGAGCATCAACATTCTGAGTAATGTCCCTGAGATTACATTCATTTATTGAAGAGTCTAGGAAAGTCAAGTCTTATTTAAATCTGGAGGTGATCTTTTTGCAGATCCCAGAAGAATAACTCAAATTTACCAAACTCTTGAGTTAATGAAATTTAGAAATAAAAATGTATAGATTTAAATGCTTAATGCTGTTATTTTGCAGACCCACCGCATACATGTTAATGTACAGAAGAGATGCAGACGCTGGTGGACTACAACCTGAGTTCTCTGGTTGAGCGAGTGGATGCAGATGATTTCACATGGGATATGGTGCAATACAGGGTGAACATGGGAATGTAAACATTGGAATGTAAAATAACCATAGGATTCAAAACATGAATTAACTTGAAGTGTTGTTTAATTGATTTGTTCATTAATGAATTTTAAAAACTCAGTTTTTTTAATCAAATTGTTTCTTGACTGAGATAAGCTCATTGAATGATAGTACAGTATGTGTGGTAATTTCTTTTAAACACCAGTAGATGGCATTAAAGACCCAAAACAGTGATTGGTTTCCCACTGAGGGACCACACACATGCTCGACTCTCAATCATACTGGGGGTTGGTTTGGGAGAATGCTTAGCTGAGATATTCACTGTTTTAAGGGAAATACCTGTTATTGGACTCAGTGCTCATTTTCCTGACACTGTGTTTTACTTAATGAGTCACCATTCAAGAACAATGAATTCATTTTTTCCCACATTAACTCTACCAGAAAAACAGACAGAGAAAAAGGTCTTAGGTAATCTAATTTTTTACTGCACTTTTTGATGACTTGCAAACCTTAAAATCTAATCAGAGGTGACAGTCCTTGTTTTTCCATTTTTTCTTACTCATCAAAACCATCACGAGGGAGCTCCATAGTTTTCATGCTAAAGTTTAAATTTCAGCTACGAAAACGACTTTAATGAAAGCTATAACTGAAGCATAGACACTTGATTAAAATTTGTAAAAGCTCATGTGGTGAGTTTTGTGGTGGAACTAATGATGCAGCTACCGAAGGGGGCGGGGCCTTGGCATTAGCAGAACGTCATGCTTGAGATGCAGCAGAGCGCACATGTCTGAGGGGAGGATTGTTCATTCAATCCACTGCATTATTTTATGTAGACAAGTGAAGCTTGAAGTTTTGTTTTCTTCCCTTTTAAAAATTGAGACTTTGGGCATCATATGGTGCCTCGAATCTTGATGGTGAATGGGTGAATGGTGTATAAGGGTTGTGGTACTCTTTTCAGGATTTAGTCACTTTTCTTCACTTGACTTGTTGTAGTCGACTTTCTTACTTCATGTAAGCACAAAGGTGCTAATAAACGCCTGTAGCCAACAAAAGAACGCCTTGTGTCGATGATTTCGAATGGAGGAGTCACATTGGCTGTCTAAGGAGCCTCTAAAGTTCCCACTTGCGAGGCCAAGAGTCAGGGGACCGTGTGAAATGGTGCCTATGTGCCGCAGAGCGCTGACAGAATGGAACATGTCTGCACAGTGCCACAGGCATTAGGCTTCATGCTTAGTCTTTCCCTTTGCCGTGTTGCATGAAGCAGTTCTCTGTACGGGGGCTATCATCCTCCCACGATGAGACCAAACACGAAGGTTGGATTTGAGTTATCAGTATGGCTGGGTGAACAAGACTGACAGTGAAAATGTTCAAAAAAGAGATAATTCGTGTTTCCCTATGACGTAATTGCTTCAACCAGTGTGTACTCTTGTTTACCTTCTTTGAAGAACTTTTCTTTGTGTTGATTTTGGACAAAGTGTTGCCCTTTGTTTACTGAAAAATACACCAATAACGAGACAACTAATACATAAAACTTAATGGCATTTTTAAATCAACTGCAAATAACCCATCCCCCACACTTACGTGAAATGACTAACAAGTAATGTCTGCAGCCATTGCAGGCAGTTGCCACATTTCCACTAATTAAGAAAGCTTTTTTTTTTTCAACTGTAGCCTCTGGTAATGATTGGCTTTACAACTGTTTCAGACACAAAAACGTAATGTCAAAGATAATTTGTCCATATATTATACAATATGTAATTTTCCCCTATCCATGAATGACATTTTTCCCATCCTGAGAAACAGCATCTCAATTCTAAATCAGAAATTGGCAAGAAAAATCTGGAGCAACTGGTGTATATTTCCATGTTATCATGAACTTAGGAAACGGTGAATTGGCTCAGATTAGCTGCTGGCCAAGAAAACCATTTAAGCATTAAATTGTAGCATGAATGGAATGCTATAATTTAATTATTGTGTTCTATCAACTGCAACATCATAGCAAAACTGAAACTGGTCGAGCCCCTACAAAGATTATTTGCATGAGCTGTATTAGAACTTTGAGTGCAAAGAATGCTCCAATACTGTTTTTGAAGTCTGTCGATTTAGACAATACACTGACAGATTAACGTGATCACTTCTACTTTTGATACTGATATGTATTTTGCTGATTAGATACGTGTACTCCCACCTTTGAAGACTTATGCAGATAAGCTTCATTTTGTTTGGCAGTATGAAGAAGAGGACAGGTGTAGTAGTGTAAGGTTTCAGCAGTTTGGAAGACTCAGGCAAATATTGGTTCCTACGTTTTGTGCATGCTGCTATCCATTTCACACCACCCTATTTTAAATTCATCCTTTAAAACCAGACATTTTGCCCTTATTGTTGAAAACTGAAATCTCAAAGAGCTGAATATTCCCTTTGCGGGTTCTTAATCAATAATTCATGTTTACCACCATGTGTGAAGTAGATGTAAGACAAGAAGCTGTCTAGCACCACCCTGACATTAAACACATCATAGACAATAATGATGTAATGTATGCCAAAGGCAGGACACTCATGGGGTTGAATGAATATTGTCTGGACTATAGTGTCTTTTCCAGCACGAGCTACACGTGCTGGAGGTCTTTGTCTCTTTTGTCTGAGGTTGAGCTCTGGACCATAGATGTGGTTACTTACTTTATGGCAGATCATAATCTTGACTATTCAGCTCTTTATCTCTTTCAGGTGTTAGCCGGTCACCCAAGGACGCCGTATGTTATATTGTTTTGGTATATCATTTCTCCAGCAGCGACTTATTGACACAATAAATCTGTAAAACTAGAAGAACAAGGAGGAAGGTTTACAGCTTGATAGGAACGTAGGCAATAGCAGAAGCATGATATTTCTCTAGTTCTGCAGTGTGGCAACACTTGAAATGTTTTCTTTGGAGAATAAACGGAGGTTCATTAATGCCTCATAGTCATTGTTGATGTGTGTTTACCAGTTACTAGGTGAGCACATCACTGCGATGCGTTGAGGAGAAAATGGAATTTGGCTATTTGAGAACCACTCTTAAATTTTCCCTTTTTTGTGTGGAGTATTTCACAGGCTTAGATGAATGCCTGTGTCTGACTGAAATGTTTTCTGAAGCAACAGCCAGCCACAAAGTATTCCAACCCTCTGTCTGTTCGGTGATGATCACCAATAATTTCAATGTCATGTCACTTGTCAAAGTTATTGAGTTACTTTCCTTTGTGCTGTTCTGCCATAAAAGGGAGAGTGCAGTAAAGACAAAAGCAATGAGGAAGACCAATATAACAATTTCAAAGGTTGATGTGCAAGAATTTGATGTCAAACCATTGGCCCGCTGGTTATTCTCCTGGGATGGTCTAAGTAAGAAGTTTTGGGATGAAGTGATGATGGTATGGCTTCATCTGCTTCAATCGACAAACTATTCAAAAATTGTTTTAATTTTCAAATTATATAGCAACAAATCATTCCCAAAGTTACATTAAGATATTTTATTTTTCAAGATCAGGCGATTATCAGAGCGCTTTTAAAGCAATTTGTAGCTGCTAACAGCCACACCAGCCAAGCTAGCTCCCTCTTCCCCTTATTGTATTTTCATTATTGAAATAGCTTGTTTGAGCTGCTGGTTGGGGAGACAGCACTTGAACAACACACTACAAACATTTATGTTTTCTTTGGTTGATCTTAAGTATTTGGCTTCAAAATAAAAAAAGAAAAGAGATCGAAATTGTCAAAATGTTTTGCATATCAGTAACATGAGCATCAACAATTTGATGAGCTGATCAGTGTGCTGCAGGTGGAAGAGCATGTCTGTGTTGTGCCCTCAGTAGTGTTACATGTTGACCATCATCCACTGTTGCAAACACAATTCCTAGTGTCATGTAACTCATACAACCCGACTTCAAAAGAAGAACTTGAGGTATCCCTTTAAGGAACTTTTTGAGGGAAGAATATTCCAGTTTTACATTTCTGTTATTCAATTTTGACACCAAAGCTCTTAAATACACTGAACATACCAGCTGTCAAATGAAGTTTAAAATGTTGTGTTTAGCTTTATAGGGAAGAGTTGAAGCCGTTTCACTTAGAAGTTGCAGGATTTGTGTTCTGGTTTATTTATAACTCCTTTAAAGGAACCATTTCCTTGTCCAATGTCTCTACTCGGTTCCTCTTTCTTGTTTTGGACAAAGCTTGTGAATGGTGGCTGCTCTTTTCTGTGTTCTGCCCCTATGAGATGACTGTGTATGGGAGGATGTTTGCCTTGTGATGTCAAAACTGAGACCCCTAACAAGCCCCATCCTGACTGCCTCCCATGGACTCCGTCCTTTATAACAGGAAATCACAGGATATCACAGAGCAGAGGTGGCAGGACAGCTCATGCAGCTATCTTTTGGTTACATGTGATGTTTCGAATGGGAAATGGTTCTTTGCTCTCCTGACGTCTAACTTCAGTTTGACCAAATCACAAAAAAGGGTTCACATACGTCATTTTGAATGCAGAGTCCTGCATCTTTAGAAACCTAGACACCCATGAAGTAAGGTTTGTCTTTCATCTTTGACACTTTTGTATAGTTTTTAAAAATATCTTCTCTCACCTCATATTTAGGTTATATCGAGGTAGTGTTTCTCAGCTTTAGGTGTTAACTCATATAGCCGCCTGTAAAAACACCATCAAGCTTGCACTGGAATTTGTAGTATGAGCGATCATGTTAAGGAAGAGGCCTTATCTTTCCCCTGTGAGTTCATAAAATTTTCTCTCTAGTGGTGGGAGAAGGAGAGTCTGGTCAACACAGACTTTGCTTCTTTTCACATGTTGCAGTCACCCTCCCTGAGATTCTTGGCACTCTGATCATAATAAATACAGCATCTGCAGGATTTTCTAGGAACAGGATGTCGAGTACTCAAAGCACTAAAAGTGAGCAGAAAATAAAAAGTGCGGTCCGATTTTGGTCTCGGCTGGACTTGAGCTGAGGTTGAGGTTGATTCACTTTCATGTTAGTTGACTCCATATAGCCAGCAGAACTGCTATTTAGTAGTTAATGATACATATTTTTCAGAGGCATTTCTATTTACAAGCGGACTTCCAATTGAGAAGACTTGGCAGCATGTTACAGATGTTAGTTCTCACAGGAGGTGAGCGGAGGCCCCACGGTAATTGCAGTCATGACATGCATGGTTGTATGACCTGATGCCCCACCCTAGTCTTCATAGCTGTCGTTACCCTTCAGTTAGCGCCTTATCTCTGCTCCTTATCATCAGTCTCAGGATCTAAAGAAGATCAGCCGTTGCCTCAGATGCTGCTCGGGTTACAGGTGAAATGACTTCACTGAAGGCAAACGTTCTTGTCTCTCAGTCTGTGCGAGCTCCTGCTCTGACATGTACACCATCATGTTTGTGTGTGCCTCTTTGCTGATCCCACACTTTTGGTGTTTTTATTTATGTAGTGATAAGTTTTCATACTACTTCATACAGTTACCGTAATTTCCAGACTACAGGGCGCACTTGTCTATAAGCTGTAGGTGTCCACATTGTAAAAGAATATTTACACAAAAAGATGCTACACAAGAGGGGTTTTTTAACTTTAAATTAAATGAATGTTATGGGTCTTTTTTTTCTGGACAGTGCCTGTAACACGGCTGGTTACACAGTGGCCTACCAGAAAAGTCATTGCTCACTATCTTCATCTTTCTCCTTCAGCCTCCTGTTCACACGGAAGCAGCATTTTAGCCAACCAAAAACTTTTGAAAATGTCCTCCAGAGTGTAATTTTTCTGGAATGCCATTTCACTGTGTAAACAGTAAGCTGGAGGTAAGCACAAGTACGTACAACCATGTCGTGCTTGTGCTACATTAAATACATACACAAGGTAATCAGCCCACCTCTTCTGTCATGTATGCACTTCCTACGGTTGAATCACCAACTACTAGCCCAATATGCAGCGTTTTCAGTCCCTTGGTGTTTCCATGCAAATGCAGATTTTTTTCACTGTATGTTGCGTTTCCAAGTAAAATGTTGGCGTGTAAATGTTGCTTAAATGTATTGGAAGCATGAAGCTCATTGCCTGTAAAAATCCAAAAATTAGTGCATCATTGTGTTAGTTTAACACAGGGTTTCAAGCGTGTGAAAAAAGTAGAGGCCTTGAGTCTGGAAATTACAGTAAGAAAGAGCTAAGTTACAGCAACGTTCATGGACCAGCGCGTGCCCCATGAAAGTTTTCAACATGAAATGCCCTGCACTAACATGATATAATACTATTTACTGCAATGGATAGATTTACTTTAATGCACTATGTTCCTCTTTTACATGAAATGCACACAAACTCAGACCTGGCGTGGAGTATAAGTGTTGTGCATACAGTTTTTCAGTCGTATGCACGTTCGATCAATGAGTACTGTTGTGACTTGCCTGCAGAAATATTCATCAAAACATTATCTGATCACATCATAATAAATCCTCTTCTCCACATGGCATCTTTTAAATTAAAATGCACTGTCTCTGGTCTCTCACTAAACAGGAATGAATGGAATTGCACCTTTAGGCAAACCGCTGCATCAAAGTTCCAGCTCTCAGCTAGTGATAAGCCCACAACAACCTGTTAACTGCTGCAGACATGCATTTCGGCTGTGCTTGTGTATGCATGCCAATCAGTTGCTACATCAGCGCTCCAGTTAATGATTTGTACAGTAGAAGAAAAACCTGACAGGGGGAGGACACACAGTGAAACTGGCCTACATGCAAACAATGTCGTTTTTTCACTTCTCCTTGGGTGCACCTTGCAATGTTTAAGAGATCTGACCCGCTCTGCTGTTCGCTCACTCGCTCGCTCGCCCTGCAAAATGGGCTGGGCACCTTGAGAAGTGAGCTATCCATTGTCAAACCTCTTTGACCTGCTCTCTCCTTCTGCCTCTCCTATTTCCGCACAAAGACTCTCTAATGCCAGGTAGCTGGAGCTGGCATTCCTGATGCATTCCACCATGGGGAAGTTGCTGGGATCAGGATGAAAAATGCCTCAAACAAAGGCCTACTCTCATTCACAGGGTTTAGGGTTCTGTGGGAAAGTCCAGGCTGGACAGAGGTTGGATGGCAGAGGAATGTGAAGCAGGGTATATCTCACACAGGCCCTCATTTATCAATTTTGCATGGAAACTAGCGCAGATTTGGGAGTAGAAACAAGCTTACGGCAGCGTTCACGTGTGATTTGTGAAATGTGCTTACCTGTGCCAATCACAGTGAACGCCTGACCAGGAATTGATAAATCTGATGGCAGGAAACAGTCGTCACTTAAATGATTTGAATTCACAATGCGACGGGTTGCATTACCAGAGTTAGACACCATAACAACAAAGGCAGAGAGAACTGTAAGTGTCCGTTCTCATAGAAAACAGCAGTTTCACAGTGTTATAGCATTTCCTGGTTTTGATTAGGGTTCTAGCAGCAAGAAAAAGTGACCACATCTTTGTATCTGGAGACATCATGCCAGGGCAGCTTGTGAAAGACAACAAGCTCTTCTTGCTTGACTGGCCAATAGCGCATGGTGGTCTCATGTAAAAGCTCTATTGTAGGGTTGTTTGTTGGCTTACAGGCCTGTCAATCATTTTTACAGTGACCAAGCCCCTTACTGTCCACAGGAAGCCAACTAGCCATTAAGATTAATGAGGAGACCTATTTGTTGCTTCCCAACCACCCTGCTGTAGCATCATTGCACACTGCATAATTTACTGAACATGACTTTTGTGTACGCATTGTCATAGAGTGTGTTAGCTTGTAGATTTTAGCTTACAGACATGCTGTGCCTACACTGTGGATTGCTGTAGCTTGCTAAATATGCAACCCAAAATTAAATTTGGAGTACCCCCCCCGTTCATTCTAACATCACTCACACAGACTAGCTTACAGAACATTTCTGAATGTATACACTGCAGAAAACAGGGCCAACCACAGTGGTTGGCATCGTGCTAAATATGTAACCACAAAGCACAACAACTTGCAGATGAAACTAGAAATCAAAGGTCTGCTTTTAAACAGGAAGATGTCCCAAGTATTTTCAGTACAAATAGCATCAGTAAGTTCTTCTGCTATTTCCACATTTCACACATAACTTGCAGCTTGATTTAGGCTAGCTGTCAACAGCGTCTATCTGCATGTGACTGAATGCTGGCACTTGTTGATAAATCTCTTTCCTCAAAGGTTTGGTTCGACTCCACTCTCTTTCTCATGAAGATAAAATCTCTGACAACACATCTCAACAGTTAAACCTGTCATTTGTTTATACTCAGAGCTGTGGTGGGCTATCAGCTGGTGTTATATATCATCTCCAGAGTCTGCATGCAGTCTGTGTGTGGTTGTGGGGGCGTTGGGTATGCAGGGTAATGAGAGGAGATCTGGTGCAGCCCATATGCCCCTTCGGACTCTATGATGTGGCTATAAGACTTCCTCGGAAATGCAAGGCCTTCTGGGATAGCACTTAAGTAGTCTCTTGAGTCTAGTGAGTGTGTGTTTTGAGTGTGCGCGTTCACATGAGCCTGAACCTCTGTTTTTTTCACTGTGTCTCTGTGTTGTTAAACCTTACTCTTTTGATTGCAGGGATGGAGTTGGCAGACTGCTGCTCTCCAAAGAATTAGGGAGTGTCACTGTTTGGGAAAGGGCATGGCAAGCTTTTAACACACCGACAGGTAATTTTTTATATAAATGTGGCAAGATCCTAACTGCAACTTTAAAATGCCACGCTGAAAAGACCGCAGCTTTCTCATGGGCTGTTATCAGTCTTATTTAAACATGGTGCTCAAGCTCATGAGATAACCAGTCAGCCATAATCTCCACTATCTGCAGTGTTTTGCATCACTAACAGACTGGGATGCATTGGTAACTAGTGTGATTCATAGTAAGTTAGTTGAGATGGAGAGAATGTTCATGTTCAGGGTTTTTGATGCTATTTTTAATACTTTCCTGCTTTTTGTTAAGTGAATAAGGCTGCTGAGAGGCCCAGCCCCTCTCATCTGCAGCCTGTTACGGCAGAGCGGGGAGGATGACATCATGTTGGTCTCGGAGCGGCGGCTGGTAATTGGCTCGCTCTCCTCCTCCAGCGGCACAGGCCAAACAGAACACACAAGTGGAGCCAGGCAATGCAAGTCAGATGCACCGGGTTTTTCCAGAGTGGCTGGTGGGGCCTCAGTGCAGACTGAGAGCCAAGAGGCCTCAGAAAGGGGTGCAACAGCCCAACTGTAAATGTCAGAAATGAATGAAGGGCCTCAACTCAAAATGAAATCTGATATTAACGCGCTCCAGGCAAGTCTTTTTGATCTGCTGCACAATCCGCTGCTGTAGTCGTCTGGATAACTGCGCCTATTCTCTATGATATGACACTGCAAAATCGTTTTCATGTGGAAGCTTTTTGAGAACCGACGTCAGAGAGTTCCCAGCCCACACAAAGTTCCATTACAAAGAGACTGAACGGCTGCACCTCTGACTGCAGAGGAGCAACAGCCAGTGATTGTTTGTAATATTGAAGCACAATCCTTCGCTCTGAAGACGTTCACATGCCTCACAATGCGGATGCATTACTGATGTTAGATGATGTAAAGCTCCACAAGGCATTATCCTTAAATTCTTTGCACATGTAAAATATGGCCGGAGGATGAAACATCTGGAAATAACATTGAATCTGTGCAGGTTCAGATGTGTGTCTTGTTGAAGAAAATCTCACCAGCAGGACAATAACGGGCAGAAACAACTGATCCCATTATTTTTAAAGAAGCTATTTGATGTGGCAGCATGAGTTAAAGGTAATTGCTTGCAGTGGATGTGTGAATGAGACCTGGTTCTACCCTGTGGCCAGTCTCACACACAGCACATGAACTGTTGGATACCTCAGTTCTAATAAAGCACAGGCTTTATCTTTTATGGAGACTGTTCAGTCATACCACCATGTTTCCTGCTATGTGGTGGTGGAGGAACAAAACTGAGTCTCACTGATCTTGTGATTGCATATGCAGAGGATTACATAAACCTCTCTGTTATCTTCTAAGAGAACAGTTGTGAGAACATGTTTAGCGTCTAAAGCCTGTGTGGGAAAACATGCGTTCCTGCTATGTCAAAAGAGGGTGCAGTGCTCAACGTGTTGGCACGTGCCCGTCCGCCCGTCTGTTGCCCATTGTTGTTTACCCACAGAAGTGACAGATAGATGGGTGTCAGTTGCTAACAGAAAGGTCATAGAAAGCTTGTAGGTGGTGGGAACATCCAAGTTCCTGTTGCAGCCAAGAAGCGACTCAGCGTCTGTGGGCAAAAATTACTGACTGAGCAGAAAAACAGCTCTCACTGAAACTCGTCTTTGAATGTTTTTACTCCAACTGCACTCTCAGGTACTGCACTGAACCATGGAGTTATGAACTGTCATCATTCATTGTCAGCAGTGTTTTTACCATAATAACATAAGCTTGCCTTCATTTTGCTGATGTTAGTGGATTGTGCATGTGGGTTTTTAAAAGCACAGTGTGCATTATTTAGTAGCATTTATAAGAAAAAAACTGTATTTGTTCTTATCGTTCTTTAAGGGCCTGACTATGAAAGTTCTTTTCTTTTTATAACTGACAACAAGTATGTATGAGTCAGCCAGCTTGCATCACCATGATTACTTGATTTTTTGGACTTGATAGAGGATCGTTCTTGTGCATCACAGGACTGTTGTTTTTTTTCCCATATTGGCTCTGTTTTTGGTCTCCACCAGCCAGGAGATGAGAATTAGTTGATTTTCTATTTTAGATGGAAATTATAAATGAGAACTGAAAAATGCCACATGGTTTTACAACAAATCTGAGCAAAAGAACTTGGGACAGCAATACAGCATAGGTTCAATTAGAAATGCGCTGCCAGGCTGGCAAGCTAGCTTTGTCACGTGATTCATTTCACTTCTTACACTGAGATAATAGTGGATTCAGAACCTGCCACATGAGCAAAAGCTGTATTGGTTGGATCTTTTCTGAGTTACCTTGAATCAGGCTGTTTAAATCTATTCCAACCTGCTGGCTACAGAGAAGTACCCAGCATTAGCTTAAGGCTCATCATGTTCACAGATGCCATTTGAAGATGGGAAATGATTATTCACAGGGAATGTCAAAACTTCCTCCTTTTCAACAAGATAAGGGTTTAACTCATATGGACTGTGAAACCAATTTCCACATTCATATCAAAGTATTCACCGACATTAGCTTGAAAGAGGGAAGCTAAAGAGGAAACTGAATTACTTAGAAGCCAGCATTTTCAGTGCATGGATAATCATCTTTAAAATGCCTCAGAGTTTTGTAGATAAGACTCTCAGTCATTTAGAAAAGTGTTTGCTGAAGCATTCACAAAATAGCAAAGGTTTTGTCAATGTGAAACTGCTCGTTATGACAGTAATGACCATGCATTTTTTTGCTTCCTCTAATTATTCATCCTATGGGGACAGGGGGCTTATTTTCCATGGACAGCTGGCTGTTGAAACAGACTCAAAGTATTGGTTTAAGTTTGATTTAAATGTTCACTCAAAAGAGTAAAAGGTCATATCTTTCAAATTTCACTGCTACTGATGCACATTTCCCAGACCATCCTTTCTGCCTCTCAGCTGGTGAGCTCGCTGTCGAGGCAGAAACTGTGCCGGAGGGAGGAAATGATTATAGCATACGGGAATGTGTTATCACTTTCCCCCTCTTGTGCTTGCTCTCTCTCAACTAGCTGAATGTCATATATTTGTATTTCTTATCTCCTCGATGAAAAAGAAGCACATTTCACAACTTTGGATGAAAATGGCACATGTCCTCTGCATTTTTTAAAATTGAACGCTTCCTGGTGTCATGTCAAGACGATTAATCCAGACAGGACTTGTGTGGAGAAATATTAAATGTCATACTGGCTGTTGTGTGGCTGTGGTCGAACGTGTATATCATGTTCCTTATCCATCAAACACTGCTGTGTGGAGGAAGCAGACCCAGCTGTTGTTTGCTATTGATATCTTTGTTTCTGCTCTCTGTTGAACCGCAGCAGTCTGCAGCCTCAAGCCCTCAGCTGCTACTTCACTTCATACTTTGCATGTCTACCTTAAAAATTCCTGCCTCATTCTTTCTCACAGCTATGTTGAGCTTGAACCTGTCAAGATGACTTCATATTATCTAAAGTGTCATTCCAGAAATGTCTGCCAACTAGCAGGGACGGCTAACTACAGAAGCAAGGAGAGAAATCATTTTGACGTTAGCAAAACTTGGAGTTATGTACTGTAAATCTTGACTATTGACTATTTTTTTTAATGTTGTCATATGTTGAAAGGCACAGGCTATACAGTTATACACTTGGGGATACGTTGTCATCTTTTCTTCATGGCGTGTCCTGCCATGCTTTGTGACGTTTTGCTCCTTCAGTAAGTTTTTTAGATTTCATCTCTGTTTTTGGACTTTTGGATTCTGATTTCATAATCTTTACCTGGGTCCAGTGGCACCTGCAGAACTTTTTTATAGGAATGGCCAGACGGGCATAACCGAGTTACAGGAATTGCTGTTGTGGTATATCAACTTGCCTAAAATTCTGGGAGTACGAGGAGCACCTGCTTATATACTCTAGTTTCTTATTTCAAAGTAGATGTTATTGTTTATCTGTTCACACCTTGTCACTAGGGTGTAAACACCAACCTGGGATGTGAGCATACATTTCGGAACATAGGGCTTTATTATCAGATAATGTTTGTAATCATGAATTTTCCTTATCTTTGCGCAATATTAGGTTGTAAATGAATCTCTTTTAACATGGCTAACCAGATTAGTCCAAAGTCAATGTTTTACAGTTTACTATCTCATTTAGGTGATGCTTTCATTCATAGCCACGTACAACACTGAGCAGTTGCGGGTTTGGTGCCTTGCTCAAGAGCACCTCAGTGGTGCTCAGGAAATTAGGCTAACACAAGTTTTAAATTAGGGACAAATTTGGAAATTTATTAAGTTAAGTGACAGGTAATTAGTGTGGCAACAAGTTGGTGAAGAAGTCAAGATTCAAAAAATGAAATATAAAACTGTGTGATTATGTTTCTTTCATGTTCTGACTTCACACTAATGAACATAATGAAGCTAGAAGAGTATGTAAATACAGCATATTTCCTGAGTTACACATTACACTGAACTAATCATTTTTCTATCATGAAGTCATGATGTTAGATTCTGGTCCCGAGTCAGTTTTGATGTAATGTGTACTTAGTGCGGTGAGGCTGTGTGGAGTAGAATAAATAAACTTCAATGTGATGTGGGAGTAAGCCGCACTATCAGAGTGTTTGTATTAGCTAGAAAACCCTTCAGAATTCAAACAGTTCCCTTCACATCCGAGCACACATAACAGTTTGACAGCAGCGACTGCAAAGGTGAAGCCGCACCTTAAAAGCCCTGGCAACATTTCATGTCGAGCAAACAGCCACATGTGTCAAACTTCTCCTCCCACGCTGCACATTTCACACATTCCTCCAGAATGTTAGCTTTTTTTAACCAGGTCACAAGAATGGATCTAGAGTTGCATTGTGTGTTGGACTGGATTCTGGCAGTTTATGGAAATCATCCTGAGAGATGATTGGTAATTTTTTTCTTTGCACAGTCATCAGTTTTTTCCACTTTTTGATTGAAACTTTTGAGTATTTTTGTTTTCATGAGCTGCTCATGGAGAGAGCTTCCCTTTGCTTTCATTTCCTCAGTGACAGTGGGAATCCTGAGCAAGGGCTTGAGCTCTAGCCAGGGCTCCTACCATAACATATGCCTCATTACTTCCTGTTATCAATGATTACATAAGGTCCGGAAACAAAGACATCCCAGGTTGTCGGGGAAATTTCCATGAGAGTGGAATAATTGTACACTGTACAATTTAACTGTATAATGGCTGTTTATGCAGAATACGCTGTTGATCTGGCATCAGTTTTTAAACAGCTAGTGTAAAACCGTGTGGGTATTTCTTAGGTTATGGCTTTGCTTTGGATGCTTGAGCTACAATTCTACAACACAAACTAAATACTAATATAATTATGCTATAATGGTCAAAATAACAGTGGATCATTTTGGAATTCATCTTAAATTTATCTTCTTGATCTGACTAGAATACAGTAAAAATATAACAAATTACAGACAAATATGATGGATATTTCATCGGTTAGATATGGGTACGGATAATATTTGCAAAAATTCCATATTTCTCGGTCCACATTTCTGCAAATTTCCATAAAGCCTACGGATACGGACTGAATGGAGCAGTGGTGCCGGAAACCGTGGGGGCAGTGTTGCTATTACTACCTGATACAAAGCTCTAGTGAGACACGAAGAAGACATATCAATGGCGGAACTTTCAGAAGAAAAACAGGATGTATGACGGGCTCACTGGCCACAGCCTCCTACAACACTGCCTGTATAAAAAATACAAATTTGACCTGATGTGCATACTTAAGCAAAAGTTGTCGGAGTTGATTAAATGTATCCTCTGAGGACTGTGAATCTTTTGTATTGCTGTTTTGCACTAGAGAGGAAAAAGTCGAACTATGGGAATCTCAGACCAAATTTTGTTGCCAATGCATCAAAGACATTGGGCTATGTTATAAAACTTGTGAAAAGTTCCACCTTAAATACTGCAATAAAATACAAGAAATGTACTGTTATGACCAGAAATGTTTGATTATTATACTGTCAAATATTAGCATTCTTTTTTGAGTGCTGCAGAAAAAATTTCCTGGCCTCAGTTTAAACTCTGTCCTCAGCATGTAGTAGCCGTGTCACAGGACAGGTAGAATGTCTTTTTCATAAAATGAAGAATGACTTATGTCTAACCATCACACTCATGTGAACTAACAGTGCAGAGGTCACCATGGTGGGATCAGTTCCCATTATGGACAATGCTAAGAACACAGAGTGACATCGCCGGAACTTTGGTAGAACTCTCCAGGGACGAGACCTCGGTCCTGGGAAGCAGTCGCCAAGGATCAACTGGTCTATCGCTGCTTCAGGCCGCAGCAGCACTGTGAACCCTCTCTGTTCCCAGCGTGGGACGGCCCATGGTTGACATTTGAACAACTACTAGAATAAGTCTTGTTCCTCCCAGACTTTTGGTGGGAAGAATTGATGAGTTTTTCTGTGTTGGCTCTGGGCAAAGAGGAAAATGTTTCCTTCTGTTATTAACAGTCCTGATAGACTGCTGCTAAACATGGCAGTCCTTGTGGGAATGTTTTTAGACAGATCAAATGTCATACACAGGAGGTGTGAAATGATTTTGTGTGTCTATGGCATGTTGTGTCATGATCAGTCTGATCCACCTCTCATAGCTCGGGGGGCTCGTAGCTCGGTAACAAAGCCCTGGTATCTGGTTCTGCAGGGTTGTTATTTGATTAAGACTAATCTCATGGTTTTGATTTCAACTGGTTTTGTCTGGGGAGGAAGTCGAATTGCTCTCTTTCTGTGTTTAAACTAAAGCTCAGCCTGCTCAACAGGATTTCAAGCTCTCTGAAATGAAAAAGGGCTGTACCCGAAGTAATGTGTGAAGGGGAACAGACATGGGAAAATGCTGACTAAGCTGTTTTGGCATGAAAAATTACAGGACAAAAATTTGATTTATTAAAGAAATGGTAAGAAAAAACACAACTTCTTCTCTCTCTAAATCGTAAATAAGAACATTGATACTCCTCGTGACTGCAAGGTAAAAAGTAGCTGAAGCCAGGAACCATTGGCGTCCAGCTTAGGGGTGCAGCCAATCTGGAAATACATCTGCCGGTAAAAAAAAAAGCTACGTTTGTGGATGCAACAACAAAATGTGTTCTCAAGCAATGTTTTTTTGAAGGCCATGTCGTTATTTCCACTACAGACTGGAATCATCAACATTTTGCTTTAGCATCAACCCACCTCTTCCCATCTTTACTTCAAAGAGACTCAGCCTCTTTGGATTACCTTTTTATCACTTTGCTACCCTATAATGTGATGATAAATGTACAAGAAGCGTGTTAAAAATGGTATCATGTGGTGTCCCATTAAACTACACCTTGAAGTACTTGAAATCTGTAAAAACTGCTGTTGCTATTTGTAGGTTTGTCTCCTTTTGGTTCCGGTCTTTACACAAGCTGAAAAAGAACCACAAGGTGGATAGTTTCATGACAGAAAAATTTGAAAATAGGATCTGCTCAGCTAACTTTCAACAGGAGACTAAATGAACCTAGTTTCAGAGCTGTTCAAGTTGTTGAACTTAGAGGATAAGGCAGGAACTTGGCTGTTTTTGATATTTTTGCCCTTGTTTGAGCGATGAGATGATTCCTGCAATGTTGCCTGGTATGTGAAATCCCTTGGCATGGCCAAAGACAGGAACGCCCTGCTGGATACAGATTCAAGCTGATGGTTTGGGCGCCACCATGCAGGTTAGCCCCTCTGCTCCACTGGACCTCTTTTGTGGACCCCCCACCCATAGCAGGATCAAAGCATGGCTGGATGTCAGGGGATAAAGAAGCATGTTGTTGTCATCCACCCTTGACTACGCCATCACCACGCTTGTTCATATCATGGCATTTCCTGCAGATAGGCCTGGTATGCTCCTTTTTCTGTTTTTTTCTCCTTGTCTGGAACGCCAAATTACACAACATTTGAGGGAGCAGGGGATTAACCCACACACACCTCATTCACACACACTTTGTCTTTGTCATGTGCGCTTAATTGGGTAAATGTAGTCTGTTTTGCAATGTCACAGTCAGCCAACATAGCTGGAATGGCTTTAATTTCAAGAGAACGCCATTACCTCACAGAATCAATATTTTCCACTCCCATTTCAATCTATTAAACTGCAAATATTTCTCAGTCTACATCTGCTCTGGCAACAGTTCATGGCCTGTTTCTCTATCCTGAGGATCACTGCTGTGGCAGGCTACATCGCTCATGCTGATAACAGGTTGATTTCCGATCTTTCTTCCTGATTGCTTGAGACTTTTGGGGGTGAAATTGGAGTCTTTGGAGTCCCCCTGCTGAATTTAATCAAGCAATGAGAGCAATGGGGTGAATTAAGGCAGGAGCTGACTCAGCCTCACAGAGGCCTCTTTATACCGCTGTCGGAGCCGAGGGGGCCCAGGGTTAGCATGTATTACACACAGGAAAACACCAGGCAGCTCCCAGACAGTGGAGGCCCGAGCAGCCCATGTCTGAAAACCTCCCTGCTCGCCATTTATAAGGAGCATATCGCCTCGCTAGAGCCGCTTTCAAAGAGCTCTCCTTCACATTGCAAGGCCCCCCATTTCCTCCCCTCTCTCAGGAGGGAAACGTAAGTGTGCAGGAGTGGAAATGTTGCAGAGTCAAAGGGAAGTGAACGAACGAAGAAAGCAATGTTATTTGTGGAACGATGAGGCCCATTGGTTTAAAATAAACTCACACAAGATGACTTACTGGAAACTGCCCAGTCTGTTGCTGATTAATGCCTCATTTTTTGATGGTCTCGAAGAAAGTTTGAGAGAAGGAAATAAAGAGAAAGACAACTTTTGTTGGATCCAAGGTCATTTAGTGGCCAGCTGCAAGGCCCTCTGTCTACCCCCTGGGATCTGCCTTTCTATTGGACATCCTGTCACTGATGAATTGTCACTCTTCTCATTTAAGATCACGCAGAGGAAGCAGGCAACTGCCAGCACACACCCACTCCTCTTTACTGACCAATCAGCTCCCTCCAGTTGTCCAGCATCCTTTTCACCAAGAAATCTACAGCTGCCACAGGAGCTCCTATGCAGGAATTTGTGTTTGTGTCCTTCCTTCCCTAATCTCTGACCACACACACTTGTTCACTTGTGACAGGCAGCCGCTGCCTCTTGGCCCCAGCCCAGTCTACCCGCCCCCCCCTCATCCTCTGCACCGCCCTGAGACATCTGTGTGTTGTGAAGCAAATGAGCAGGAAAGCTGGGGGAACTTCAGAGTCCACCGCTGGAACAGAACAAGGGGGCCCCCACAGAAGAGTTATATAAGAGTCAGAACTGTAGACGGACGTTCACATGAAGAACACAACTCTCTTTTGCAGATGCATGCGGAGCCTTTGTACCGTGAACATGCATATGACTTTACATTTATGCATGTCACTTCAGTCTAGACGGACGCAAAACTCATCTAATCAGAGATATCTTTGCAATTTTCTCTAGACATGAGGTTTGTTCACTGTGAAATGGGGAGGATGTGATCTCACCCAATTAACATCTGACCAATGTTGCTTGCTGCTTATGACTTAATCCAGGCTTTCCCCCTGTGCTCAGTGTCCCTACCAACCCAGTACTTGTAGAAAAATGAACAATCTTGAAGGACTTCAGAAGGGATATCCAATCTTATTGTAAACGTAAGAAAGTAGGGGCAACTGTACATTTTATACGAACACCTTTATTTCACGTCAAAGCATCCTGTTCCATAAATATGAGAAAGGGCTGAGTCTGTGAAAGTTCAGTCTCTTCAGAAGACATGAAAAGCAAATGGATGGTTATGTTATAACTTTTATCTGTCTTAAAAATGTAATGCTAAAGCCTGCAAACGTGTTAGCATTGCTCATTATAACAGTTGGAAATAGCAGGTTGTTTTTTCACATATCGAACAAAGTATAAATTTCGATGAGTGAGTTGAAAAAGAGCTCAGTTTCAGTTTTTGTAATAAACCAAGGGAGGGTTTGCTAGCTCAAATGTTGATAGAATTTTACACAGCATTTTACAAGATTTTCAAAATAGTTAATCTAATATTTGCTCCTCCCTGATGGACTAGTCATGCAAAATGTAGAAGAAAACAAATCAACACCCTGCATGACAGCACCATTTTCAAAATGAGTCATCATTTTTGTGAAAAGCTATTTGTTAGCTTCCAACCCTGGTTTTGATGTTGGAATTAGCTAGCAGCGACTACAGGTTAGCTGTCTTTGTGCTGCAAGCTAACTAGTTGTTTGCTGAAGTTTGACTAAAGAGACACAAAATAATGGCACCCAATGTGTTATTCACAAGATAATTAATAACATTACTTTAAAATTCCTGATCACCTTATATGGCAACACCATAGACCATGCAGCAGTAAAAACCTCAGCGCCTTGTTAGCATTTTATAGAACCTCTTTTGTGTTAAGTGTACCCTCTTCCTCTCCCCTCCTCCGTCTGATTTTACTCCTGAGTGCATTGTGGAGAATAGGGCAATGTTCTCTGAGGCTCTGGTAGGAGTGAGGGATGCAAGCTGCCGGACGTCAGACTTGTATACAGACTTAATGGAGGAGGGGGGGGATATGCAGCGGTGACCGGGGCCCAAACTGTAGAAAAGAAACCCTCTTGTGTTCACAACCCAGACGACTACAAGCCAGGCCCGGATGTTGCTATCTGTCCCGTCATTGTCTCCTTAAATGTTGGCATTTGGGCTTGAATGATTGCTTTCAGTTTAGCCCAAACATTCCTAGGACACAGTGTGGAAAACACCCTTTTTCTCTTGACGTCGAAGCGTTTGTTTCCTAATCTAGCTGCGTAGTTTGGTGCAAATTAGCTGGTTGCACCACATGGCCTGGAATCTCATTTTGAGGATTGATGATGGGAGTTACTCAAGTGTTAGGGAGACGGGTTCACACATCCAAAAAGATATAATTATGAGATGCTGGGAAGAGAAAACCACAGTGTATCTCAGGTCCTCCGCATGTTTGTTCTGCACTTCTTTTGGAAAGCACCTTCCTTCCCACTTTGACCCTTGGCCACTCAGCAGTGAGTGGCGTGGGTAAACGGCTTTGATGTGTGACAATCGCAATACAGAGCCGTGCTCCACGCTGCTGATAAACCGACCAAAATAGCATGAGAAAGAGCGCAAACAAGCACCCCATGAACATGTATGTCGCTTACTTTTCATGGAGTCAGTCTTTGGTCCACTTCCAGGGGGGTGTAATCAGTTGATGCAAAAGCATATAGTATGCAACCATGTGACACACAGAAGCCACTTTATCTGCCCTGCTGCCTGAGCTACACCAGCTATCACTCAGCACTGGGAGGAGTGTTCACCACTGTTCACACCACAGCATTCCAGCCATAGCATCCTCTTCTCTACTGTCAGTAAACCCAAACACTCAGCTTGACTCAGAGCACATGGGCAACCTGTAATCAAGCTTGGCCCTGATACTGGCATGTTGAAGTAAATCCTCTGTTTATATCCGAGGAGAGGCCTCCCTCATGGAGCGACTTACTTGATCTTGCGCAGGAAATACATAAGATGATGTTAAGCCTTCAAACCGATCCCCAGGATTAAAGATCTCCACTATCGCCCTTCACTTCTTTTCTCTTTGTCTCTTCTTCTTGATCTGTGGCAGGCTGCCCATCTCCGGGCCCCTGTGCTCTGGTGGGTTCAGTGGACTGGTATGCAGCAGGAATCTTTGGATCAAGGTGATTTCACGCTCCTCCACGTTTTCCCAGGGCTTTGGGCGCTCTCTTTTACCTCTGTGCAGCCCTCAGTGTGTGATACCGGCTGACATGTGTTATCATAGGACACATGCACTAACAGCAGCAGCAGGGTAAGGCAGCTTTATCTGTCTAACACCTCTGTTTCCCTCAAGTGTCATTCTTTGACTGTCTGGTACGGTCGGCTTCTTTGGCCTCTACCAGCGAGACCCCCGTTGGACAAAATCACAGCGACCCAAGGATTTGTCAGCCTCTTCATGAACAGACAAAAGGATAACCCTCCGACATGCAATCTCAATTCTAAGATGAATCCTCTCAAACATACAATCCCCGTCCTTTGAAGTAGAACTAATCTTGCTAACCTTGACATTCCCTCTGAGACAGTTCCCACTCTCACTTCACAGTCTGTTCTCATAATAGCTCCACAGTGCTCCTTTTTTTCTCTCAATGAAACTCAGTATCTCATTCAGCTCTTTGGAGGCGGCTGAGAAAGGAGGAAGTCTGTGGAGTCGTTTTAGTGAGAAGTGGCTCAACTCAGCTCTCGTTTTTCAGCTTGTTTTGAAATATGCTCACACAAAGGAGTAAAGGGGATTTATTTTGCATGTGTTGATGCCTTTGGTAAGAGTTAAGCACTTAAAGCTACATAGAGAAAAACAGATGGATCAGAAATGGCTTCCAGACATTAAAAGCGACAGAAAGTCGACAAACTTGTGACTTCCTCTTCCTCTTCTTCTTATAATCCTGCCCTTTTTAGATACCATCTTGAATTAGAAAAAAAGCACTCTCAAACATCCTGGAGACACCATAATCATTCTTTGCAGATTTACTCATTCATCCTAATTCTTTCATCCTTTGGCATGGTATCATTCCAAAGGAAGTCCTCTACGGAAAACTTTTCCCTGGATGGGGATCAACATGCTGTCCACACCCTTTGGATAAGGATGTCTGCAGCATCATACAGACTCCCATGGATCCAGTTCACATGGCAGGCTCTGAACCGATTCAAAACAGCATTGTAAAAAGATGGTAATGCACTGTACTAAGTGCAAGCAGCCAAATATTACAACCTCATCAACTTGTGGTCAGCCTTGCAACAACGGAAATCCACAATTTGTTTGAGATGGCAATCCTTACTTCCTCATGCTTTGCAAGCACTCAAAATGGAAAAAAGTATTATAATTTAAGATTGAAATTTGAATAATCTTACATGTCTCTTATTTAATGTGCTTCTGTGTCTTTTAGTTCACTCATCCTTGAAAAAATTATGCACTTTTTCATTCATCTGCAACAAAAGTGTAATAAAGCATTTTAAACATGTGTAAGTTATCTCAATATCAAAAAGTTTTGTTCTGTTTTGTTTAATTTCTTAATTGCGTTTCTACCCGATTTATCTTGTTTTGTATTTGTTTTTCTCATGTTATGAATCCAATCAAAACATATTCATTGAATGGATTAACTTTTCTGACATTACAATTTATTCTGTAGTCCTGTCCATACTGTTGTACTAAATTATGTCATTGTCAGGCATTATTTTCACTATGAGGCATGGAAACTTCACACATTAACAACTCATCAAACGATTCACTATTAAAGAAATTAAAACATTCAATTAACGGTGAAATAAAAAAAAAAAAGAAAATTCAAAAAATAAAACAAAATGAAGAAAAAATCATAGCATTAATAAAATCAGACGAAGCTATCTTTCCAACTAGAGGCAAAATGATGTAAATGAAATATTCAGATTTTAAATGCTTAATTTATGAGCATATAAAAACGAAAACAAGTGCCTTTTGGCTGGATTTGGTTTTATTCTGTTAAAATTTAATACATATATTCAGGACTGAAATTATTTGGTGATTTACATATCCAGGAGCAGAACTTTGAAATCTATCATACTGCCAACTTGGGGCCAGTGTAAGGACATCAAAACTGGAACAATATGCTCTGATGTCTTTGTTTTGGTCAGGACTCAAGCTGCAACTGTCTGATGCTTTTTTGAGGGAGTCAAGTCATGAGACCATTGCAGCACTGGAATCTAGTAGTTAAACTGCAAAAATAGAACTATAAAGAAGTCTGTCTTTTTTTTGGTAAAAATTGTCTTATCATTCTTGATATGAGTCACATTCAACTGACAAGCTCAGGAAAACATAATATTTCAAGTTATCTAAAGACAAAAATATCTGAATTGTTTGTAACAAGTCAAAAAAAAATCTGCCTTTGGAAGGATTTATACAGATTTATCATTAACTATATTGACAAGGACTTTGTTTTGTCATGGGAAAATGTTATACTCTGTTTTTACAAAAAAAGAAAGAGGAGAAACTTTTTTTTTTTCTTGTAAACTTATTAATTATTTTAACCAAGTTCTTTATTTACAAATGTAAATATAGTAAAACGAAACCCAGCTTTGCTCAAAGATATGGAATAATACATACAGTTAATTGATTAATCTAACAACCGAAAAGCCATTAAAACACTGAACATTTGCTCTGCCTTGAATGTTTTTATTTAATATTTCTGTATTTTTTGAAAGACTTAACCCCAGGCTATTGTATCTGTTTTCTATGTATTTGTATAGTGTTCTTGTATACCTGAAGTTAAATAAATAAATTGGAAAAAAAAAAAAGAAATAAAAGAAAAGAAGTACTGTTAAGAAAGCAGAGATTTGTTTCAACAAAAGGCCCGGAAGTCAAACAAATAGTTCATCTAGAGCCAGCGGTTTGAGGAGCATGGTGAGTGATGGAGCGGCTTTTAATTTGAAACTCTGAGCCGGATGTTGTGCATCTCGCGTCGTTCCCTTTGACGCCTTTTTTTTTTTGGAGCGTAGAAGAAGAAGCAGAGCGAGAGGCAGCAGGAGAGGAGCAACCCCAGCAGTCTCAGCCTCATGCTTCATCCAGGGCACTTCTCCTCCTCCTGTCCGCTTTCGAGAATATTGTGACAATATTTATTTATGTTATTAAACCAAAGATATTATAAGTAATAAAAAAGGAGAGGAGGGGGAGAAGGGGGGCCGAGTCATGGAGCTTTATTGCCTGGAGTCGGACATATCCGTGAAAGCCCAGCCTGACCCAAACATCCTCTATGATGACAGAGTGCTGCAAAGTTTATTAACTATTGAGGACAGGTTTTTACCTCAATGCTCGTATTTCCAGCGGGTCCAGAAGGATATTCAGCCTTATATGAGACGGATGGTTGCAGGTTGGATGCACGAGGTTTGTGGACATTTTCTGCAATCATGAGCTAAGCTAAATGTTAAAGCTACAGTTTTGCATGTTAAAAACTTAATTTTTGACTCATAAGCTTTATCCTTAAGTTCATGGAGAGTTGTCATGGATGTTGACCTATTTGACAATTGAATGAGAATGACTCACCAAAGGCGTGGGAGAGTCGGAAATTCCAGCACGAAGAAAACCCAGCTTCAAAGAAAAAGCTTAGCTTGATATTTACTTTCGTTTAAAGCTTCATACTTGGTATTCATGCTTTAAAGCTTACACAGAAGACAGAGGGGAACCTTATCTTAATTTACATGATCGAAAACTCGACTTTTACCGTTTAAAATAATTTATATTAATTTTTTTGAAATGACTCATGCTCGCAGCTTTTGCTAGGGCAACGTGCATGCAAAACCACTTTCATTATTGAAGATAAAAAACAAATTTCGACAAAATACTCTCGTAAAACAGGTCGGGAATTATCTGTGAAGACATTTCGAACATTATGCACACATTCGAAAACTTGTGGCAGTTTCATTTTTATTTTTAAACATTTTTAAGTCGGCAAAGCCCTAACAAGGAAGAGGAGTTTGCTGGCAGGGGGGGTTTGCTGAGCGACTTCCTATCGACTAATTTGTTTCTGCTCTGCTTTCACTGATTAAAGACATGTGGGAAAACAAGGTTTTAACCTTTAAATTAAAGACAACATAATGCACGAAAAAATGTAAAACTTAAACTCTTTCTTTTAACTGTATTTTCAAATATAAGTCTAATTTGAGCCATTACTGTCCATTTAGTTCTATATATCAATGCAACGGAAAGCCCAAGTGGACATGTAGCCATACATTTTTGATTTCCCTGTTTTTGTTTTTTTTTCTGAGATAACAATTAAAAGTATTCTACAAACTTTGGCATGCATTATCATCTATTATCACAGTAACCTTCTTTTTAATACTACCAAGGTAAATTACTCTTTTTCGAGATTTAAAGATATAATGATTTTCTGGTGCAATGAAAACAAATCACTATGTGAGTCACTGATAAACCAGTATGCCATGACACTGTTACCCACACTAGCAAGATAAATTAAGACAATTAATTTATTCGTATTGTGCTTTTGCAACTGTGAAGAAACAATTTATGGTCATTCATGATCAAAATGATAGTTTTGGGGGAGTATTTGAAAGTTATTACTAGAAGAAAACAGAGTAAATTGAATGTGTGAAATGGATCAGGAATGTGCACATGTATTGTGCCATATAGTCATGTGCTGACTTAAAGCTGTAACACAGTACATTAGGTTAATAGAGGCTACTACCGTAGTGTTAGGATCTACTACCTGGATGTAGACAAGCACCGATGGTGGCTTGTCGTGCAGTGTGGTTTGGCAGCAATTTGAAACCAAAAATAGACAAAAAGTGGTATATTCATCTCAGGCATGTGGACACCCTCAAAGAGGCCTAAAGGCTGGTGGTGCTAACTTTTCTATGGTTTGCATATTTAGGCATTTATTTCTCTCTTTTTTCTTTCTTTTTTTGTATGGGTGAAATAATTTGTGCTTCTGTTGACTGATCACCTCTAGGGCAGTCAGTTCAGTAAAATTAGAATTTTAAGGATTAGTCACAGATATTTTAAGTCTGAATGCAGGTCAACTTGGGGCTTCTATACAATACAATCCTATTCAAAGGGGAGAAAGCATAACTGCACGGACTTATAGACCTTAAATGAGTGTCGCATTAAAATAAAATCACTGTGGTCTTACGGTAGGTCTGTAGATCTGGTGGAGTATGTACCTTTAAAGTCTCATGCAGAAATTGTATTCTTATGATTTTCTCTTGATTGTTTGGTTTAAACGGATGAGGAGTTGAATTAAAAGACTCTCATAACCAACATGTGTCTCTGTCTCCTCTCTGTGTCATTTTAGGTTTGTGAAGAGGAGAAGAGTAATGAAGACGTCTTTCCTTTAGCCATTAACTATTTGGACCGGTTTTTAGCTGTGGTGGTCACACGGAAGAGTTATCTGCAACTTCTGGGAGCTGTGTGCATTTTTCTGGCTTCAAAGCTAAAGGACTGCAGACCGCTATCAGCAGAAAAACTTTGCATGTACACAGATAACTCCATCACACCGCGGGAACTGCTGGTAAGTGTTGGAATTTCAAATAGCCCCCATTCATTCGTGAGAGCACACAAATGCAATGTCATATTCTGGGACGATTTTCTAATGTTAATGGCTGTATTGGTTCCACAGGAAGTATCTCATTTTCCTTGTAAGTGTGCACAACACAGCCACATCCTTTCCCTGGATCCATGTAGACTGAAGGAGTGAATGATGCCATCTAGTGCCAGTTATGCAGAAAAGAATTTGGATACCTTGCACTTCATGGATGTGGTCATTTACTTATAGAAAAGCTCTTACTTTAAGTCAAGGCAGCTTGAATTGTTTTTAATGTTTCCTCCTTTTATCTTTTGAAGCACTTTACAAGACAAATATATCTCTTCATGACTTTTACAAGAATACTTTTGATTCTTTCCTGCTTACATGGAGCTTTTTCAACAAACCTGAAGACCAGTGAGTCAGAGACAAACCCAACACTTTGAAGCCGTTGATTTTACAGCAAAAGAGACACTAATTGTGGGTTAAAAGAAAGGGAACGTTTTAGAATGTAAAGCTCGTTCGTTGACAGAAGGCTTTTTTTTACAGACGCCAAAAACGAAGATAAGTAGATAAAATAGCCACTTGAGATCCTCAGGTTAGCACGTTCTGGTGCTTTTTGTCTTTTGGTGTGACACATTCTTGAAGTTAAATTGAAAAGAGGAACTTAACTCTCGTTTTTTGGAAGTGATGGCTCACTTTACACAGAAAAATGCAGGAAAGTAGAAAACATGTTGTAATCTCTGGACATAGACAGCTGCATCACCTCAAAACCATTTCATACTTTGAGGTAGGCCCTGCTTCTTCTTACAGCAGCACACGCTCTCCGTACGCCCCCTCCTGTGTCCCCTGCAGCTGTTGAGTGAAATGACATCCAGTCCTCATCTAATGTTCCATATTGTCGTAAAGACTCCAGATTCCTGGATATCCTGACAGGATGCTCAAAGAAGTCAGTGAGGGGCAGTGAAAGATGTCATCGCTCTTCCTTGAAATGAACACTCCCCAGCTTCGGCTGGAAGTTTAATAGGGTGGAGGGGGTGGTAGAGCGGGGGCACATGAACAGGAAGCGAGAAGCACAAAAGCTCCACCCTGCTCATCTAACAGTCGGTAATCTTCACAGATATTTGGAAAGGTGGAACATGAGAGTGTGTGTGTGTGTGTGTGTAGGGTTTTGTGCGGGACTGTCCCTGACGGTGATTTGGTTTTGGGGTTTTACTACATTGGCTTTGTTTGACGACACTTCTGCTGAGAGGAAGTGTAAAGCTGAGTTCATCAGCATTTATTCATCAGTGTGACTTTGTCTTTTTCTGTCAGTCAGCTAATTTTTTTAACAGTTTATACTCCTGTAGAGGTTTAACCAGGGATGCACACTTCTGACACATTTTCGGAGATTTTTTTTTATTATTTGCATGCATTTCTGGACTAACACCAAGAGTCTTTATGTTTGTATTAAACTTCAGTGATGTTGTGAATCACACTGTGAACGTGAGTGAAAATCACTTCACACAGGACAGACAGGACAGACGGGGTACGTTCACAAAGCAGCTGTGACCCAGAATATCGTTCAGAACATGCCGTTAGCATTCAGTATCCTTAGTCTTCTACCTTTGAAAGAGAGAAGTCATGAGTCAGATGTGCACTTTATACAGCAGTTTCGTAGTTAATTTTGTCAATCTCAAACCAGGACTCACCATGCTGCTTTCTCCATCTCCAGAATAATGTCATTGAATATTGACATTTCTCGATTACATTAAAGAGGGGTTATTATTATTTTTCATATCTTCAAAAGTGGTTATAAAGTAAAAGTGCTGGCTGTTCATTCTGAATGGGTGCAGATTTTCGCAGAGCCTCAAACTCATAAGTTATACAAATCCCAGAATCCATCAGTCACCTGTTCAAAATGGTTTGTTCCAGAAATAGCAGGAAGTCTTTACAAAACGTGTTAAAATGATGAGGTCAAAACATAGGGGTATTTTACCTGGTCCATGATGTATTAGAAAGCCAGACCACAAACACTAAGGTCTACCCAACGCTCCACCCCTGACAGACCTCCAGAGAGCAGTCAATCAGAGGGAGGGGGGTTTGTGAAGCAGGAAGACTTTAAAGAGACAACAGCTAAATTGAAGCGTTTCAAAAGAACTGATACCAGGTTTTTGTACAACTCCAGTGTGAGAAAAATGTTTTTTTAGATGTGAATCCTGTAACTCTACTACGGGGGTACCAGAGTTAAAGTTTAAAGCCTAAAAATAGCACATCCCCCCCATAAGGACTTGAAGACTTTTATTTCTGTATCTCTGGATACTTTTTACACGTTCTATTGCTGCATTCTTTGTGTCAGATTGCTCATCAAGCAAGTAAATGGAAACAACTCGTTTCCTGTGTTTTAGTGGTACAAGGTTGTATCACAGGATTAGTAGATAGGATAATCTTGCTATCTCGCTGTTACGTATTGTTCACCTAGACTAAAGCCTCTAAATGAGCATTTGCTACTTTCATTTAAGGAAGTTCTGCATGCGTTGTCACTCAGTCATGTCACAATGATGTCACCTTTTCAAGGCTATCTTCAGAGAATCGCAGCGACTGTGAAGAAATGATGCTTCAGATACAATTTTAGATTTGTCTGAAGGTGTCAGGTCATGAAACAGAGAAAGAAACATGAAACGGCTTCTTCAAACCTTGGAACAGCAGCTTCTCTGAATGTGTTGTCAAAAGACTACTTTGATTTTTCAGGTACAAATAAGATCTTTATTGCTTCTGTTGAAGCTGATGACAGATCTGCTTTTCTCATCAACTTTTGATTACCTTTATGGGTTTGAGGAGTGTTATTACAAACTGCATGCAGCTACACTATTTTTATAGAGAAGTAACATCCTCTTTCTTGCTATTCAGAATACTGCAGGCCAAACAGGAAAACATTAAACCTCAGTGGAATGGTTTAAAAAAATCAACTCGACAACACAGGAAATTAAATCATGAAATGCGTCCACCTCCCTCGCTTGTGCACGAGCTGACTACATGAAGACTCTGCTCGTTGCTGCCCCTGCAAGTTGCAAGCTCACTTTAGCTGTTTGAGGCTTGTGACAGGAAGGAAAGGGGCCTGCTGTCTCATTGGCAGAGCTTCTGAGCGGGGCAAAGCTTGTCACATGCTGGCGATATGAATACAAAGGATGCGAGGAACGAGAAAGGCATGCAGATAATAAGACACAGTGAAGGGAGATAAAGTGGAGAAATCTTGCTCTCCTTGCAGAGCCATTTCCCTGGGGAAAAAGGATGGGCTGTGATGTTTGATCAAGGTCGGCGGAGGCACAGCAGCATGCTATTTCAACCTCCGACTCCTCTGATCTGACTCTTGTCTTTTTTCTTTTAGGAGTGGGAACTGGTCGTGTTGGGGAAGTTGAAGTGGAACATGGCCTCAGTCATCCCCAATGATTTTCTAGATCACATTGTGCGCAGGCTGCCCATTCCCAAAGACAAGCTGGCAATGGTCCGAAAACACACGCAGACATTCATCGCCCTCTGTGCCACAGGTAACACAGCGGTGTGTCCTTACATGTGTTCCTTTCTCCTTTCTTTTTTTTACCTGATCCCTCTCTTGCTGCGTTGAACTGGAATATTCCCACACAAACATTCTCCTATCGTGAGTCATCTGTGACCTCTTTCTTCTCTCTGCACTCACTGCTTATCCTCTCTCGTCCCTCCACAGCTTGTAACAAGGCTTTTTTTTCCCCCTGCAGCTGCATGAAATGGTAATTTCCATATTACTCTGCTAAGTTCCTGGGAAGACGCCCATCAGTGCTGTGTTTAGATAACCTGCATACACTGTTAACAACAGAGATTGTATCATACTGTATCTTGTGCTCTATTAACACATGACTCAGGTGCAGCTGAACTCTCTCTCTCCTCGCCCAGTATTGTTTGTTGACAGGGAAGCTTCCAGATTTGAAAAAGTCAGGGCAGTGATCCAGTGATCTTCCTTCCTCCTCCCATCCTGGCCTCATGTCCAAAATAAACCAGAGACTCTGGAGAAGCACAAACTCACATGTCCCCTCAGGCCTCTCCTGAGGTGAATTTTCAAGGCATTCCTTTGCCTATACTTGGGATCTCTCTAATTTTTTTCATATCCTGGAAAGAAACATCACGTCAAGATCACATAATACTCATAAAGTGCTGCATCACCCTGTCACAGGACAGCCTTTCATCTGCTGCCTCCTGTTAAGTAACATAATAAAAGGCTTAATAGGAGAAGAGGAGCTACCTTAATACACAAACACGAACGTTGTTCAGTCAGGACTTAAACCACTTGTTTACTTGAGCTGGTTATAAGGAACCAAAGGCTTCTCTACAATGACTTTCATGCCCCGTTTAGCACAATTTAAGTGTCACTTTTTTTCAGATCTGGGTGTGTTTCAGTGGTTGCCTCTGCTATTCATAAGCAGCTGGTTCTACCCGAGCACAAAGCAGCCGCAGTGGGAGAAAAAAGCAAGGCCTGCTGTGGTTGTGCAGTAATGTAAATGTTTGGAGTTTTATATGGACTTGAGATGTTATTCTTATGATGGAGGAGCTCCTCCTATGGACAGCTGCTCCCTGAAGAGGAAGATGGGCGTAATGAAGCAGGCGGCTCCCTGGGGTTCAATCAAAGCTATTAGGCCACCAAAGCTGCTTTCACTGGGATCAGACTATGTGCTGGGCTGGACTGGTGCAGCACTCAGCAGTTGCGTGTGCCAAGACTTGGCTTTTTTAAGATTAGCATTGGTCATGTTCATGTGTTGAGACCGGAAGAAGCATGTGAACCGTATAAGTGGAAAAACCTTCAGGGGCTGAAGTCACAAAACATCTTTTAAGTGTCTCCTTCAGCCAAGTTTAGGGAATCTCCTGACTTTAAAATTCTTACATTTTTGGTTAGTTAGTCACTCTAAACCTCTGAAAATGATACAGCTGTCTCTGGTTGAGTCAGACTTTGGAGAGAAAAAATATCAAATGAACTTTTGATAAAGGGAAATCTTGCAAGCAAACCAAACAGATGGAAACAACCAAGTCTGAGTTGTTCTGATGTACAAATTGTACATACGAGGAGCTTAAAGCAAATTTAACAGAAGAGATAAAGGACCCTGAGATGTAAATCCATTGAGCTCACAGAGACCTGGCTTTATATGTGTATAAATAGACACAATAATAGAAATGGTAGGTTTTATTAAGAGAGCCAGAGAGATGGTGTTAGCTACGCCCTCCATGTAAGCTTATGATAATTCCCAAATGGTCCGTGAAAGTTTGTGTGTGAATATATAAGAGGAAGTTTGAAGCTGGAACAGTAAGTACTATTTAGGAAGGCTCCTGTTGATCAGACAAGATACTCTGGAGTACAGCTCCGGGGATTTCCTATTCAAAAAAAATCTGTGGAGACTGGAAGAAGGTTTCATTCACATTCACATCATGAGCTGTTTAAAGGCAGCCTCAGCTCTGCAGTGAGGAGGTGTTCTCCCCTTTCCGCCTCCTCTGTCCAGGCCTGTTGTCGCATAAGCTTCTAGGCTTGGATACGTAGTGGAGGGGGGATGTTTCTGGAACCCATTGAGGGAGTGGGAGGATTCCTTTTCTGCTTTTCTAATCAGAGCTGAAGTCTCTATGTAGGGAACCACACAGGTTACACGGTGCAGCCATGTCTGTCGCAATCCAGACTGTGGGAAGGTGAGGGATTGCTGAGGTTGATTCATGTGGGAGAGAATCAGATGTTTTCTCCTCTCATTCTTCCACTGGCCTGGTTTAAAGTGTAACAGCTACAAATGTGATTTCCTTTTCCCACAATGGCCTCAAGCTGCTCCTTGACTAATTGTGCATTAATACACTTTCCTCTTCCTTCACCAGATGACCGCCTTGCTATGAATCCTCCTTCCATGATTGCTACAGGCAGCATGGGAGCCGCTGTCTGCGGCCTGCAGCTGGACCACACTGACCAGAGGCTGAGTCGTGATAACCTGACAGAGCTGCTAGCCAAGATCACCAACACTGAGGTGGTGAGTACAAGAGTGAGGGGCACCACAACCTGCCAGGAGTAATTACTCAATAGTTTTAGTGCTTCAACACAATGCATTCTTGAGAATTTTCATTGCAACATCTCACGACAGCAGAATAAAAGGCCCTTTAGTAAACAACTGTGATGACCTCAGTAGTGGCAGATTGAAGCGATTTACTTTTCATGGAGAGAGAGGCAGAGCAAGCTTTTGGCTCTTGGCTGTGGAGCCAGACTGCTGCTATAAAGAGCAGCGGCAGAGGGAATGGCTTCTTAAAACTCAGAGCCCACATTCTTGTGGTAGGACACATGCAATTTCTTAGCATGGCTCCGACATTAGCTGCGTGCCCCTCCTGGTGGAGGAATATGTTCGTAATGAAGACGGGAGCGTCTTTTCCAGAGGAAAGGCCAGCATGGGAACAAAAAGTTATTCAAGAAGAGTCATTTGTACATTTTGAATGACTGCATTCATGCATGACGGATCTTTGAGCTACTGTTTGTGATCATTACTGAAAGGCTACTGTCTGGACCTGCTTTCTTAGAAAAGCTTCTTGAGATGACATTTGATGTTCATTGGAGCCACATCAATGAAGAGTGGTTGGTGAGTTTGCTAGGTACACCCTGAGCTGGTTGCCAGCCAATCACAGAGCAAAACCATTTACTATAAAATGGGACAGCCTTTGTTTCTGAGTGACAACAAAGAGTTTACTGGCCTTTATGTTTTAAGTTGACAGAAATGCTCAACTATGAATATTGCCGTATCAAGATTTTATTTCATCTACCAGTGTCAGGTTTCTCCATCAGGTGGCATAGCTCATGCTGTCCAGTTGCAAAGCTTCTTCTGCCAGGTCAGGTAGTGAAGCCAATTCAGTCAGGTGTGTAACTCGTTCTCTCATGTAGTTAGGGCCCAAGCGAAGACCGCAGGGTTGGCAAAGGCCTTTTGTAATCTTAAGGAATATGATTATTATTATGATTCTTTATTTCTTTCTTCTTTCCTCTCCTGCTGCTTCCGTGATGATAGCTTGCATTTAACATCAGCTAAAAACTGTAGCCCAACCGGCTACTTTGACCTACTAGTCTGAAATTATTTATGCATGATTATCATTCCTAGACCTACAAAAAAATCTCAATTTGAACAATTTTTCAATTGCATGGTGTACAGAAGTCTAAAAGCTCTTCCTAATGGCTGGATAGGGAGGGCACAAATTAAATAATGAGCAATAACATATGAAAATTAAGTCATAATGTCCAAGAAGATGGAAAACAAACAGGAGCAGCGGGATTAGACAGCTTGCGTGGTTGACGCATGTGCACATAGTGTTGCTCAGATTTTCAGGAAGCATACCCCGTAGTGCGTCCCATATTTTCAGGTGGTTTAACCCATTCTTTCAGGCAGTGTAGGTCATTGAGTTTTGTTTGTAGCCCACACTGTTAAGAATTCTAGTTAAGTCAGTTTATTATTTATAGTTTAGGGTTGTGTACAGCACTTTAGCCAACATTGTTGTATTTAAAATTGCTTCATAAATAAAGGTGAGTTAAGTCGAGAAGTCTTTCTTTCAGGTGGGTTAGCCCCATCTATAAGGTGGTTTATCTCATTCTTTTAGATGGTGCAGCTCTTTCTGTCAGATTAGGCAGCCCATTTTGCAAGAGAGTAGTTAATTTTCTCAGGTAGTTTAGCTCATTCTGGGTTTGTCAGTCTGTCAGTTCAGGTCGCTCAAAGTGATCAGTAGTGTAGTGTTTTTTCGCTTGATTCATGCTGTGAGGTAGAGTAGTGTATTCTATCAGGATGACAAAATATGATCATTTTGAGATTATATAGGGTCATCAGTGGTCAGTGCTTTATGTTTTCATGTGCCTGGCTGTTTGGAATTTGAAATAAAAACCACACTATTAGAAAAATCCAACTCATGTTGTATTTATGAATGTCTTTATTATTAAATTGAGTCATTTTTCAACCCATTAAGATGCATTAAAAATCCACAAAGACCAAAGCCAGTGGGCCATATTAACAACACGTAGTCCCCTTTAGCTTGTGGTTACGTTGCCATGGCAACAAGGGCCCCGCAACGCAGCCGTCACAACAGGCGCTCTGACTGCAGCCCATCAGGTTCCAATTATCCGTACATTTCAAAGGAATGTTGGCCTCTTTGCGAGCCTTGCTCCATTCTTTTAAGAGTCCTGCAGCCGGCCCAATGAGGCAGACCTCCCACATCTTCCTCACAGACCTGCAGAGAGACTCAGACGGACAGACAGAGAGAGGATCTGCTTTCACAAGACAAGTTGTCCAAAAACATCCGGTCCCAATGTCCTACATTTTGGTTTTACACCCAAACTCAGGGTCAGGGTGCAGTAGGTCAAAGCCATTTCCTCTCGACCGCCACATGGGACTGACCGTGCTGTAAACCCAAAGGGGGGAGTGGAAGCAAGGGAGCCCGGAGCTTCAGAGCCACTGAATATTTTCTTTGAGAGACCACAGGGCTCTTTTTAGGCCCCTGCGCAATTCCCATGTACAGTTCATACCTCAGACACGCACAGGTCTTGTGTCAGAGTAATTCCTGTGCCCACCGTGCAACTCCGCACACCGTGTAGTGCTGGTACCCATTGTTCTGGTCATGATGCAGACAGGACCACCTACTGCAGCACACATAATTCCCTGTTGGTATTTCATACATGTGACTGAAGCTCTGAAACAATTTTTGCAGCAGAAAGGATGAAATTCCAGATTTAGTTTTTACCAAACACGAAAATGTTAAGTGCATGTTAGTATCACTTTGAGGTACAGAAATAAGTCCTGATTTTAAAAAAAATCTTTTTAGCACTTGTTAAAACCTTCTTATGCTATTTTTGTGAGTTTACGTACAGAGTCAGTGTCCATTAAGGATATGAAAGTACTTTGGGCGTGACCACTTGCTTTCTTTTTTCTACTTGGATATTTCAAAGCTTTTGTGTGGAGTTTTTGCTGAATTACAGAAATTGTCACCGAACCTATTTATCAAGTACAGTAACAGGGCTGAATATTTCTGTAAGTTACTGACTGGAGCTTCAAGTCGAGAAGTTTGTTTTAAAACACAAGTTCGCGCATTAAACCCTCTCATGAAGGAGGAGGTGTGACTGTAGCCTTGAAAAGAACATTCAACCATGCTGGTTGGGACTTTCTCTTTAGACTTAAAAATTAAATTTTCTGTGGCTCTAGGTGACTTATTGAAGACTTGAGCTTTGATTAGTTAGTGTTCAGAAGCTAGCCTGTCTAAAGTGCATTTTATCCCAACTGAAGTATGTGTGAGTGAGATGACGTCTGATCTCTTTTTTTTTTTTTGTTCCAGGACTGTTTGAGGGCATGCCAGGAGCAAATAGAGCGTGTGCTGGCCACCAGTCTGCAGCAGGGCCAGCAGTGCCGACAGGAGTCAGTGATCAGAGCGGGCAGCAAGGCAAGAGAGCAGCAAGACCAGTCCAGCACCCCCACAGACGTCCGGGACATCAACTTATGAACCCACCCGGCTCACACACACACACACCACACGTGGCTGTTGACCAATGAACTTGCTAGAGAGCAAGGGGGATGTTGGGTGCCAGTACCAGGACGGTGTGACAATCTATGAACTTTTAGATGATAAGAAATTTCTAGTTTTTTCTCCTTTGTTGCCCCGATCATACATGGCTGGGTGTACTTTCATGTAATCCAACAAGCTATTTAAAAAATTGCTAAAAACTTGATAGTGCCTAAGGTCTTCCAGAACGGAAACCTGAATATATTTTCATACTTGAAAAATAGCATAATTTTATGAAATATACATATTTCCTTTGATACAGTCTAGCATAAAATTATATAAAGTTAATGTATATTTAGCTAGCATTTAGTTATGTTACTCTTTTATCGTCTTTGGTGAGCAGTTGTCACTTCACAGATTGAGGGTATTTTTCTCAACTCTGGTTCAGACTCTTTTTTTGCTTCTTAAAGCAGTGATTAAACAGTTGATAACATAATGCACAGCATTTAAACTAAGCTGATATCCAACCAGAAGAGTGCTACTGTAGTAAGCTGCTCTCTCTATCCATCATACTGTGCACCTGTAGCACTGCTAACTATTTATGCTGAAAAAAAGGAGGCCGGGAGTGGGCTGGGCCTGCTCAAAGAGGACGAGCATGAGAGGCTGTGAGGTCTGGATTAGAGGTTACTGTAAGACATGAACATTGAAGACTTTGTAAGGTCTTGATTTCACTGCTCACTCCACAGTTTAATAGGATCACATGTACGTGTTTTGTAATTCAGACGGGCCACATTATTATGGTTCTGTTCTAGCTCTAGCCTGTTGAAGAGCAATTATACACTTTGATGATTGGTTTGAAGAGAAGTTTGTGTTCAGTTCTGATGTCATGTTAGGAGTGAAAGAGAATGATTTTGCAAGTTTTTTTCCAAGTTTGAGAGGAAAGGAAAGCAGTTCTAAGGATTTTTCTGGAGAAATTTATAGGAAAAGAAACGCATGTGGAAGTGAGGAAAGTTTGATGATAGCACAGCAAGGGACATGGACTTAAGCTAAATACCGTTTCTGCAGTTGAAAGAAACTTGAGTGACACACAGGAGGAGGAGGAGGAGGAAAAATCCCTGATCAGTTGAGGTGTGCCGCAGTACCTCCTGTTATCATTTCTTCATTATTTTTTTTATTTGAGAGTGGGCGGCTTTGAACATTATCGATGCACTTTTAAAAACACACTCCTTAAGATTGGTAAGGGGATAGTTTGAGTAGAGTTCAGTGGGTTGTTAGGGTCATTTTTAATTTTTTTAAGTTATTTTAAGATTTTTTTGGGCTGGATTCCCATGGGGTAACGCACATTGTCTTGAAAGCTACGCCCCGATAGTTAAGTAAAGGTAGGATAATTGGTGTAATACTTTGAACTAAGAAAAGCCAAGTCACTTGTAGACTTTGTTTTTTTTTCAATGCGGTTATTTAACCTTGAACTTGAATTTCTTTTTTTTTATCCATAGCCAAAACCTTCCAATAGTTCTTTAAAGAGTTAAACATAATGTTTCCTGAGTATACTCTACCTTATTTTGCTCTTTGTATGTAAGCTTCTTTCTAATCTGAAGTTTATTGAGTTTTCTCCATTGTAGACGTCTGTAGGTTTTGGGTTTACACGGTGGGAAAGTGTGACTGTATATAACCAATTCTTCTATGTGCAGAAATCCTCATGTTTTAGAAAAGAATTAATGTATTTGTGCATGCTCTGTTGTCAAAAAGCCAAATGTTTCTCCATAAAAAGTGCTTTAAACAGAAAAAAATGTTGCTTTTAAGGGTTTGTGTATAATACAAAAGAGATAATTCCAAAGTGAGAAAACAAGATTATACACATCATTCTCTTGCTGCTATGAAGCTTTTTCTTTTCTAGTCTTACACAAAGATGCCTTATTGTGATTCACTTGTGTGCTGCTATATTATGAAATGTCAGATATGTAACGAGTCTTTTTTTGTTTGTTTGTTTTTGTTTTGCTTCTATGTTGTTTGTGTTCTGGAGGGAACGTCATAGTTTGGTGCGGGACTGGAAGTACTGGTGTTTATTGATCTGTTTGATTAGCATGTTTTATTCTTTTATTGTTCAATTTGTATCTTTTTATTCTATCATACTCTTGCTGCTTCTTTGTTATGTTCGTGTACCTCAGGTTAATTTGGATGGATAGAGCGAGCGCTCATCTCGCATTACCTCATCAAAACTTCACATCACACATTTTTTGTTTTCACTCTGAATTTATTGGACGGGTTTCACTTTTTTTCTGTCTGCATGAGAGAAAAGAAGGTGCTTCTTCTCTTGAAATCAAAATGTCTTCCACTGTGCATTAATGAGTGCCTATACTATAAAATAGGTTATTTCATATAAGTAAATCAAAAAGCAGCCTGTGCTGTATGTTATACGTGTAACAGAAAGACAAAAAAAAGTTTGTTTTTTTTCTTCTTGGGAGTTTCATCATATTTCAATCAGTTCATTGGCATAAAATGATATGTTTCTTTTTGAGGTACCCATTTGGTCAAATTTTAAACCACAGGAATGTTTTGTCATTGTTCAGTGTGGTTGTTTTTTCAAACTCATCTCCCACGATGCCCATGTGCAACCACACAGCGTACCTCAACTACTTTTGTCATCAATAAAATTGGCCAAAATCATTTGACCTGTTTGTTTTTTTCATACTCTAACAATATGAAAACTAATAATTGATGTAATGCAAGCTTCTGAGGGAGGTTGGGTTTTTTTATTATTATTATTATTACGGACGCTGTCCTTTAGGTAAGGGAAAGTGATACAGAAGTAAAACAAAAGCATTTGACTTTGTTTTGAAGTCTTTCCTGTCCGTGGAAATACTAAGAGTGTGTCTGTGACAAAAGCCAATAAAAATATGACTTCTTTAAAAAAAAAAGAAGCTATCTCATGGCTCAACTTGCTCCACCGTAGGGGTAAGTCGAGCCACCTAGGGGTAAATTTACCAGTTTACTTTTTACAGTTTAAATCTGAGTGGGTGAACAAAGCAGTACATTAAATTCAATGAGACATGGCTTAACATTTAACTTAACATAGGAGTTACATTTTTTATCCTAACATCATTGAACCTTCTCATAGAGATCTTGTTGAAGCAAATGATGCACAAATATGTTTGTTTGGTTTGAACCTGAACATCTGTCACTTTGGCATGGTCCATAAACTTGGTCAGCCAGCCTGGTGTTGTTACAAGGATTCAGATAATGTATTCATCAGCAGTTAGGTAGCACTGTTGTTTCAAACAGTGCCACGAGCCTTAAATGATCCTGTCTAATCAACCTGTCCGTTCCCAATCAGGAACAACTGAGCATTTAGAAATAGCCTGTATTAGTGCTGATGATCTTATTTTAAATTGTGGATTATTATCAGGTTTATATCTGGAGATGAGACCTTTTCAAGACCACAGAAAGTCTTCACTGTCCCTTTAAAGTCTGAAATATGAAGAGAACGTGGGGTTAAAACATACTTAAGAGCTGTGAGGATTTTTTTTCAAAGTGACAAATGTTTTGACGTTTTTAATATCTAATAATATTAATTTAATTTGTGCTTATACGAAGAATTGTTGCCTTGTTAACATCTGCAAAGCAGTCTTCGGTTATGTCCATTGACTTCAGACAATCAATTAAATTTGCGTCATGACGCAAGAGGCAACGTCACATCGCTGCGTGGGTGTCATTGCTTGCACACTAACCAGGAAGTACACTGGTGTCTGTGAGTGAAGATGTTTACATTCAGCCTGACGATAGTGAGGCAGTAAGTGATCATTTTAAGTCGAATTCGTTGGTTTGTGTCCAACAAATTAACCTTGTTTAATAAATGATTCGAGTTTATCGCACAGGAACAGTTTTTCCTGTTAGTTTGATGATGAAGCGACTGAGTTTCGAGCTGCAGTGTTGATATTTACCAAGGGCATGACTGGAGTGACTTCAAAACGTTTAACCTGCTGTCTGTTGTACTACTTTAACATTTAAAAACAATATGATTAACTTGTATTCACGGTGAAACAAAGTTATATCATCATGCCAATTCATTCTTCTGCTTTATTTCACACAGTGGAGAAACACAGTACAACAAGGAAAAACTGCTGCAAGGTAAGAATTTAGGGGTTTGCACCATAGACTGTATATAGAAGATTGACTGACTGTACAATCTGTGGTCTGCGCTAACAATAATTGATGAAATCTAACTGTATGCAAAACTCTGTAAAATGCTGACACCCTGTCATTGCTTTATCAGGACAAGGTGTGGACACGACCTTATCAGAGACAGGTTTGCAGCAGGGTGAGGCAGTGGGACAGTACCTCAGGGACATCCCCTTCAACAGTGTGTTCGTCAGCAACCTACAAAGAGCTGTACAGGTCAGACTTCATTCATTTATGTAAACTGGGGGAGCCACAAGGAAATCCTCATGCCCCATTGCTTGAATCAAGGAGCAAGTTCAGAAAGCCTTTAATTGTTTTGGGCAAAATTGCAAAAAGTAAACTGGATTCAATCTGTGCAAAGTATCAAATGCCTATTTATGTTTATGTGATGGTGTTTTTTGTATTGTCATGTGCATAGAAGTTTCCAGTGGGTATCATTTAAGGACAGACCGATATTGGCTGGCCGATACGTTGGGCTAATTTTTCCTACCAGTAGACTGATGCGTGGGTGGGTTCACAGACATATTTTTCCCTGGCATGATTTACAGACAGGCATTTACAGGCAGCTCTGTCTTATGAGGAGACACTACAGTCCATGTGCAGACTATGCCTTGCTCCTCCTCTGCTTGCAAACTGCATAGTGAAGCAACTTCAGAAGTAGAACAAAATGTTTTTGATAGAGTTGAACAAAGATTAAGCTGTTCTTGCTGTTCACAAACATGTTCTGGCTCTCTTTTCTGTCTGGTTTTAATAGTAAATCTAGTTAAATAGATGTTTCTTATTTTAAAATTGAGACCAGTGACAATTTTTATCATTATGTTATTTTGTGATGTAAATTGTGGGAGCAGTATCCACCCATATTAGCCCAAAAAAATCTGTAACCTGTATCTGTCATTGGCTAAGGATGATGGAAAAAAAAGGCATTGGCATCAGACCTGAAAAATTCATATCGGTTGATCCCTAGTATCCCTATGATTTCTTATGTCTCATCTAAGTTAAACATCTGGTGGATGTTTTAAGAATATGAGAACTTTAAGAACTGCATCAGTGATTCGACCACTGTCGAATGTCTTTCTGTTACTTCTCACATTTTAAAGGTTATAATCATCAATCAGCATCCCAGAAAACCTGTGCAAGATAACACATCTGCACATGTGTCAGCATGCAGTGATTTCCACCACAGTCACATCTCTTTCTAATGGAATGCATCCAAATGTAGATCATAGCCTTCCAGGATTTGTTTCTCAACTTTGTCCTTTTGTTCACTATGTACTTACTCACGCTGTTTCAAAATTCCTGCACGGGGAACATCATTCTGAAACTGTAGAAGTAATTGCTCACTCAGTCTCTTGACTTCTGGGAGATGTAGCCTCTCTGATGTCTCCACAACACCTGGCTACATTATTAACCTTTTGCAAATCCACCCAATAAGCTGGGAGATCTTCATCCAGGTGGTTTTATCAAGTATGACACATTCCACTTGATGTGTTGTTGTAAAAAGTAACTGGTGACGGAAGCAAAATGAGCAGTAATGAAAATAAATATATTGTTCATTTTCAACATTTGATTTGTTGTCTTGGCACTGCTTTTGAAGAAATCAGCTCTAAATGATTGCAAACCATCAAAATCTGTTGTCATCATCATTATTTTACACAGCATCCACATTTTTTGGAAGGGTCAAGAAAGTTTTTTTTGCACAAGACCAATAAAAAATGATCCCATTTTCTCAGTTGTGAATAATGAAAAAACGGAAAAACAGGATGCAGCACTGTAATAGTTTTGTCAGCATTTGTCATGTCTCTGCGGTCTTCGACTCACTGATGCTGACGATACATTAATGACTGTTAAGCTTGACTGTACAGATTCTTTTTGCGTCTACAAATGTTTTGAGTCAGTAATTTCCAGAGTTGATTTCCTCTGATTAGACAGCGGAACTCATTCTGAGGAACAACACTCACTGCTCTGGCATGGACATGGTTTTGGAGCCGTTACTCAGAGAGAGAGTAAGATCTGTTATCGTTTTTTCTCTTAAACATTTAGAGTCAAGTATAACACTTTGGTCTGTGAGCTCTAAACTCTGGTTGTTTGTTGATGCAGGGTTTTGGTGTTTGTGAAGGACATCCTAAAGAGCACCTGAAGAACATGGCAAATGCTTGTGGACAGTCATGTCGGGACTTCACTCCACCAGGGGGAGAGACTACGGACAAGGTGAGTCAGTCTGGAACAACTGATTTCAGACTCAAGGTCAAGAGACTATTACTTGTGCAACAGCACCATGCAGTGCTCATTTTATGTATTGCTTTGAACCTGCAACAGTCAGTGTTGAATTTTATGGGGAAAGAAAAGGAGGGCATAGCTTTTCTTTTAGGGAGGCTTCTAGGGAAAATACTGAAGCACATTTTTAACTGATTTTGAAGAAGAGTTTAATACACTTGACAAAATGTTTAAGAAAACATCAGGAAACATTGTCGTCATACAGCCCTCGGGTATTATTCTGTATTGAACCCACATTTCTGAGCTGAGGTTCAATATTGCTTGGCCTACAGGTGAGGCTGCGCTTCAAAAAGTTCCTCAAAGTCCTTTTCAAAACTATGGTGGATGAGCACGGCTGGTCAGAACCAAGCGCGTCTGCAGCAGCATCAGAAGCTGTTAGCGGTACCTCTGCCTCTGCTTCTGCCTCGTGCAATGCTCCTCTCGGTCTGGCTGATGATGATCTTCAGGAAGCATCGGTCCACGTGCTGGTTGTGAGCCACGGCGCATACATTCGTATAGCAAACAGGCATCTTGTGGAAGACTTAAACAGCTCTGTACCTGCTGGTGTCAAGATGTCCCACCTGTTCACACCCTGTCCAAACACAGGAATCAGCCGCTTCATTCTCACTTTGAACCGGTCTGAGTCCGGCTCTCCTGTGCTCTCAGCTGCTCGCTGTGTCTTCACAAATCGGAAGAATCACCTGGATGGACTTCCAGTTGAGAATAATGTAGAGCAAAAGTGAAGAGCTGTAAAACTACTCCAATGGGAACAATCATAAACAATAAAGAAAAATCAGAATCAAAGACCTCAGAGGCACCGCAGCCAACTTCATACGTCAACGCACAATCAATGGTGTTTGAAAGTGGGTCATATCAAACACTCCTCATCCTTTGAACTGTGGGCTTGTGAGCATATTTTAATCCTGTCAATTGAATTGCCTATTTTATCATGTTATACCAAAGTCCAAACTATTTATTTTTGAGCACTGTCAGTGAGTGTGGCATGTTTTTCTTTGATACATTTACAGTGTCTGCTCTTTTAACTTGTGCAATACATCATGACAGCACTGAATCTTGTTTGGTGTCAAATGTATTTATGAACACAATACAGGGTTGCACTTATGAAAAATCTCACTGTAGAAAATCTCAGACATCTGTCTTTGTAATTGTTGCTCGGTGCTACATATTCATGTGTGTTTTTTCAGGCTTCCATTGAATTTTCTTTCCATTTTTAGAATTTTATTCCCGGCTGAATGGTTAAGCCTTGAAGCCCACCATGGCCTCAATAGTTCAAAAACAATATGATCCATTACTTCACTACTTCTACATCAGGTAGAAACCTAAAAATAACACTACGGCACTATACTATTCCGCTGTGGAACAAAATCCGTAAAGGAACAGAAAATCTGTCACTGATGTACAACAGGGATTGGATGCCTCTGTTATTGTATTGTCAGTCCATTTCTGACTAATGATAAAAACAGATTGTGTGCTGCTTATTTTACTTGTGCAATAAAACATGATAAAAACACTTTATTTTGTGAGTGCTATTTTTTGTCGCTGTATTAAAACTGTTCATCCAAGCTGTTTGTTCCGTCAAGCAGCCAAGCACACAAAGACAACACAGAAATAGCTGACGATCTTTCAGTAAATACACAAAGCTGTATATTATTATACAATGAAGTACTATTTTAGAAGGAGAAACTTTCAATTTCATCTAAAATGTCATTGCAGTTTGTCATCTATTGCCTGGCGCTTCCTTTCTCTGAACCTCAGAAAAAAAGGAAAGCTCTATAAATCTATGAGCTTAATCCTATTCTATTCTGATAGTGCCTTCCAAGTTGATGATGTCCTGTGAAAACACTCTACAAGTTCAAATAATTTGTAGACTTGCACACAAGTTGTCTGAATTTGCAGAAATGACACCCAACACTCAATGTCTTTCTTGAGCTGATAACTTTATTTTGTCCCAGATTCCAGTAACATTTCACCTCCAACACCAGCTCCTACATTCAAAGACAAACCAGATTTTCTTTAATGCACACTTGAGAGTAAAGCATTCTTATAAATACCATAAATAACAACCAAGGAAAGAAATTAAATAAATAAATACTCTTTGGAACTGGCGGTTGTGTTTGTTGGTGGTGTCCAGCACCTGTAAAATCTTAATGCAGGAGCTCAGGTTTGATACCAAGACTATCACTGCTCTGTGAAAGGTGAATACCCTGTGCTCGGCTTTTTTCCTTCAAGTCAAGAATTAGGCTGTTTGAATACAGACACATGAATGCAACACATATGGATTCGTAGCTTTAAAGTGTTGGAGTTTCAGTCAAAATGTAACAGTGGAAAAAAAAAACTTAATATCCTCTTGGTACACTAGGCAAGCCAAAAACGTACTCTAAAGCTGACCTAAAACTACTAGTTACACCCTTATATAGTTCATTCATTTTCATTTTAAATTATGGCTGCACATTTCCACGCTTAAGTCTTGAAAAACTTGAAAATATGCAGGTCCTATTAAAGCTCCTGTCATTTTGGTTTCTCAGACCAGCTGTAAAACCTAAAAGAGAATACAGGAATAATTTTTTTAAAAATTACCAAATATATATTTTTTAGTTCACTTTGTGTTCACCACATCTTTTTCCGTATCTTAATTTGAGATGCATAAATAATGTGGCAGGGAACTAAAATGTGGAGTGCCCTCAAAAGAGGACATGCATGAAAAGTAGTGGTGGTTGCATTGATCTTATTTATCAATATATTGATACCAATGTTTGCATCTGTATTGTTCAATACTTGCATGATGACATCAATACTTAAAATTGGCAGTATATTGTTGATTCCCTTAAAAAAATTCTGTAATAGTTAATCTGCCATTTTGTGCAAGCTGTTTGATGAAAATGGTACATTTTATGCTAAAATATAATACTTATTGATATCTATGAATATTTAACTTAACTGTTTTTATAACAGCAGAAACATTAAAGCACATTATAACTTTCTAGTTGAAAAATTAGTTATTTGCCTTCATTTATGAACAGAAATAAAGTTTTTGTGATTGTGGGTTATTCATGACTAATTTTGACAAACTGCTTTCCTATGTGAAAAGCATCAATATTGATATTGATAATGGCAATACTGGCCTTTTCTTTACTTGGTGTCGAATAGATACTGAGTTTTACAGTATGCACACCAAAGGAAATTTGTGCAAAGTTCATGACTGAATTATTTTTATTTGACTATTAAGTTTTCTAGATTTTGTTTTTACTCTGATTTAGTTTTCTGTTTTCGTATGGATCGCCTATAAAGTCGCATTTAAAGTCAGCCCACGGTTCCGGAGCTCCGTGGGCTCCCCGGGTTGGAAGCGAGCACGTTCCAGGGGTCGTGGGCGGGCGGAGCCTGAGGCGTCTCGCGGGACGCGTTGCGTCCATCATCCCCGGCCTCGAACTCGACCTCCACCTCCAGCTCGAGGTCAGTGTCGTCCTCCGGTACAGCTCTGGAGTCCGAGCCCTCCTCAGCCCGACCGAGGAAGGCGTTGTGCGGGTCGGAGGGATCCACCACCTGGTTCCTTTTCTCCCTGAGCAGGAGACGCTCCAGCGGTACCGTGTTCTTCCTGGGCAGGAAGATGGATGTCTGCGGAAGGTTCTGGCCCACTGAGAACACCTGCCTGGAGCCCTCAAGGTTGAAGAGGATGCCGGTCCGGCAGGAGTAGTACACGTCCCGGTTGTTCTCTAGAAGTTTGTGGTTGAACAGACAGTCGTCTCTGAGGCAGGTGGGCTTAGGGAAGAAAAGAAGAGACAGAGATATCATAAAACTGCAAAAGAAATATTTTTCTTTATTCCCAGATACGCGCGGCGCATTTTCGACATCCTTTTTCTGGTTTTATTGCATCACAATATCACTTTTACTGTCTCAAGACAGCTTTTACAGCATTGTTTGAAAATGAGTTTCTATTGTTAGTTAACTAAATCGCACTAAAACATATCCTACTCAATAGATGTACGAAAAGAAGAAGCAAATTAAATGGAAATTGTTATTTTAAAGATAACCATCCACTTTATAAACAATACAACATGGGTGTATTTACTATCTGGTACATCAGCGCATGCTTCCAAGAATTTTTTTTTTTTTTTTTAACATATCTACTACTAAAAAGTGAGCTAATTTTGCCACCCTCAACTCTTTGCTTTTTCTTAATCAATAGGACTACAAAAAAGCAAAATCAAATGATCCAAATATTGTTTGAACAGTTTATCATTTGTGCGTAACGGCGCGTATTTGGTGAATAACTATAGCGCAAATGACCAGAATTAATCACGCTTGAAGTGTTTGGGATATGTTCTGCAGTAAGTAGAAGTCAACAAAAATTGCCAATTGTGAATGAATTCAATAAATTAACAGTGCGACATTAAAACTTTTGCGCAAGAATAAAACACCTTGGAAAAAGCCGCGTAAACATGCGTAAAAGATCAAAAAAATTCAAGGCGCTAACTGAAAGAAACCCCAAAGTTAAGTTGAAATTAATTTGCAAATGAAAAGAAAACCAACCGAACTTGAGTTAAATATTTTCTTACAGAGCTGAATGGGTTTCCCTCCAAATCCATACACAGGTAACGGCTGCTTTTGACTCCAAGGATGGCGACGTGCTCTCTTGTGTCAGCTTTCAGCAATATCACACCTTTGGTAAAGAAAAGGCAATCAGCTTTCAAGTGCAAAAGATTTAACACAAGAAATCAATCCTGCTAAGTTAAATTCTTTTTAGACTCTTTAGATCTTACTATATGAACTCCTGAAGGTGGTTTTGCGCACAGTGCCATCCGGTTTGATCTCCAAGTAGAAATTGTTGAGGTCGGTGGATGTCTGCAGGTGGATATATCTTCTCGGGTTCCCCCAGTTGGATCCAACCAGCGGTGATGGGTTCGGGGCAGTGTCTCCACGAGGAACCCCCTGGAGCAAAGCGAGGAAGAGCGCCAGCATGGTGTCTCTGAAACCAAGTCTCCTGTTGACGTCCATCCTGGAGCAAAACGCTGGGGCTGTGTGCTGCGAGCTGCTGGAAGTTTTCAGATGCTCTGTTGTCCCAAAGTTTGGAGACAGTTCCTATTTAAAGCCCCCTGAGTGCCACTCCTGCTCACATCCTTAGAGTAAAAAAAAGAAACTCGCCCCCAAAGCAGATGTGCGGGTTTGCAGCAGCGGAAGGGCCACTTCCACCTCTGTCTGTTTACCCTGATGCTCTCGGTCAGACAGGACTCTTATTTTTGGTGACATGTCTTGACTCATCCACCTTAACATTATTCTGACACTGTTTCTTAATGGTCCAAAGTCCACAAGTTTTTCAGTTTTGTTTTGACAGGACATGTTGGGTGCACTGACCAATCAAAAGAAAGGCACAAAAACGCATCAAGGCTTCCAAAATTATTTATGTATATATTTTTCATAATTTTTTAATGTTCAACCACGATGGACCCGATGTTTGCTCATCGTTTGAGGGTTGTTCCGTTTGCAACTTTTACGCACCAACTCAACATTTTGAACATGTCTCCACCAGAGGGAGCCAGTCTCTTGTTTAGCTGTGAGACTCTGGAGTTACATTTAAAAGGCCGAGCTATTTATGGATGAAGTAGTCCTAGCAAAGAACCCAGTAAACTGTAAACCAGTAAGAAGAAAGGGCCTCTTAAAGGCAGAATATCCTTATATTTCATGGGAAGACTCCCAGAAAGTTGTAAGACTACAATATGATTTTGTATTATGCAGTCCATAAAGTTGAAGGAAATGTTGAGGGACTTTTTCATTCACTGAATTTCTGTCCAGGAGTTCATTCTTGGGCAGCTTCTATTTTTTTTTTTTCTTTTAAATTAAACAAAAGCCACCTTATAAACAGATCCCTCTCAAATTTATAAAAATTTACAAAAAGCCAGGGCAACAAATTTAACACATTTTTTTCAGATTCATCCTCTCTCATCCGTCACTTAAGTCTTCTATGTGTGACCAATTTTCGTATTCCCGGGGGTCATTTCATTTAAATAATTAAAATATTTCTGACCTAAAAGAAATGATAAAGCAAAAAGAAAGTGCTATAAAAAAAGACTTGAAGAAAATTAACAGATGATGTATGTTTCTATGTGTCCTATTGATAATCCCTTGGGCCTTTAGATCAATCTTGTGCATCTGTTTGAGGGTCTGACCCAACTTGAGTTCTTTTAAATATTCTTATGAACATCTCCATTCATTTTGATGGGCCAAAACTAATTGGAAAATATTGAACATTTTTGAAAGTAAAAGAGTTAGAAATGTGAAACACACTGGCACAGTACTCCTGGAAATGCTGAACAGTTTAAAATTTGAGCTATGAGTATTGTTGAAAATCTGCGGGAGGGTTAGCAGGCCATAAAATGAACCCAAGAATAAGTTTAATGAAGACAGATTTCTTGACGTTGAAATGTTTCGCCCTACGCATTTCAACTTAACGACACATGCCGCAGTGCTGATTTGACAACTCAAGAACTTTCATCAGAAATCACCAGAGATGAAGCAGCTAATAAGAAACATTGACTTCAAGGGAATTATTCAAGTGAATATGATTAATTTGACAGCCTAAGTGGGAGTGAAAATTTAGCAAAAAAGACATTAATATTTGGATACAAGTGCTTCAGTTCAGTTTAAAATAAAATAAAACAAGAGACAAGTGAAGAGTTAAGATTGTTAATTGGTCTCTCTGTGTTCATAAAAGTGGTTTCAATTAGTTTAAAAAGAAGTCTTTCTTTCCTCAAGGATAAAAAAATAACATATCGGCCATAATTGGGCACATTATCATGAGTTAGCTCATCAGTCCTGGTTCTCGCTTATGAGTGTTACTGTAACACTTTAATTGTATTCATACCCCAAGCACTGCCAAAAACTCAAAGAATGACACATGAAAAGCAACAAATAAAAAAAAACTTTTATTGTTATCTCAGGAATACAGTTGACTGCTGTGCACAGCACATACGTACAAAAATAAAAGGAAAAAACTTTAATATCCTTACTTAGCATTGTCTGTTTTTCAGAAACAAATAACTGAAGTTTGTTTCGTCTTCATTTACAGTCATCAGCAAACCAAAACTAAGGCAGAGGGTGAGGTATATGAAAACAGAGATGAGAGGAATCAAGCGAAGCTTCACTCCCTGTCAGAGCTGGAGTTAAAAAAACAACACATGAAGCACACTCCCCAGTTAAGATCAGGGCTCAGGCAAGCCAATACATCAAACATTGTTTAAAAAGATTTTCCTCACCATGAATGGATTCAAATTTAAACTAGGATAAGCCGTGGAGAGGAAAAATGATGACACTTTTTGGTCAAAGCTTAAAGGTGGGCTTTCTTTTTAGACCCAGACTGTCGCTCTTTTAGGGATCCAGCTGGTCTGGACAGAAAAACTAAAGCTTATGAGCGAGATGTCTTTAATAAGGTGCAGCTAAAGATGTCAGACATCTCAACTGTGAGGTTGCATGAGAAGAGCTTGTTGCTGTGCATGTGCCAAGTTCATTTCCCCACCTTCTTCAGCTGAAATGCTGAAAATGTAAAAAAAAAAAAAAAAAGTGTGCTGTTTCAGCCTAAATTCAGATGATATATTCCCAGTGAGAACTCTACATCTGTTGTATTTCATGCTGCCTCATCTCCAGCAGCAACAAGTCTTTGTTTGAGCCAAGCTCCTGATAAACCTGCATCTCTGCATAATTCAAAGTATCCTTAGAACAAAAAAAGAAAGATTCCCAACTACGAAAAAAATACTGTCATGAATTGACCTGTGCATGAAGACAAATGAGCAGCAGGTGATACTGCGTCAGGATGTGGTAAGAAAGTGTCTGGGGTCCGGGCGGTGCCCAGTACATGTAGCAGCCTCCAGAGGATGAGTGTGCCATCCTGCAGGAGTGGAGTGCAGCAGCAGAGGTGAGGCTCTGCGTGACTCTGCTCCTCACACACTGCATTAACTCTGCAGATGCCCCCTCCCCAGAAATATCCCGACACCAGTGCTTGGAAAGGGGAGGGGACGACATATTATGGAGCTGAATATTAATTCAAATTTTAAAAAGAGAGAGCAACCAGTGATGAGCTCAATTTAATGCTTTGGTTGCTTTGGCGTTAACTTTGATCAAAGCGAATTTAAAATCCATATACCATGGAAATAGTTTGACCAGTACAGCTGAAAATCCACGGCCACTGGGGTCGAGGCCAAGGCCGGTCCGTGACTCTGACCTTGAACTAAAAACGGCTGAAAGGAGAGGAGGAAGCTCCTGGGTTACAGCCGGAATCCCAAGGTCCCTGCCTGCAGCTGGCGAGGGCTGGTAAGAGATAGAGATGTGTGCTGAGGGGGAGAAACTCAGGTATGCGGGAGGCTGCTTGTCATCCTGGCAGATTCACATTCCTGCAGGGGGTCTGACGAACAACAAAGACAGCGTGCCGGCTCCTGCGCATACGTCTTTCCTGGATTTAAATAGTCCTGCTTCCTCTCTGGCGGCAGGAATGGACCGAGGTGAGATTGAGGTTTTTAGGTAAACAGCTGCTAAAGCTACGTGAAGGGATGAAGATTTAAAAGACTTAAGAAGTGAGCAAGGCATGGGAGCATCTTTGGAATATGTATGATACCTCCACATTGTTGTACAACAGCAACGAGTGTACAAAGTAGAGTTTGTGTGCACCTTTGTAAGCAAACTGCTGCCATGCATACAAATTCTAAGATCAATAACTTGTCACATTGCAAAGATGCTCTCTTAATGCTCATTTGCCACCATATGAATGGAAACTAAATGAGTAGACATGAGGCAGCTTGTTACAGTGAGCATCTCATCCACCATCTGCACTGTCCTTCAGTTCTTCAGGGCACACCATTGACTCATCTATAATTGCATTTAAATCTGCCTCAGGCTCACAACACCTCGCTGCCACTGCAGTGCTGCTGCAGAGCACACAGGCAGCCTGCAGAAATGTCCCAGGGGGACGCACAAACTCCAGCAAACACATAAAGTTGAATCAAAATGGACAAATTGGCATGGGAACAATTCGCACCGAAACATGTTGGCACCATCATTGATGGTTCGCTGTGCACCCTGAACTCTTTTTGCCTCATTCAGGCAACTGCAACAAAGCAGCGTACAAAAAGCTCCTGAAGTCTTCTTCTTCTTCTGCATTCGTGATTATTTACATCGTTTTTCGTGGACATCATGTTGAAGAGCTGCTGAAGCTTATAAAAAAAACAGCAGCCCACTTTATTGTAGGAGCTTTTTCAAGACAATGTGCAGTTTCTACTGTCGCAAATCTAACCACTCAGTCGATTTCTTGTGCAAGCCAGGTCCAAAAAGAAAAAAAAAAGCTCTCCATGCTTTGATAGATAAATATCCCACCCTGTTTATCAGCCACATAGTCAAACTTATGGCCTCGTGCCAGGTTCTATGGCGGACCACTCTCTGGTCTCGACCACAGATTGTATATTACTTAATCGATCTAATTACAGAAAAGAAAATAAACCAGAGATAGTCCACACCCCCTCCTCCTCTGAGGCCCTCTGCAGAGTGTCAGCCCTATTTCTGACTCCAGCGGGTGTCTCTTACATGCAAGTTTAAGGGGGCCACAAGTGGGAACACCAAGGCACCTTTAAATCGTGCAGCAAAGGTAGTGCATTTAAGTTTTTACCCCCACTGCCGGATATCAAGCAGGGAGCCACCAAGCGCTTTCAGAGGTTTGAAAGAAACAACTAACTCAGCAGATATTTCAGCTAAAAGTCCATGCATCCCTTATTCTAGTAAAGTGGTTCTTTGAGGTAATAAAAAGTATTCGTTTCACTCTTTAAAAGCACAGGATACAGCTCATCCCTCAACTCAGAAAAGGAAGTGACACGTCGTTCGGTTACAGCAAGCACCAAGGTAAAGTGAGACAGGCAAAGGCTTCAGCTCTCCCCGTCCATAAAAACAATAAGCAGCACGGTACATGTACAAAGATAGCTATCCAAATATACAGATATATAAACAGAATAAATATTTGTGTTTTCTCTTGCAGTCCGTCTGTAAGTGTATCATGACTTTGCATTTCTGTGTTACCTGGAAGAACATCCACATGTGCAAATTAATGAGTTATTGCCAGTTTCTCTCATAGCCGCGGGAGGAAATGTGTGACAGTCATGGCGGTGGTGGCCTTGTTGCCTCTCTTTGCGCGGCCATGCTTGCTGAGGGCGATATAGAAGCCCTTGTAAACAAAAGACTCATAGGCGTTGTAGTTGTTGGGCAGCAAAGTCTCCTTGAACTTACACTCATCCACGAAGAATCTCTAAAAAGAATGCAAAACGAGAGAGAGAGGGAGAGAGAGAGGAGAGACAGGGTGAGTAAATCTCATGACAGCACAGGATGATCATCACAACATATGCATGGTTTCTGCATGACCTTTACTTTGGCAGACAGCCGGCCTACAAAGCATGCTTTGAGGGAAACTGGAGGAGGTGGCATGTTGTTGCAAAAAGAAATGCCCGTTTCCAAAGCAGATACCAGCCTCCTGCTTTAACTCCCAGATAATCCCTAATGATTAAAATAAACTAGGATGGACAGTAAGACGGTTTGTGTAGCATTAGCAAACAGAAACACATTATGGCTGAGGAAAACTGTGAAAGTTACATGCATTTTGCTCCATACACAAAATTTAAATCCCATTATAAAAAATGAACTGTTTATATTTAACATTTAAAGCTTAACCTCTACTTCATGTCCTTAGAAAGGCTTCTCTGAAAATGGTAGAAGTTAAGACTTAAAGCTCCTTTAGGAACTTTTTGTTCGTGTTAATTTTCTGGTTCTGTACATGGGGAGGACAATCTCACCTTGTTGTATCAAAACATTCAAATGTACAACTTAGTGTAAATATTTGCCTTGGAAAAAGTCCAAAATTACATGTAATTAGCATGATAATGTTCACCTGGTGCTACTCCCACCCCCTATATCAGTCATATATTACAACATGGACACTTTGGCCATGGTCTTTTTATGAATGTCGCGTCTTCTTTCAAAGGTCGCAAAAACATTTATCTCATTCTCTGCCTTTTAAAGAGCGAGCTAAAAAATCCTCACAGGAGCTTTAAATCTGTGCCCACAATAATGAAAATGGAGGAAAAATGGTACAAGTCCAGGAGAACGTATTTTGGGGAATTTCACTTTTGAGGTCTGAAATTTTAAGTCCTGTGCAAGGGGTTCAGCAGGTCTTTAAACATACTTGAGTAAGTGCGCATACACCTACAACAGCAATAAAAAATAACTATTTCTGGGTTGTTAATTTTAAAACTAGAGCTGCTGCAGAGTAGGAGTCAGATAAAGCTTTTCATTTAAAACGTGCACATAGGCCACATGTATCACATTGACCCTGCAGTCCTAACAAAGACGTTTTGTATGTCTTATTTTCTCAAAACTCTAAGGAGCTTTTGTTTTCTTTCGTATTTGGTGCCCCCTGTGGACAAAGTGATACAGCTCATCTTTCTTGCTGAGCCTGTCATGTATATTCATGGAGAAAAGTTTTTCCTGGTCTTTCCCATCGTAAAAAAATCCTTTTCACAAATTTACTGTGGGGAATATTAAAGTATTGTACTTTTAATGGACTTGATTTAAAGTGGTTGTTGATATTTCCAACAAAACAGAAAGCATATACATATTTGAAAACTACTTCTTTAAGTATTTGCTCTGATGCCCACATTTTTGCAAATTAAAAAAACTTGAAAGTGTTTTTTTTCCCTACTTTGATAAATGCTAAGAATAAAGACAATATATAAACCAAAGTTCCAACAATAAAATGTTACTTTTTTTAAATTATGACACATTTCTATATTTTAGCAAACAAACAAAAACTTAAGAGTAACACTTAGATAGCATTGTACTCAACAAATATTACACTCTACTGCTTCTTATCACTTTACTTAGCTTAACAGTGCAACAGCATAAGTCTGAGGAACAGTTTTCTCGACCTGTATTTATCCCATTTCACAGAATAATTGACATTAGGCTGATCAAAGAGTGTTTTTCTGAAACATACTGGATGTTGTCTAATGTACATTTCCCAGCTTTATCAAGGCTTTGCACATTTGACACAAGAAACATGCAATTGGAAAAAAAATTAAAGCTCCTGTGAGAACTCGCTAGTTTGTTATAATTCTGGCACCCCTCGCATGAAAAGTGATAGTGAAGTGTTTTCTGACCTAAAAATGAAATAAAATAAAAGTTAATTCACAAAAAAATTTAAGACGAGGCTGCAGCTTACTATTCATCACTTTGTCTGACACCTACCCCCAACCATTGTGTTCAAAGGTTCCAATTCAGTAGAAGAAATAGCCAATTCTGATGCTCATTGTTTTCTTTGCTTTTGTGGATCATAAAGATAAATTGCTATTAATTTCAGTCTGTTTCATAACTAGCAGCGAAATCCTCATAGGAGCTTTAAACACAGAACTGTGCTAAGTCATTAGCAAAACTATTACTCCACTAGTTTTAGATGCAAGGCTTGTACTTGTAGTGGAGCGCTTTTACAGTGTAGTAGTGCTGCTTTTACCTCGATATGAATACTCTTAGCAGAACATTTTGACATTAAAGCATTCTCCATTGGGACTCCTGTGAAACCCCCCTATCATCAGAGCGTATTAATAAACACAACAGTCCTCATAAACCAACAGGATGCAGCGGCTCCATGAACTCATCTTACACTGAGCAGGATGTGTGTGTATGTGTGTGCATGTGTGTGCGTATGTGGTTACGTGTATGTGCGCGCACCAAACGTACCGTTCCGTATAACCTTCCCCTGCTGTTCATTGCGACAAACAGCTGACTCCTCACACCGAACAGGCTGATGACTCCTCGGTCCACTGTGGAGATCTCTATGAGACCTAGAGGAGACACAGAGTTAGGAGGGTGTCACACTGAGAGGTGGCCTCTGCAGCACTGATGGGTGGAACCCTGCAGGTGCATTGCGACTGGATGATGATGATGCTTTCTCGTGAACATGCACCTTTGAGCAGTTTAAGCATTCAAATGTCCTATGAGTGCGGTTTACTGCATACTGAGAGTGTGTGCGTGCGTTTGTGAGTTTGTGTGTGTCCTGCTGCAGGGTAAAAATAAGTGAGCGTCTAAACCGGGTCCAAGCATTCATGTCATGTTTTTGGCCTGGGAGGATATTTCGCACTGCACGGATGCAGGACTCAGTACACTGTTTTTGCTTTCGGAAACTTTCAACCACGCCGACACCTCTTATTAAATATCATGCTGGACAAGTGACCCGCGCTAACTTTCACACAGCCACGCACACGCGCATAAGGTTACGCTCTTTTTCTGGATCCGGCTACAAACTCACTGTATTGGTTCTCATTGTGTGCTCCGCTTATCCTGCCGTCCGGAAGCACCTGCAGGTGAAACCCAATGCCCACGTTGCAGTACAGTCGCCGCACTCTTTTGATGCCCTGCAAATAGTCACTCTCCCAGTTCAGCTCCGATTTCCCCCCAGCTATACCCAGATAGGAGCGCGAGAAAAGCGTCTCCCACTTCTTTTCCAATAAAGTCGCATTAGTCCTGCTCGGAATCGGATAAGAAGAAGCGATCCCCCAGAGAGAAGTCCACAGTACAAGAAATGCCGGCAGCGTCCAGTGCGTCCTGGCCCCGCTGGACATGCTGTAGAGGCACCTTTGCGCAACGGCCATCCAGTTTACCTTTGGGGCACGTGGTCAAAGTTACCTGCCCTAAAAATGCAACTCTTCTTATGTTTTGTCCTTTGGCATGGTGGCGGTAAAGGTTGATTTGGGGATCAAGGCAAATCAAGGCCCCATAGCCCGAGATGTGAGCAGCAGCAGCAGCAGGAGGAGGAGGAGGAGAGGCACGGAGCGCGTCGGAGCTTGATTTGGTGCCGGTGGCGATGATCATCTTTCGCCGCTCCGCGCCTCTGCTCAGGCAACGCTGGCCGTGGAGGGGACAAACCACTCACCGCAAAACCAGCTCACCTTGCCCGACTCTCACATCCTAAAATGACATCACTGTGACTTCACAGCTGCGCCCCCCATCAAAAGTAGGAGATGGGAGGAGGAGGAAGAGATAGGAGGAGAGAGAGAGTTTCAGGAGCCCAGCAGCAGCAGTTCTGATAGGAATGATGGGGGGTGCAGCACCTTCACATTAGCGGCAGACAAGCGAGACAAATTTACAATACGCGCTTCCTGAGGCACTTTTCAAAATAAAAACCTCATCAGTGTGAGTGACTCAACTTTTATTTCTCTGACACTGCATTGAGGCCATGGGAAAAAGTTCACCTTCCAACATGTATCAGACAAATAATGACTGAATTAACAAATGTGCTTTCATACAGAGCTCAAGCAGCCACTGTGATTTTACACTATTCTGTTAATCAATGCCAACAGTTTCCCATAAAACTATGAGCATGACCGGGAACAAATGATAGTTTTTGTACAACCTCTTTGAAAGAATTCATACCTTTAGTTGATTTTGGACCAGGGATGGGTGTTGATCAGATTATACTGATACCAATGCCCCTATTGATTCTTGATGGATTCACTTGTCAATCCCTCCAGTGACTTTTCTGTGCACAAAATGTAGGCTTTGCAGGTTTTTTGAAGAGGAACTGGTCCTTGATTCCCATACCCTTTTTTGGATAATGCAGAAGGAAATTTGACCTCTTCCTATTGATAGTGTGCTGAAAGACATTAGTCTCCATCTTATGCTCGTCTTGAGATTTGCTAAATAACATCAGTTACAAGGCACAGATTTGCACAGCAAAGGTTTGGAAAAAAGTGGAGGAACATCCTGTCCTGCAAACCGGGCAATTGCAGCTGTGCTTCGTAAGTTATTCTTGAAGTTGACAGATGGTAATATATCACATAAACTCTTGGCCAGTTGATAAGCAGGATAAGTCACGAGGTTGCGCTTTTATTCTGTAAGTAAACTAACCTACTTTATCTGTCTTCCCTTTGCTAATTGTGGCTGATGTGACACACACACTCCTCCTCACATGGGAGACCTGCAGGAGGGGTGTGTGTGTGTGTGTGTGTGTGTGTGTGTGTGTGTGTGTGTGTGTGTGTGTGTGTGTGTGTGTGTGTGTGTTTCATTGGCGTTGAGCAATCATGGGATGGATGGATGGATACAGTGTCCAGAACCCAAATCGGGACGGTGGTCATATGTCCTGGCAGCCTGCTGCCTTATTTAGAAGGAAGGTGTAAAAACAGTCACAGCCAGTCACAGGAGAGCAAGTGGCAATCCTGTCCAACACTTCCTTTGCTGTTTGTTCAGGAAGTTTACATAACCACATATTTTGCCTGGTCAGATTGCACTTTATTATTGTAAGTAACACGCCCCACGGGTAACACAAATATATTATCATAGGTGGTGACTGTGTTGAAGCCCAGTCAGGAAACAGTTGCTACAAAAATTTGGGGAATAATGTCCATGGCAAAAAAAAAAATTACTGTTTGAAAAAAATAACAATTTTCTTTTTTATTTCCTTACAAAGGCTGACATTCATACGTCTGAGCTAAGTGCACTGGGTTCACCCTCCTTTACGTCCCTGTTTGCATCCCAATCTGCAAGGTGCTACCAGTATAGGCAGTTAAGACTCTGGGGAATTCCCAGCACGTCACAGAGCAGCAGGCTCAGGGGCCCAAAGGTGCTCTCTGCTGCCAGGGAGCCTCAGGCCCACCTTAGCAACCAAAGAGGATAAACTTGTTGCTGATAAACAGCGAGACAACCCATGATGGGAAACCAACAAACAAACAAAACGTTTCATGCAGACTGCAAAGAGAAGAAACAGAAACTGGAGCACCAATGTGGGTGTTGGGTGATTATGGGTTGTTTTTATGCACAGAAAAATACATTAAAAAGGGTTACTGCATGATAGTATATTGTAGTTAGTGTGTAATTCAAATTTTCTGACTTTTTAAAAAATTTTGCTGCAGCACTGCAGATTTCTCACATTTGGAAACCCGTTATATCCTATTTTCAGTTGAAATTAGTGCAAAAGTAATGCATCAAATATTTAACCTGAAAACTTACTCTTTTATGAAAAAGTAGGCTTGTTTTGATGCCAGTGATATCTTTCAAAAAAAGTTTAGGTCGCAACAAGTAAATAGAAAAGTCTGTGTGATGCAGAAGCAAAGAAACAGAACACTAAAAGTGCCATTGATTTCAGCAGTTTAATGATAAGAAGAATGCTTCTCAGCTAAGAATTAACAATGTGGAGATTTCAATGTACACATCAAAAAATATCACAAAAAGATCGAGAGAATTTCTTGGCAAAAACTAGGACTGGATGAAAAACAAACTCTGACTCTGTAGTGGAAGTTGCTGCATGGACTCACCTCTAAGGATCACTGTCTAAGAAATGAAGTCTGAAACTGTAACATGCAGACAGGGATACTCATGTGAACATGACTCTGAATTTCTGATGAGATGGACTGAGTCAGACAAGGAAACTATCACATGATGAGTAGAATCAAAATTTGACATTCTTTTTGGAAATCATGGACGCATTCAACAGACTTGAACATGAAATAATGCATCATACTTTTTTGTGCAAAGTGCCATTTTTTTAACCCTTGATCATTGACATGTGAGGCAGAGTCTTTCTCCTGACAGAACGGAGTACACCAGCATGTATTGGTGCCACCGGAGCAGATAGACTGTATCACATTGAATAGCTAACTAATGAAACGGCCGCTTGATTTGCTGAGCAAGCACATGGCGATGCAGTCCAAGGCAACCAACGGCCTGAATAGACAAAACCACTGTGTTATTGACAGAGCGTAACTTCAATCAATGGAGAGTGGGCACCTTTAATGAGGGAGTGCTGAGCTCCTGAGATTAATTCAGCTAATAGTGTTATACAGGCATGACGCTGAGGCTGCTGTTTGCTAATAACACCTTTCTTAGAATCTAAAACAGACACAAATGCATTTTTGGAGACATGTGTAACATAAACCCACAAATCTTTATTAGTTAACAGAAATAAGAAGCTGAGGTCACTACTCAACTCAACAAGATGTGGCCTTTTTTTAATTGACTTATTTATATTCTTGATGACTTGTTAAGCTGATGAATTTGCCTGAAATGTTTAAAAGCACAAAAAGCAGACAACTACCAGGGCGGAGGGGATTTAACCAAAGTATGTATGCAGTTTTACTCCCCTATAAATTAGTATTTTGAAATAATCTTTTTTTGCACTAATAACTTCTTTTTAAGTTATGGATTATGATCAGTTATATATCTAGACATGAGATTTTTTTGAGATCACTTAGAAATTCCTCACAGTATCTTTTAGTGTCACCTTTAACATAAGCAGAGACTGCTCAAAACATAGAAACTAAATAACATTGACAGCTGCATCTTACAAGCTGTCAGGCAAATAGAAGATAGAGACTGGGATGGAAGCTTGACTACATAGCGCACTAAATTGATTTTGCATATGGTCTCTACTTAAATGAACGAATTAGAGCTAAAGTAGAATATGAGAAACTCAAGCAGGAGTAAAGGATCTGCAGTTTACCATCATCTGCTCAGCTGTCTTTGGTGCAATAATAAGATCTATTTAACAGAGAGAGAGAGAGAGACACACACACACACACACATCAATGAAGCAGAGGGAATAGCCCTACAAACAGCTTTTGTACGTATTACAGAGGTGTGGGTAACTGGATACAGGAGGACATAAAGCTCTTTCAATTACTGTTTTATTAAAGCTGGGTTTAAAAGACAATATTGAAACAACAGCTGAGGGGACTCAGAGATTGACAGGGATTTCTCTGGAATGACATCAGAATGTCTGGCACAATAACAATCAGACAAAGCGTTTTTATATAAATGACACACAAAGACTACACCAAACCACATATTTGTAAAGGGGAGGCATCAGAGAGCAGGCAGTAATCCAATATCAGAGGGCAGTTGTTAACAGTTGCAAGAAAAAAAGGCCACAGAAAAAAAGATAACATGAGCTTGGACAGTATTTGTTGACATATACCAGTTTAAAGAGGGGGTATTTTGCCCTTCCATCTTCTAAATGCTGATGTAGTGTATCAAGGCTGGATGTCCATACTGAACTTGTTCAGATTTTCAAACTGCTACTGACTCATATGTTGTACAAATCCCGCAAGCTCAGACCTTAACATGCCTCCAGAGGGCTCACCAATCAGAAAGATGGAGGCTTGTAGAGCAGGGACCCTTAAAGAGACAGTGGATGTAACGAAGTTTTTCAGACAGAGGCTAAATGTGTGTTGTCTTAACACAGAAAAGTAGGGATTTTTTTAACCACAAGTCAAGTGAAGCTACCACAGGGGTACCGGTCATACAGCATGAAACCTAAGAATGCTAAAAACCTTCTCTTTAATGTTAAGGTAACATAAGTCAATTGTGCATCAATGCCAATTTCACATGACAGGATAATTTAGATTCGGTTTACTGCTTCCGAGCAGATGACATCCTCTACAAACTCAGCTTTCAAACAGTACTGCTCTTCCCTGCGAGAGTTAGAAAACTTTACATTATTGAGCTGATGGCAGTAACGTTGCAATCAATGGAAACCAATTGGATTTTATTCTGAGGAGCAGGGGCTTGTAAAATAGTAACGGTGCCACCCTGAATGGAGCATGGGGTTCATTTTTTGCTGAATCAGCTCATGTATAATTCAGCAGCCTAAACTGCACTGGGTTCTGCTCTTTTCCTCTGCTGCTTTGTAAAGTCGTGACACAGGGAATAGCAGCAAGTCCTTTGGGAGCTGAATACAAACTGACGTGCCTTGTCAGGAGAGCATATGCAGAAGCTGAAATGTTTTAAGAGATGCGCTCGACTTCTTGTATAATTATCGTGTCAAGCTTAGAGCAGCTTGTCAGAAGGGAGTGTTCCCAGTAAAAATATCTTTTCAAGGGTAAAGCTTGTGCACCTTGCACAGAAAGATGTGTGTGTGCTGCTAAACTGGGTGTAGAGTGACTAAGGGGAAAAAAACTGCAAGGCAGGGGTGACTTCAGTGGTGGTTACAAACCCCAAACTATGACACAGCAAATTCTCGTCTTAAAGATAAGCCATGTAATCTGTTAAAAAAAGAAAAAAAGATGTCTCTGGCTGTTTGAAATGATATCAGAGAATCATTCAGTAAGTAGCCAAAGTGAGATAAAGTCATGACTCAACAATATGCAACATCTAAAACCAGAAAATGTAACATTCACTAAAGCTACAGAGGAAAAGTCAGCTTAACAAAAAAATCTGACATTATTTTTAGGGATAGATGAGATGACTGTGCTGTTTTATTGTTAATTTCACTCCCACGACACGAAATGATCATTTCTACAAGTGTAAAGACCCAAGACATGTAGAAACTAGCACTCACAGCAAACACTGTTGAGATACATGCACTCTGGGTGACGGTGAAAGCCTCACATCAGGTCCATTGATCTCCATTTAAGTCCAGTAATCCCTTTGCATCCCATGAGAGCTGAAAGATGTGGAAAAAAATGTCTGTTTGATGGGATGTGATCAGAGTTTTTGGAACCCAACATGGTGAGCTGTGTTATTCTGAAGTGTGCAAGCTCAGCAGGGTTGTCAGCTCTTGTCAGGAATGGTTTTAAGACCACCAAAGCTGAGTTGAATTCATGTCCAGGATCAGAATTTAGAAAGACAGAGACAATCTCAAGACTTTAAAGGGATAGAGATCAAGTCCAGATGTAGATCAGGTCCCAGTGTGGTTATTTAGAATGAATAATGAGAATTTAGAAAAGTGCTGCAACTAGCTTCCTTTAGGGTTAAACAGACACTTAAAATTCAGTGAATAGATTTACTAATAGACCAAATATGAATGTCAAATTAGCACATATGGCCGGCAACAGCAATACTACTTGACAGCAGAGACACTGATAAGACTCCCTGCAGTGTCTGAAGACATTATTTGTTAGTTTTTTCTGAGCCGTGTGGATGCACACATTAGCTCTTGCCTATTATTTCGACATGCTCTTAATGAGCTAAAATAAGAAACTAGTCTAATTCTACTGTTTCGCCCTCCAAAAGTGAGGGCATTTTGTTGGTGCTACAACACTTTTGCTCTTGGTATGATTTGCAGTGAAATAAAGTACACACACTTTGTTTGTGATCTAACTCCACAGGATTAGATTAATGACCTGTTGCTGAAGGGTCTTTGCCAATCAAACTTGCCAATAAACCCATAATAATAAAGCAAACATTGATTTGATATTATTTCAAGTGTTTGGCTTATAGCTTAAGGTACACAGTCTTCATTTAAGCGCCAATAAACTCATTATTTTTGGATGTCTCCCAAAGAAATTTGTCCTGATTTTCTCTCTTCTTAGCCAAGTTTGAATTAAGGGAACAAAGTGGCAAACTTTTGGTCCCATTTTTTCTTTGCCACAACAAACATCTCCTTCAGGGCAAAAACCTGGCAGACCTACTACAGGCCACGAGGAAAGCTTTGTTTACGTGGCTGCCATACTGAAGAGTCAGGCAGTTTGGTTTATGGCTGCAGGAAGAGACAGAGATCAGAGGAGGTGTCAGCTGCTGAGTCGGCTGCCGATTCCCCTCTGGCTCCTCTTCCCTCTCTCCCAGGAACCCAACACCGGGCCAGGCCACCAGGACCGAGCAGGAGAATGCGAGGAATTCTCTCAACACATTTGCTCACTGCTTTGCACGTTCTCACCCTGACGGGTTGTGAAGGGTGCCGCCGGCCATGAGGATGCGACCACCTTGTCCCACAGTGTCTGAGCGCAAGGGTGGGCGGGAGGCGGCAACGAGTGGAGGATCAATGCAATTTGGCTGATGGGGAGAGGAGAGAGTCAGGAATGGCACACCGCTGAGAGAGTGAGTCATCCTGGACTGAGCTGCTGTCATACGGCCAGCACAACAAAGATCGGATCATTTATTTTTGTCACGGCCCCTGCTGGATGAAATCTAAACCCCCAAGGAGTTGATCAAAGGTCCTGGCATGCTGCCGGTCCTGGAGAGCAACTAATGAAACAACGATATCCAAGAATGATCCAGAAGAATCTGTGTCAGGTTGTGGATTATCCATATGCAAGTTCCTCAGTTAGTTAGTCATGTCTTTGTGAAACAGTTATTGAGAATCCAGAGGCCAGTTCTTAAACTTGTGAGCATTTTCTCATCAAATAACTTCATTTTTGTAATCGGCAAGTTAACAAAACAGGACATGTAGTTCTTCAAGGCCAATTACCCAGCTACGCTTTGCCACTTTTCCATTTTAAGGTCTGATACCCAAAAGCTAATGCTTGGCAACGCAACTTGTTTCTTAGCTGTTGTAATGAAATCAAAATTCAAAATCCTAATATGGCTGATCCTTCTGACTTTTTGGGTTTTGAGCACCAGGTGTCAGAAAAGTTAACACCAACCCCCCTAAAAACATCTGAGTCTTATCGAGCATGTTTTCATTCTGGTGATACCCAAACCTTCCCTCAACAAAAACTTTCTACTCTAGCTCCTACTGCACCTTGCACTCATCCCTCATCCCTCTCACATGTGGACATCTCCCTCTGGTGTCCGACAGTAGTTAAGACATCCAATCCTGCCTGTCTGAGGGATGATAACTCACTGCATTGCAGCACTGAGATGCTGGCATATGGTTTGACTGTAATTGATGTCACTTTACTCTGGAAAAACTAGTGAAAGTTGGTGTTTTCTGTAACAGGAATCCTCTGCACTGCTTATAAGTAAAAGATGAGTCAGGTAAACTTCATGAGTGCTTACAAAATGTAATCTCATATGTTGTGTGCTGCATGAATACTCATCTACACTCAGCAAAGTAATCAGTGTCATCCCTGCATTGCAGGTAGTGCGAGTCTGAAGTATACAGGTGAGATAAAAAAGCAAGGCTGTCATTTGATTCCTCACCGACGAGGAAAACAGAACCAGCCATGTTGTGGCCCCTGTTATCATATCTTCTCTCTACAGTAAGAAGGTTGCGGCTATTTTTATAAACTGACACAGATTACATGTTCATTTTGCAGCAGAGCCCCTTGTGAGGAAACCAGAGTCCCTGCTGTCACAAGTGCACACACACACTTATCGGTTATCAAACATAGCTGTGTGCTCTCCTAGAGAGAATTTGATACAGCTGATCCATCAACAGATGAGGCAGCAGCGAGCACAGTGCACTCCAGGCACGACGACTCATGAGTCACTGAGGTCTCATGTGCTCGTGTCCTTCTGCCCGTGACCTCCCTGTTAAAAGGTCACGCTAATGAGCCTGCTCCCCGCGTGCCCTTTTCGAGTGCCATGCTGGAGCGCAGGAAACAATGCTGTGTTACAGATGCTATTTTGAATGGTGTCACGGTGTAAAATTTATTGCCAGCCCTTTGATGCTGTTTATATCCCTGAGGTCTTGTCAACACACAAAATCATTCTGTTGATCGCTGATCCGGGGTCTGGTATTGACAAAAACGCTGCCTGAAAACATGAGAAACATCTTGTCATCATGATTCAGCAGAGGAGAAGTTGTTAAGTCTTTGCTGTGCTCTCATACTACACTGCTACAGCTCAGCTGTGGCTCAACTGGGTTCAGGTTGTTAAAGGGAGGAATAAATGCAAAGCCCCAACTCCTCTAATCCTACAGTCCTGGAAAAGACGTTCACTCTATCAAAAAAAATTTTTTTAACTGCGGCGTCAGAAAAAACAGTGATATTTAAGCTCACTCAGCCTTGATATTTTTGACTTATGACTCGTGTGACACCACTTGAGGCAATTCACAAAGTCTTGTGCAGACTTTTCAGTTGCCGTTATAGATTTTTTTCGCTGCAAAAAAATTTACAAATGCATCTAAAAATGCACAAAAAAGCACTACTTTTGATCAGCTTTACTACTTTATTGTTTCTTACCAATGCATTAAAATTAATTTGTCTTTCACCACTAACTAAATTAACCCTGTGGAGGAGCATATTTGATGAAATGATTCCTCACTTCACTCAAGCTTGAAACAAAGACTCAGTTTCACACATTAACGGGAAAAGTTTTCAAGTAAACAAACACTGAGTTAATGAAACTTTGCATTAACCCCAAACAGTCAACAAAAGAAAAAAATATATATGTATATCAATACAATACAGAAATTAAATTCACCTTCTTTGTAGATGGCTGCAAAGACTTCACATCTTTCTGTTTAAACTTAAATGATGATGCATTTTCAACTCTTGGGACTAAAACACACTAACTCTTGAGCCGTTTATAATCTTTTACAAATAAAAACAGTATGATTTTGCAGATAATCTCAGTTTTAGATTTGAGGTGCATACACTTTTGGATTTTCCATATTGATTCTTTACCACATTAGGTTTATTGACATCCAGCCATATACTTTGTATATGTTTTGAACAAATTTTCTGCTGAATAAGTTGGAAAAACATGACTACTTCACAAATCTTGGAACAAAAAAAGGTACAGACAAAAAACTCAGGTGAGCTCAAATTTTTCAATGTCTCACTTGCTGTTGTCAATTAATAGTACAGACGATCTCAGAACTCAACCAACAAAGGTGTCTCACATCAGCAGGAACAAAACAAAACATTTGCTCTGTTTTAGTTTGACAAAATTAGATGAATGTGTCGATAAACTGGTGATCAATGATCTCTAAACTCTCACATGAGCAGCTCTGTACTCATGCAACTGTCTTGACAATGTGCTAAATCGTTAACATGGGAATCTCCTCCATCTCAACCATCCTTCCCACCTGACATGAGGCCATCACCTGTGACCAGAGTTCACGAGCCGAAAGGTCGCAAGCTTGAGCTTGAGCGTGTACTATAAATACACCAATATATATTTAAAATCAGAAACACCATCACTGCCAGCCACAGTCAGTATGATAGAAAGTTAGATGGAGGGATGGGACATTGTCTTCTTCAGAACTTCTTAACTTAAGTTGGTGGATTCAGAAGCCCACACTTCCTTAAATCTCGTTGTGATTGTGTCTCTCTAGTCTCTCATCTCCCTTGCAATTAGCTCTGTGGCTGCCGCGTGTGTACACACACAAACACAAAAAAAGAAAAAAACAGGAGTCAGTGAAAGCATACACTACAGATTACGGGGTTTTAGAAAACAAACTCCGGAAGCCACTGATTGACAGATGTGTCTGCCCACTCTGGTTCCCTGGCTTAGGCCGTGGCTGCTGTGGCTGTGCTGTGGTTGCCACTGGTCCATGTCTGAAGACTTCTGAGGCAGGGCCATTTCTAGGTTACAACAACACCACCACAGTGACACTGCAACGCCGGATATCCGAAACACTTGGGAGGCTCATCAAGACCAATTTAGTGCGAGGCTTGTAAATAACTAGTGCCCCCCTGCAGAACAGTGATGCATCTTCTTTCTAACAGACGTTTTATACAACTCATGAAACACAAAATTTACAAGCAGCATATTGAACAAAACACCCATTTGGGAGTCTTTTATCATATTCAAAGCAGTCATATCGATATTTTATGCATCTTTAATAAAATATGTCAATATTTAAAAAGGGCAATGTATTTTTTCTTTGCTCTGTGAGGAATGTAAATAATAACACTGCAGCGTCCGGAACAACCATACAAGGTCAACGGCGCTGGACTAAGAGCGCCCCCACACAAACTACCACTCTGGGAGGCTGTACAGTGCATAATGATGGTATTCACATCAGTGGTTGAGGGGGAAAGCTGCCTCCTGACCACTTCCAACTAACAAGCTCAAATTAAGACCGATGATGACCTCACGACTGCCAACTTGGCTGGTAAATCCAGCAGGATGTCTAACTCCAAAATACTGCCTGTATGTGCCACAGATGGACAGTTACGTGTCACATCAATATCTTGTTGCAGAAAAGGTGTATTTACTTTATATTCCACTTTAACAAGAAATGGCACATTTTCAACATTTCTGATAAAATTCAAAAATTGATGTCTTTTATTGGTAAAAACTCAGGACAGCAAGTGTACTGGTGTTAATTTTGAGTATAGAAGTATCTCATTTGACTAAAAGGGAAAGTATTTTCCTTCTTCCAACAGGGGTTGTATGAGGTACTCGTCAATAGTAGAGTTTCCTGTCAGCTCTGCCCTTCGTTGAAAAACTAGCTGAGGCCAGAGAACCATAGGGGATGTTAGGCTATCAATTGCTGCAGACAGGATCAACTCTCCCATGTAATTTAGCTAATTTTAACAAACTCTAACCAAAGGACTATTCTCAGTATAATTATGTGCTATATTCAAACGTTTTTTTTTTGGTTTCCTTTGAGAGCACACGTGTCTTCTCGGACAAGACAAATGCAAGTTTTTCTGTGCTTTAGCAAAGCTGACCATCATCTCCTGGGGCTTATACTGTACACTTACTGTTGACAAGTACCCAAACAGCCCCCACAACAGGTATACAAAGCCACTTAGAGAAATAAGAAATGTCTTGGAACATTTGCTGTATTCACCTGAATTATACGGATGAACTTTTTATTTCTAAGGTATAACAAGCAAAGAAAAAAGAATTGTTTCAGTACATTTTACTCTCTGCATTGACTGTAACCTGTATGTCTTTATAGTTAAGTAGACCCACATTACACGCATTACATTATAAGTATCGTCGTGTTTTCACCGATATCACCGAAACTGGTGTAATTAGGCAAGGAAATGGACAGAGAATGAAAGTTTTAAAGTTTTATCTTGAATGTGAATACTATTTCTAAGATAAATACTTGGGGCGACAAAAAAAATGAAATAATTTTTGAGAGTTTTGTTGCATGAAAATATTCAAAATGTTGCCCAATGTTGGTATGTCATGAGAAAAAAGTTTAAATGTAATGAGAAAAAAGATGAGATGTTATGAGAAAACAATTGGGATATCATGAGAAAAAGTTGGAATATCACAATTTAAAAGTCATTGTATTATAAGTAAAAAGGCCATAATGTTATATATTATGAATTGAAATGTAATGAAAAAAGACAAGATGTAAAAAAAAACAAAAAAAGGCAATACGGCACAGGCTCAAGTTATAATGTTATGTGAAAAAGAGTTATAATGTTAAGGGTAGAAAGTCATTGTCTTATGGATAGTAAAATCATTAGAATCATTAGAAAAGGCCAAGACATCAGAAAATAGGATATGTATATGCCCAAAGTCATGATGTTGCAAAGAAAAACACATTACAGAAAAAAAGTTGTCAAGTCAAGAGAAAAAGTCATACTATTATGAGTAAAAGGGTCGAGTAATGCATAAAGATGGTACAAGAAAAAGAGTTGCCACAACATGAGTAAAGTCCTAATGTCATTGGAATGTTTTATAAAAAATAACAGTAGAAGTAAACAGAAGGCAAAATATTTTCCCTCAAAATATTGTTGTATAGGAAGAAATTAAAAAAGGAGGAGCAGAGTGATACTCCAGGGAAATTTCTACTTTTAGTTAAGTGGACCATGTATACAGAAGAATACATGCTATTGTCTGCCAGTAGTCATGTGTATTTGTTTGGGAACATGCAGTGAAGTGTATGAGTGGAGGCGTTTAGATTTTCACTCCAAAAACATAAACAAAATCACTTCCTGTTCTGAGTTATAAAGAGATGTACACATGGAGTAGAGCCAGATAAACAGGATTGTCATCTTTAGGTGAAGTTTAAGATTCCTCAGGTGTTCAACAAGTCACCTGTGCCACTACCAGTTGAAGTCTGGAACACAACATAAACATCTATATGTGTGGTTGGAAGCGTGATGTTGTGACCGCAGTGTTTGCATGACTGGATCTGATATTTTGGTCACGGCTGTAGGCAGTGCTGGAGGAGTTCAGGAATGTGTGACCACAGAGCTCTTTGGCCCCACGGCTGCACGTCTTCCTCCCTTGTCTGGGTCCAAAGACACGGAACATCACACCCCTGAACGTCTCCTTCAGGTCCACTGTGTGACAAACCGCAGTCGACTGCCACCCACTCACAAGCTGGAAAATGACAACCCTGTGCTCTTGACGGCTGAGTTCAGTAAAAACTGAGCAATTTCCCTTTTTTTTGCTGCACTTCAGAGGGAGTCGTGATTGTTTCCGCCCTGAGTGTGGGCGAGTGTGCCGCTGAGGACATGTCATGTTCATGTCAATCAGCAGGTTGGAGTCAGTACCACTGTGACACTGAAGCATTGGCCTCCTGCTGCCACCTTCTGGACTGCTTCACTGGACATAGCCTCATGAATGTCACTAAATTAAAAGAAACACATATCCTTACAGAGTGAACACTGTAAGACTGTTGCTTTTATTTAAGAGCTTGGTTAAAATCTATACATTGACTTTTACATCATTATCCAAGCTGCACCTGTATGTTTCATTTCAAATGGCCTCCATGATACTTTAATTCTACTTGACTAAAAAAACATGTAACCTTTGACTCATCAGTTCAGCTGAAGTAGGAAACCCATACAGTTGATTAGCTATAGTACATCTAAAAGGACAAGATCATGTTTAAAATATTGAAAATTTTGACTTCGCTTGCCTTGCAATTGATGTAATAATATAGAGGGCCAGTTTTCAGTAGAGATATAAATATAGCTGCAAATCAACACTTATAAAAGTATTTTTCCAATAACTTCACAAGCACTCTCTACATGCTTTCTTTATAGTTTTTTTCTCCTCATTGCAATTATTTATTTTCTATGAAAACACAAATGGAGCTGCTACTAGACAAAAGAAATAGTTCATTTCATTGAAATAAGGCAAACTGGTGTGAATTCTCTGCTACATGAATACTGTTTGTAAACAATCTTTATCCAATTTTTATTTAATTCCTTTGAATGGTTTGAGATTCTGTTGTATAGAAGCTGGAAAGTATGTGTGCTATCTTAAAATGTCAATCTGAAATCTGAGGTCATTTCTTGAATCCACAAAGTTTCTGGAATAAAAAATTGTTTTCTGTGATTTTATATATATATTACATGTTATTCAACCCTTTGTTGCATGAATTATGAGTCAGTGTCAGGATTTTTCCCTTGAGTGTTTTTATTTGTCGTCAGGCAAAAAAAGTTTTCCTTTTTTTTTCAAATAGTTGTAACTGAGCATTCAACATAAAACAGTGTGAACTTAATGTAAATATGACTTATTTCTTTGTTTGACTTCTTTTTTTTTATTTGGTTATTTCATAAATAATCTTTTTTTAGTGCTTCGCGAAACATTTTAACTGTCTTTCTCCCATTTTAACATGGAATAATTTATAGCTTAAAAGCTTTTTCACCCTCAAATGTTTTGTCTTGAACTTTTAAAAAATATATATATTTTTGGGGGGAAAAAATTGGAAACATTTTTTCAGGCCCTAAGAAGAATAAAAGTATGCTGACACAGGCTGATATGAATTTTCACCACATGAACCACTGAATTTAGGAGTAAATAACTCTTTAATATGTGTCCACTGTAGTGACCACTGTGCACCACGGGGTTAAATTTAGTTAGTAGAAAATTTGTTTTCTCACACTGTCCACCAGTAGGTGGCAGTAACACACTAACAGCTGTTTGTCAGCCGCTGAAAAATAAACCAAAGTAAAAGACAGTTACGTCACATCCCCTCGGTTCAGGCGGGCTGTGTGAAAAACAAATTTTCTCTGGAAGCTTTACAAACTAAAATTATTGACATAGTTTTACCTTTAAGTCACCTAAAGTCAACACACGGAGTCTGTGAATTTCGGTAAAGTGACATAAATTGATGCTGCGTCACCAAACAGGACTTTGATTACGGTGTTGATGTAACAGCTTCATTACTTAATGTGGTCACTGTTTACTATCTGAACAAAAAGAAGCATCAGCTCATCATTTCACGACATGGACCGACCATCAAGGTTCGTTCAAAGCTTTTTTTAGTCTTGTGATGTTGTCTCCTTGTCTGCTGTGAAGTTAACGCATTGTTTACTATTGACACAGGAAAACAAAGGTTGTGAATTATTCTGAAGCCAAGGATTTCGATGAAGGTGAGAAATTTTAACCTTAACACAAAAGTTTGTGTGCTTCTAAAGGTTATCTCTAACAGAATTACTTGTTGAAATTTGTTAATATCCTACATGAAAACGTGATCAGTAGGTGCGAAGACACGTGGATTAGAAAAAGTCTGACATTCAAAATGATTCTTGCAAATCTTTTTAGAGACTAAATTATATATTATTTTTGTTTTGAAGTTGTTATGAAGGTTGTTTTTAACCCATTCTCATTATAATTCTGTTATTTTATTAAATTATTTATGCATCTGATTAAATTTTGAAATTTTAATTTTTTTGATGTTTCCTCTATCTCCTTCTATTCTTTAGATAGATATTTAGCTTGTGGTCTCTTTCATTTGCAATGACTTTATCTGGCAGAGTACTTTGTAAATATTTGTTTTTAAGATGCTACATAAATAAGGTTATTATAATTTTATTTACATGTAGCTTGAAGTATCAAGGGCAATATTTCTTCAACCTCACATGTGTCAAAACCAGGGGAAAAAACTGCGGTAGATTGTTTTTGCTCTACAATCCTGAACTCAACCCTTAAAAGAACAAAAATGGCAGGGAAGAGCCTGAAAAATAAGCTTAAGGACATTAACATTAATAAAGCAGCAAAAAGTGACAAAAGGGGCTAAAATTTGGAGGAAAAACTGGGAAAAAAAGTCAGAAAGTAGCCAAACTTTGCTTAGGCCTGACATTTCTTTTTTAAACATCACTTTCACTGATTTTATGTAAAATTCTAATATTCTGAGACAGTGACGTTTTGGTTTTCATGATCTGCAAGCCATAATCATCAACATTTCAAGAAATAAAGTCTTTAAAAAAATATTCCACTCTTTTTATAATCAGTCTATATAATATGTGTGTTTCACTATCTGGAATGAGTGACAAAAAATTTTTATCTTTTCCATGATAGTCTAATTTTTGGAGAGCAAACCATTTCTTTTATGGATTTGTGGAAATCCCCCTTTCCTCCCTTACATTTGTGTTTTTCTCATTCAAATAGAAGAATAAAAAACATCTTTGTCTTCATAATAGCAACTGATATCAACAACTTGGAGAAAAATAATAGCAATGAGATTACTTTTGCAAACCGTTTCACCCATCTTTGCTGTGTATCTATGATCTGTCAGATGAGGATTTTGCTGTTGCAAAGGCTCCACCCAGCAAGAAGGCCAGGGAGGATGCACAGCAGGAACACAAGAAATCCCTGAGCAAGTCCAAATCCCAAATGTCAAACAGTCAGAACAACAGGTGAGAATCCTGGGAATTATAACAGTTAGTTTTCATTGTTATGTTGGGATGTCCAAGTAAGCTGCTTCATAAATTCTGCCAGGCTTTGTTAACTTATGAGCACAACTGCAAATGCAGTACCTGCTTCTTACTGCACTAGTTTTATCAACACTGATCCTTTTTCCACAGAAGACCCCTGGATGAGCGGTTGCATGACAGAGATCTGGAGGCAGCGATTGCACTGTCCTTGCTCAACAACACAAGTGAAGAACAGGACCAGTCTTCTCCTGCTAAAGGTATTCATTGACTTTGAAAACCCCCATCACATTTTTGAGCAGGACAGAGCCTTAACACCTGATATATGTTTAGAAGCTGTCAAGGTTCAAGTTCCTGTGGATGAAAACACGGATCCGTCTTCTTTACTTTACTCCAACTGCAGTGTGGATGTTGCAGCTTTGGGTAAAATCGTCTTCCTTCAAGTTTTTTTGAGCGCACTATTTATTGAATTTTTTGATACAGGATCAAAAAAAGAAGATAAAATGTTACAAAAATCTTTGCTTTCAGGCCTGGATGAAATCACGTCAGAAAATAAGCCAGCTGCACCTTCCAGGCAAAGAAAACCCACCACCGAGGCACCGAGGAAAATGTCCTCAGATGAAGATGAAGAGGATGACTACGAGCCCACATTAGGTAGTCACTCTTTTATACTTTTACTTCCTATTTTATTTTCTTTTGATGTCATTTAAGTAATAGAATTGCTTTTTTAGATTCAGAGAGCGATGAAGATTTCAGCGAAGCGTCTGAGAGCGAAGATGAGGAGTTCACCGTGAAAAAGTCGAGTAAAGCCAAAAAGGAGAAGGCAACTAAAGACAAGACAAAACAGCCTCAGCCTGCCGCTAAGAAAGCAAAGCAACCATCCAAACAGTCAAAGATCAAACCACAAGCAGCAGGTAGGTTCAGCTTCACCAATGTAGATTCAGTTTGTAGATGTGGTTTTGATGTCAAGTGTTTGTGTTTAACATGAACTTTGTCTCACAGCAGCTTCCACACCGGTGAGGAGTCCTCCGATGGCTAAAGTTGCACCTAAAAGACCTGCCATGACATCAACTGTCCCCAAATCCAAACCTGTAGTGTCTGTGAGCCCAGCAGGAGGCAGAGTACCCAAGTGGAACCCACCAGGTGCAGTAGTTAAATCTGTTTTGCATGCACACGAGATAGCAAGAGGAAAAGAGTCAGATGTTGAGTTTTTGGTCCTTCGTTTCAACAATTACTGTCCTCACTTTTGAAGAATTTCCTGTTTTGCAGAATTAGATCTTTATTTCTTCTTTCCCCCTTGTAGCTCAAGTTGGTAAAACCTCCAGCACATCCCAGAGTTCAACAGGGAGGTCTCCAGGTCAGGGTCTGCGCCTGGGACTGTCCCGTCTGGTTCGAGTCAAACCTCTTCACCCGAGTGTTACAAGTCACTGACTGAAGCGTCACCCGTCTGATGGTGCTCACATTTTACACCAGCTGGTTTTGTCTTTGTGCCTCTGAAAGTCAAAAGAGCATATGTTCGAACCTTCACTGTCACTACTTGACATTTTAGAACGAGATGTAGTCTCATGTAAAGCACAGAGATGATGTCATTGCCTTGAGAATTTGTTTGTCGACTCACATTTTAACCTTGACGGTGTCTGTAAATATTGTCCGCTACATCCAAGTTCACATCACAAACCCAAGATTTTTTTTTAAGTATCTTTTTATTGAACAGTTTTGTAACTTTTTCCTATTTTCCCGTTGAGACAAAATGTACATTATGTATATATGTATAAAATAAAATTAAAAGCATGTTATTGTTGTATTTATTGAGAGTTTTACTATTTAAAAATCACAATGAGCTTAAGAACATTTAATCAAAATACTAGAAGTTGTCTCTAAATACATCCAAACCAAGGTCAGTCTCTACAAATTAAAAAATTAAAGTGATTCCCTCAACTCTCATTTCCTTACCTTAAAAGCAGGATGCGGTTTCGGACAAGGCCCTCTACTTAGCCTCAACATATTAACCTTGATATTTCATTTGTTGACACTAAGTGGAAAAGTCAACAGAGGAGTTTCGCTTTGTGGATTCTTGGTTTAGAGTCATTTTCATGTCAGTGACCGAAATGTTGGAACTGCAGCCTCTTAAGCAAACATGGACGAAAGGTTACTGTAGTTGCAGTTACTGCATGGATCAGCTCCTTTCATCTTTCAGAAACGGTCTCAGAAAATAATCTCCTTGTGGGTGGAAAAACAAACAGGTTTTAAGAAGGTCTCTTTTCACTTAAGACAGCGAAAACATCAAAACTAATCCTCAAACAAATCTCAATGTCAGGACATCAGGGAACACTGTTGGGTCTTAGGGTGTGTAAGTGAAGAAGGGTGATAATGACGAAAGAAGAGGTAGAGCAACTGAAATGAAAGGTAGGAGGAATCTTCCTCCTTCGTTCCCTTGATTTAAGAGGTAATGGTTTTGAAAGAAGCAGCAGGATGAGGCCTGGCTGGATTAAAGGATCATTTTTCATCTTAGCTGGGACCGCAGCTCTGTTGTACATTAGCTCCATCAAGAGAGAGATCAACACCCACTCGGACAGACTCCAGAAAGCCCATTACAATGACTCCATCAGGGGCCAGGGGATGGTTAAGAGGATGGAGAAGATGGAAGCAAACATCGAAAAACTATGTGAGTGGACTAAACTTCTTTGAACTTGCATTTAATCCTCCAGTAAGTATTTTGTTTCTGTTTATGGCCTTCATGAGATACATTTTATTATTTTTTTATCATTTTCATACCTGGCAGGTGATTGAGTCATAAACTACATGTTGCTAAGATAGTTTACTTATACTTTTAGAGCAAAAATTTTGAAGATAAAGTTGGGTTAGAAGATAACAGGATGAATAGTTTCATTCAAAACCTCAACTGAAGCTTTACACAAACTGAACGATCTTTAAACTCCAACAGAGGTTGCAAAGGTGACATGAGAAAAAATTATTTAACAGAGTAGTGTGCAAAAATGTGGATTCAACATCATTTTCTGTCGAGTATTAACTAAGTGTCATTGCTGCTGAGGCCACAGTAAAAAAGATCCTGAGAGTTGTGGAATAACAAAGGCAAGTTTTAGACCCATAAGTACTTTTCCGGTGCTGGGGCCTGAGGATTGAGTGGCTAATCCAACACAAGATGAACTTCAAGCCGGATTAAGGCCATTACTGGTAACAACTGCAACCTTATAACCATCAGAGAGCATCTATGAGTGAAAGACTTCAAGAACAAGACATCTCTTCCAAGGCCTCCTCTCCTTCAATGCCAAAAAAATTGCCCGTTTGGATTTTCACAGAGAGGTGGAAGAAGAAGATCTGGGCTGCTTTTTCCTTCAATAGAACAATGGAGCTTCAGGTTATGGTCCTTAATGACTGAAGTCCCTGGTCTGTGTGCTGATGACTGGGTTTTTCTACGGGACAATGCTGCAGTTCATGTTGCCTGCCTGACAAAAGACTTCTTCTTCCGGAGGAATAAGCTTACTCTTTAGGACCATGCTGCACGTTCCCTGGATCTAAATCACACTGAAAACATTTGGGGATGGCAAAGGAAGTTTACAAAACAAGGATGTCAGTTCCAGACAGTGGATGCCCTTAATGAAGCCATCTTCACCAACACAAGCATCAAGCATGTCCAAACTTATTTATGAAGTGATCAACAGAGCAGTGGACCTCATCACTAAGTCCATTTTTCAACTTCTATTTGAGGGGTGGGGGTAGCTGATGAACAGTCTATACTTCCTTTTTAGTGTCGTTTTCAATAAATGTCTCACTTAAAGTCCCCTGAAAAGAATCCCTTTCAACATACTTCACATCACAGTTCAGTTTGGAAAAACTTGTGTTCTTTCATCATCAGTGAGTCTCATGGACAACATCGAGAAGAAAGACACAGTGGAGAAGAAAGACACAGTGGTGAAGGAAGAGGAGAAAAGGGTGGTGAGGAAGCTGTATCCAAACTCTTACCTCTTCCAACATTGGGGTGATGGCCTGTCAGAGGAGGAACAGAGAGAGGCTGAGAAGTTGTATCAGAGTTACGGCTACAACGCGTACCTCAGTGACCGGCTGCCCCTGAACAGACAGATCCCTGACACCAGACCCAAAAAGTAAGATGAAATGTTTGTGTCAATATCTTCAAAGCTTTTAATGTGAAAAGTTCAAAGTATGTCTAAAAAGAATTTTACTGTTTAAACCCCCAATTTTACCAAATACAACTGAACAGAGGCTACCGTGCTTTCTTGTAAGAAAGGGAAAACATATCGGCTAACTCAACGATCAGTTTTATAAATAAATCATGACACTTGGGGGGAGGGGGTGGGCCTTAAATACCAAGGTCTGACAAGAGCTTTTAAAGGGTGGGGAAAGTTTTCTTCTCAACCAACCTGGTCACTAGCTCTCAAGCCTACTTTTTCTTGCAAGTTACAGCAAATATAAAGTTTAAAGGAAACTAACAGAAACCAGCTATTTTTCCACAGTGTCAAAAGGTTGAAAGTTGCTGGACTCTTTTTAATTGTTGGTTTGATTTGATGTTGAGCTCACTTTGTTTTTTTAATCAACAATGTGGTGAGATTTTAGCCATCCATCCCTCTAAGATGGAAAAAAAGTTCAAGTCCAATTAAATATAATACAAATCAGTCTTTTGTGTAAAAACAAACAAAACTGACATTTTTGTCACCACTTCACAGGTGTGCTGAGAAAAAGTACCCCGAAGATCTTCCCAGTATCAGTGTTATCTTAATTTACCTCAATGAGGCCCTCTCCATCATGAAAAGAGCAATTCGCAGCATCATAGACAAGACGCCAGCTCGACTGCTGAAGGAAATCATACTGGTGGACGATCACAGTACTAATGGTAGGTAGACTGTTTTTCAGCCTTCCATTCAAAACCAAGCTGTCAGACATTTTTAGAGAAATTAGACAAATTTATCAGACTGCCTGTCATGGATTAGAAATTTTAGTGTCTTTTCCGAACTTGTTGAGTCAGGCTGAGTATTTCACTGATGGTCAAAATTTTCAGTTCATCAGATTTTTCTCATGCAGATGATTTGGGAGAAAAACTAGATGAGTACATCAACTTCATCCACGAGGAGCGTCCAGGCCTGGTGAAGAGAGTTCGGCACTCGGAGCAGCTCGGTCTTACACAGGCCAGACTGTCTGGGTGGGAGGCTGCCGTCGGGGATGTAGTGGCCATTTTGGATGCTCACATCGAAGTTCATGTGCAATGGTTGGTTGAAGTATTTGGTTTTCTAAGTTGCCACAGTTTTAATATCTTTATCTGTGCTTTGTTAAAAAAAACTGTGCTGAACTTTTCATGATGTTTTATTCAGGGCAGAGCCATTGCTTGCTCGAATTAAGGAGGATCGTACTGTCATCATGACTCCAGTGTTTGACAAAGTTAATTTTGACGACTTGACGCTGACTCCATACAAACCATTTGCACAAGCTTTTGATTGGGCCCTGTGGTGCATGTATGAATCCTTCAGCCCTGAGTGGACGGCTTTGAATGATGAATCACTACCTGCCAAGTAAGTTTTTGTTTTTTTAAGTCATATTTAAAAATGGCATAATTTTTCCAATTTTCCCCCATGGGATAAGTGAAAGTCACAAAGAGCATTTAATACCAGTGACCTTCTCTGTTTTCTCAAACCCTCAGCAAATGAGAAGAAAACCATATAAGATGTATTTCTCATGTCTGATTTGTTTTTTTATTTCATATAAATCCTCTTGTTTTACATGCTTTACTCAGGAGCCCCTCTATCATGGGGATTGTTGTCGCTGAGCGTAAGTTCTTCGGAGAGATCGGAAGCCTTGATGGTGGAATGAAAATATACGGTGGGGAAAATGTGGAGCTGGGAATCAGAGTAAGGATTTTGCACTGCCACAGAGTAATTTGCAATATTTCATGCAGTTTTTCCCCACTGGACTGAGGGTCTCAAACTTCACATTCATTTTTTGCAGGTATGGCTTTGTGGAGGGAGCATTGAAGTCATACCTTGCTCTAAAATTGCTCACATTGAACGGGCACAGAAGCCTTACATCTCTGATATATGGTCAATGGTGAAACGCAATGCACTGAGGGTGGCGGAGGTGTGGATGGATGAATACAAACATAATGTTAACCTCGCCTGGAACGTTCCCCTAAAGGTGAAACACACAAATATACACCTTTGGATTCAAAATAATGCTACAGAAGTTAAACTGCCCATGCTGTAATTTCTCAAACTTAAAAAAAAATCTTTTCTTTCTTGCCGTCTCAAACAGAATCATGGGATAGATTTTGGAGATGTGTCTGAGAGGATTAAGGTGAAAGAGAAGCTGAATTGTAAGCCATTTAAGTGGTATCTGGACAATGTTTACCCTTTGCTGGAACCTTTGCGAGACGTGTTAGCTTACGGAGAGGTGAGTTGAAGCTTCATCTCAGCATGAATTTGACAGTTTCATGGTCAGAGGGCTTGAAGTGTGTGAATCAATGACAAATGCTTATATGTCACATTTTCTCTTCACTGTCCATTGATAAATATGGAGTTGGTTCAGTTTGCATTAGAGCAAAAAAAAAGGTACCATAACATAGATTTATTGAAATTAGCTCCTCTCAACCTACAGCACATGATTGAATATGTATTCTGCAATTTTGGACTTTTGACTGAAGCCTCAAACCATCTCTGTCTCTGTTGGTAGATAAAAAATGAACTCGCACCGAATTTCTGTATTGACCAAGGCCCAGTACCAGGGAACACACCCATTTTGTACATATGCCACGGCGGTAACCCTCAGGTTTGTTCTTTGCGAATTGACTAATTCATTATGTTTAGTGTTTTATACTAAGAAATGCTCTTTTGTGCAGCACTGCTATTATCGCAGTGATGGGCAACTCTTCATTGGTGGTATCAAATCCCACAAATACAACAAAAATCGCTGTCTGGTGGATCTGGACTCAGGACCTGACCCAGGTCTGTACGAATGCGAAGAAGATCCAAGGAGGTCTAACATGCTGTGGGACTTCAAACAGGTAGAAATAACAGTTTTAAAGTCTAGAACAGAGCGCTCAGTCTTGACGTATTTATCATTTTTTAATGTGAGTGTCTACTTTCATCCCCAGGGTGGACAAATCCAAAACAAAGAAACAAAAAGATGTCTTGAGGCGCAGGGTACAGATGGACATTACAGACTTGTTGTTCAGTGGTGCACTAGTCAGAGTTGGAAGATACAAAATGTCATCACAGAATGGGGGAGCGGGGAAGACGGGAAAAAGAAGACACGCAAATAGAAGAGACAAAGATCAAGACTTTAGGGTTGGACTTTTGGGATGAGTTTGGTATTGGTGTTGAATATTTCAGAGAAGTTGTGTGCTGGGGAGTGTTTAATTTGACTGAGTTTTCTTCTCATTCTTCTGTCTAAGTTATATTTTCGGGCATTTATTTTCCTTCACAGAATAGGAAAGCTGAAGAGAGACAGGAAATGTGGCAGCTAGAGAGTAAAGGAAGACAAGCAGCAAACTGTCAAGGCCAAAATTCAAACAAAGAGGATTAAAGCCTTCGCGTGTATTGGTTCCATGACTTATCCTTGACGGGAAACAACTCTGTTGATTTTTGTTTCACAACTTAAGTTTCTGAGCAGAAGTTGACCAGTATCTCAAAAAACAAAAACAACATGATGCACCACTGAATAATGCTTTTTGTTTGAATACAAAAACTTTCTCATTCTGACATCAGACCCCTAAGAAGTTATCATTTTTTGACTCTTTTTGCCTTTTTCCTCAAAGATCCAACAAAGAGTTTAAATAAAGGCTGCTTTTCAACTGTAGATGTTTCTTTATGTTTAATTCTGTTACAAATGTTGTTCAAGTCAAACAGGATCCAGAAGGGAATTTATCAGCACAAGTTAGAATTGATGAAGGCATCCCATTGTCTCCGCCACAAGGCCAGACCCGTTTCTTTCAGGTCAGACGGCAGGGAGCTGTACCTGTAGACGGAAGAAAACTGTAATGAGTGTGTCTTTTTTTAAAAATCATTACGAGTAATTTGAAGAAATGACATCATGTTTTCCCATATTTCAAACACTAACATAAAGTAGCACTGCATGAAAATTTTTGTGTCGTAAAAATCCTCAAGCCCATCTGAAAATTGTTTCAAACAGTCTTTTCGTTGTTCTAAAAACAAAAACAACTTAGATTTTCATTAGATCTTTTCAAGGTCTTCAAAAGATATTGTAATGAATACTAATACATTCTATTTATGGGGTGCTTTTCAGAAACTCAAAGACACTTTACAAAGTTGTAGGATAGAAATTCAGGTTAGGATGAGAAAATATAAAGCCAACAAGCATGGCAAACATTACAGTCAAAAAGAGTTAAAGAGTTAAAAGACAAAGAGTAAAGTGATTGATATGTATCTTATTGCTGAATTATGAATTCTAAGAAAATTTTAAGTTAAAAGCAGAACAGATGTGTTTTTGATTTGGTCTTCATTAGAGCTTCACAAAATCTGCATGAGTCTTCCTGAAATGATGAGGTTTAAATTTGTGACTCTCTTTGTGAAAGCTTTAAGCTAAAGGTTATGAAATGACTAAATTAGCAATAACAAAAATGCTCTTAAATGGAATTTCCTCTTCACTCCCCACTGAGGTAAACACAGTCAGTTCAGTCTGCATGAAGAAAAGTAACCATGACAACGAATCATGAATCTCACTTGATAGAGTTTGCTGCGAGCTCCTTCAGAGTGCCCAGGTTAGCTTTCAACCCTCCGATCCCAACAAAGGCCTCATAGAAATCATAGGAGAGGCCAGTGGTGCCGAACATAGACGGGTCATCGGAGCTGATCACTAATGGGTGGCCCTCAGACATCAGCGTAGCTGCTGGATGGTTCCGAAGGTCTGATACCAGCTTCAGCACCTGCAGGTCAGGGATCAATCACTACCTGGTGATGAGTATGTTAAGAACCACAATCTTAAGACTTAAGACAAGAATGTTGTCAATGCTCAATTTCACTACAGAGTCTGATTATGTCACTGCAACTCAACAAATCTCTTTTTTTATTAGTAAGTGACAATAAATAGATGTTCTATTCTAAATAAATGAGCACAAAATGTTTCTTTAGAAACATTAAGTCTAATGAATGAGTTTCATAGAATATTTCCTCCCTTTCCACCCATGCATTAATGCAGACTTGAAGCAATAGTTAAGGCAAACATGAATTGTTCTGCAAGTTGTCTGACCTGGTTTGAGATGGGGCACAGCTCCACAGCCACGTTTCTTTTCCTGGAAAGTTCTTTAGCGAGTGGATGGTGTGTCAAAGCATAGCCATGTCCGATGCGTGTGGTGTTGAACAGAAGTGCGTCCAGGATGTTTTGGTCCACATCAGTGCCTTCATCATCTGAAAACAAATACACAGAGTGGAATTGAATAGCATAGTTAATTAAAAAAAAAAATACAAAAAAAACAAAAGAGTATCTGAACTCTCTGGACTCACCCACCTGTCTCCCCGGCATGAAAGAAGTACGGCAGCGTGACGCCCAGATCAGCAGGCAGTGAAAGAGCCTCCCTAAAGTACCAAAGAGTCCTGCCGCTATCCTCCCTTCCAACCTGCAAATCAGATTCATTCTTGCATAAAATTACACACTTGCAAAAACTGTGGTGTTGAATGTTTTGGTCTTGTTTTTTTCAATGCTTTGCACTTGAATAGATAGATTGAACCATCAGACTTCAAGCCCCTTTTCATGGGTTTTAGTTGATGAGGGAATTGAAAAACCGATTGAAATTCATAGTGATGTTTCTGTGTAACCCACAAAAATGGCAAACTTGAAAACAGCAAAGAGACAAATGGCACTGCCCTGCCCACAGGGGAAGCCAAAATCAATGTTCTTCTCAAAAATCCAATTAAACTATCATAGCAACAAGACCAATTATTGAACTGAACAAGGGCTTATTATTAAATCAAATCAAATCAGAGACCCAACAAGACAAATCATATCTCACCATATCAAATCCTACAACAATATCTGGAAAGTCCTTTTTGAGCTGAATGGCCTCCTTTACTGCTTCTTTGACCTCAGATACTCCCAAAGCCCTGAAACAAGTAGAAACAGTGGCAAAAAAAAAACGTTGGTTGTTAGTATAACACCACACCTGAGCCCAAACCAAAACTTCAATGCTAGCCCTTATTTCATATCTAGAAACAACTTTAACCTGATAAGGATATTTGTTTCTTGGGATCCCTTTCCTGTCAAAAAAATTCTGAAACAAAAAATTGCAATACCTGTTTACAGAAATTATGATACGAGCTCCAAGAAAGTCTGGATGATCAGCTTTGAATTTCTTTGTCACCTCTTGGAAGATTTTTAGCGTCCAGACTTTGTCGTGAATGGTTCCATCAAGCTCATATGTCTAAAACACAGAAATTTTATTTGCCAACACATCACAATCTAGAAATAAGGAGCATGAGATCCACAAATTTGACCAATACAGAAATCAAATCTCAAAGGATGTGAATAACCAAAAAATCACTTAACCTTTGAGAGGCCGCTTCTCAGCTCCAGATACATGATGTTGTCATGCCAAAGCTCCTCTAGGCCCCTGTAGAAATAATCCCTCAGCACAGGTGTGTGTGTGATCAGCCCTGCAGCTGCAATAAAAGCTTTCTCAAACTTCTCCCAAACAACATCCTGGTTTGGATACTCCCCTTCTGGATCTTCAGTAAACAGTGTGAGGTGCTGCATTAAACTGTCCAGAAATAAATTTGCAGGTTTAGTTTTGCATTTATGTGTTAAATTAATGATCAGGAGATGATTTCATCTCACTCCACCTTTTATCAAAGCCAGTGGGGTCTCCTATTCTGGCTCTTAAGGCCTCCAGTAGCTGCCAGTAGAAGCAGTCCCATCGAGGGAAAGGCTGGCGGTCGGAGAAGAAGAAACGTACCGAGTTGTCCCAAGTGAAGCATATGTAGCAGTTTTGTCTGTAGGTAACATTTGTCACCAGCCACTCGACACTGACTAGAGTGGACTTGTGGATATGGAGAGCTGCACCTGTGATCAAAAGATTAATGTATAAGCTCAAACTCAGGCTGGTATACTGGTTTATCAAGTATGGTATAAACCATAAATAAATACATAAAACCCAGACTCAATAGGTAACACACTTGACTCCTGAACAAGCAAAGTATATATTTGACCAAGATCATACTTGGGAAAGTACCTTCCAACTACAGCAATTACGTAACTGTCATATACTTGATTTAAAAACACACGTGTACTCGATTCAGTTCACCAACATGCTTACAAGTTAACTCAACAACTTCATATCTAGCCAGTAATCAGTCATGTGAGTTTAAACCGATGTATGCACTTGCTGTCTTGTTTTCTGACCTTTAGGCATCTTCTGCAGAAGCTTGAAGATGGGGCTCTTTTCTATGAGATGTTTTGCTTTAAAAAAGTGCATTGCAGGTGGAAATGGAGCAGCACTCATTTCTTGTTCCTTTAATTGATGAAGGTAAGCATCCAGCTTCTGTTCGGCTGGTGTCAGGGTCACCCTGCCCCCAGTCTGACGAGATGCCTCTTGTCGCATCAGCAGCTGCCTCTGAGCGGGGTCAGGCATTGCATCAGTCACTCTCATAAACCACAGGACGGACACATAAGTGACCACAGCCTGGTGAAGTGAGTGCACCATGTTCTTAAAGCCACAGGATGGTGCTAGAACATGATCACACACCCGTCTTGAGAGCAGGATCACTACATTTACTCCTAAAAAGAATGACATACTGTGTTAGACATACACTAATGACTTATGAATAGCTTTTCCTCCTTGTAGGACATGCTTCTTATGCTACTTTTAAAGGGTTAATAGAATCATCAGACTTGTTTTAAGGTCTCATCAATAAGAATACTGCTCAGGCTGCATCATGGTGCTGACTGAGCCCATTGAAGAGTCTTAACTTCTCTTCACTTTTAGGTCAAAATTAACCCCAAGATAAGTGGAGCAAAGGGGAAAAAACCCTCTTATCTGTAACCAAAGCTCAACAAGAACACAGAAATCTCAGAGGCAGATTTAACGACTTGAAAATGCAGTGTACTTACAAGCAAATCGGTTCCAGCGTCCTAGCTCTGCTGCCTCGAAAAAGGCTCTGCTTGTTTTCCCCACAAACTTCCGCTTTCAGTCTGGTCTGTCAGCATAATACACGCAGGAGCTGGATAATTGGGGCATTTTTGTCTGACAGATACCATGTGATAAACTAATGGATAAAGCATGAATGTCCAGTGTTCTGAAATGGAGTAAAACCCAGCATTTCTCAGCCAAAAAAGGGAACAGGAAATGAAATTAATGATTTATAATTTATTGGGTTTTACATTTCCACAATATTACATTTTCAGTTTGAAACACAATCAACAAAAAGAAGAAAAAGAACAACAGAAGACAGAAAACATATACATATAATTTAATCATGAAACCTCATATACATACAGTACACCCTTTGGAATGATAACTCCCATGTGTTTATTACATGTTGGAATAATGATGTAACATCAATAAATTAACTCTGTAAGGTCATGTCTGCCCTTCAGTTTTGTTACAAGGATGCTGTTTTTTTATTCTCTGAGATTGGTGGAAGCAGATACCCATCATCGACACAATGCCTCATACAAATTGTTATGTGGAGTCATGGTCTTTGAAATTGGGAAACAGTGGAAAGTTGTTGTCTTTGTAATGAAAACTAATCCAATAAGAGGACAACGTGTTGGGCAGCCAGCCAATACCATAGTCCCTGGCTAATCGGTGTAAACTGAGACTCTGCAAAGGAGAAGCAGTGGAGTAAACGAGTCATTACAGCTGTGCAGAACACATGATGCACATCTGTAATGTTGAGTTGCGGCTCCAGCAAAGTCCCTTGATGCACAGAAAAATACAGCAATACACCACACAACAATGAGTCTCTTTCACATCAGATATTTCACATACAGAGGAATGACTTCTTTCATAAGACAGAATAAAAAATAAAAGAAGGAGTCTTTCTCTGATACAGCGCAGGTGTTTAGTCCATAAACTTGCGGTTTGGGTTGGCACCAAAGAGAGCCACTCGGATTTCAGGCATCATCTGCAAACACAGAAATACACGGCTCATCAGTACAGTGAATCATTTTCTCCATTAATTTTTTAAATTCTTAACTTCATAAATGTTTGTTTGTTTTTAAAGCAAGAGATGTTAAATGGCAAATTTATTTCATTTTCATTTATTCTCAATTTTTGGGGGGGAGGTTAGGCCAATAAAATAATTGAGCAAAGAGTTTTTTTCAACCAGAATTCTGACTGTGAAGAATTAAAAACAAATCAAATAACACGAAACGCCGCTTTTTATTTTACAGGCCTAACTACCCAAACACATATATAAGAGGTCCTATCCACCTTCTATAGAAACTTTTAGACTCCTTGATCATAAAATATAAATAAAGAAAAACAAAATACACCAAAATGTTATAAAAATCAATGCTAAGATCTGAAAAGGCATAAATTCAGATATATAAGTCACACCAAAATTTGAAAAGAAAAAAAAGTTTGTGACCGTTCATCTGGACTGTGTATCAAAAAATTGTTTTAAAGCTACTGAAGGGAATTTCTCTTTTGCATTGTTGTTCAGATATTAAAAACACCTCTTAGTAATAGTTAATCTTAGTTCTAATGGCTTTATTCCCAAAAAGTAAGTCATAAAGACAATTCATATTAATTTCAGTCTATTGCATAACTGTTTAAGGAAACCTAACAGGAGCTCTAAAAGACATTTATTATCATTAATGAGATCATTCAGTTAAATTTAGCCTCCCTGCATTTGTTTGTACTTTTTTACTCATATGCCTTATTGATACTCCTCTGCTTACATGATAATCACCCTCAAACTTTGTGTGAGAGCTTCACCTGTGCATAAATGATAAACTGATAGAAACATAAAAAAACACTCCATCCTGTGACAAACCAAGATTGAAGAGTTCAGCTATCACGAGAGTGTCACTAATCCAGTTTCATCAGAGGCTCCTTTTGTCACAACAGCAATCCTTGGACAACACTTAATTGAATTTATGACCAGTGGTTGTTTGTTCTGTAAGAGTTCCCTTACAATTTGTTTAACTGCAATTTGACACGGAAACTTTTAGTTTGTAAGAACAACCTGGCAAGAGAATGTGAAAGACCTAAAATGAAGAAAGATCTAGCTGAAAAATAAAGGACTGAATTAAACTTCTGCTTGCAGATCTTCAAATGGATATAAATTCTTCACTAACATTATTACCGTCACATTAACTTTATTCGATTTATTGAAGATTCCACTCTTCATTAGAGGAGGAATTTGTTTTCCCTTTTCTCATCTTTCAGATATTGATATAAAATAGCAGCCCAAAGAGCATCAAGAGTTTCAGAACAGGATATTAAAAAACAAAGGATAAAAAAAGTTAAAAAGTGTGAAGTAAGTCGTGTTTTTAACCACCCAGTCGACATGATGAGAAGATATAAGGCTTATTACATAAACTTCTCCTGATTCCTACCTGCTGAGCCATAAGATCCAGTCTGCTCTCCAGGGTGTTGGACACTTTGATCTTCCCGTCAGCATTGTAGATCTCAACACCTCCAGAGCTGTTGGAAAACACCAAAATGAGAAAGACCTGACTCAAAAAACCTGATTGATTTGAACAAAGTTGATCTAACTTGTGTGTCAGATGACATGCAGCTTACACGTCTGCAGGGATGAAGTTGTCTTGGTCGATGCGGACCTCCAGGTTGTTCTTCACGGCTGCTTTATAGATGGGGATGTTCCTCTGGACTGAGGCCTGGGAGACATGAGCCAGGATATGAGTTAAAAGTAGATTAACAGGAGCAAAGATCTTTCATGTATCAAAATTTCTTGACCTTTTGAGTGAAATAATCTGCAAAATCCCCAAAAAGCTTACCTGTACCAACTGAAAGTCCTGTTTACGGCAACGGATGGTGACTTTAGGCTCAAGAAGCTGATAAAACCCCTGTTAGGATGACAGATAATGACACGACTATCAAATCATCCGCTGTCATCTGGCTCACAGAAAAAAAAGTGTAAAATGATAAAAGTAACACCTCTCTGTTGGACAAGTTAAAAAAAAAACAGTGACGCAAACTGCAACCACCTAAATAATGGCAAAGCTAAATAAGAGAAACTTAAAGCTCCTGTGGAAAACTTTTGGTTCATGTTGATTCAGGTGCCTCCTGTGGACACATCGGTTTATCTCATCTCTTTGTTGAATTAATCCTGAACATATTTACCTTATATAATTTAAGTGTTAATTTATTTACAAAAAGTTCCAGTTCAACATGTTCAACATCAGATTTGTTGATCCAGTTTTCAAATCCAACCTGCAGCCTCTTTATGTCCTCAAGAATAAAAAGCATCAAAATACCCATTTAAACAATTTCACAAAACCAAAATGATCACAACTTTAACATCTTTACCCCTATTTTGTATAATGGTATAAAAAAGTATTCCTACACCGCACTAAATGAATCTCTTTTCTGATACCTTCCCTCTATCAATCCATGTATACATTTAATTTATTGTGTAGAATACGTGTTCATGCTCAGCTGATCACTCAAAGGAGTTTTATTTTTTTATTTAACTCACAGTGAACACTAAAAATGCAATATTTCTTCACTTCAGTTTACTGATACTACATTACTGTCTTTAATGTTCAACCCCTTTTTTCAGGCTGTGACCAGTCCTTAAGACCTTGTATCTTTCAGCCCAGTCTTTCTCCTGACTTTATGAGAACACGAAAGGTCTGCTAAACTCAAAGAGCATTCAGTAGGTGGAAGAATTCGACAAACCTGCAAAATCAGACCATCCAACAGAGCTGGATACCTGGACGGGTCTTTTGCGACATTGCTGAGCCGCTGACGGGCCTCGTTCAGCATTTCCTGAAATCACATAATGTTTGATTTATTCCTGCAGAAGAGTGTTTTATTCAAAAAACTCGACTCTAATAAACTCTTAAGATATTAAAGAATGGATAAAAGCACTGCTCCTCACCGAGATCATATCATCACGGGCCTTCAGTACCTTCAGTCGAGCCTGGTTCATCAGGTTAGACATTTGGCTGTTAAATGGACAAATCACAAACACATTGGGTCGATTTAGATGACTATCTTTGTCTGTGCGGACACACTGGAGACAGTTTGGGGCCAGGTTACAACAGAGTCATTGTGGGAAGAAGCGACTAAATAACATTAGGGAAACTCGGTGTCATGCAAACAGATATTTCTTTGTTCTTAAAAAGGGAGGACTCCATGTGTCCTGTGATAAATTGCTATGACTCACATTTTCTTTTGCTGCTCGATCTGCTTCTCCTTTTTCTCGTAGTATTCCATTATCTTCAGCCTCTGAGTCTGCACCAGACGCCCTTTCTCAATGTTGAACTCTTCCTCGGCCTGCAGGAGGAGACACAGCTCAGTTGATAAGAAATCCTCAATTGCCTCCTCGTTTCTGTGTCCTTTAAGGTATTAATTTGTTGCAATCAAGAGGTTTGATTTGTGGTTTTAGCTGATAGCAGAAAAAAGGTCAAACGATGTTATGTAATGTTTTACAGACAAACTCACTGAATTAATTGCAGTCTTACAAGAAAATCTACAAAACTATTCAACCTTGATCCTTTATGCTACAAATACAGGAAACTCTTAAACATTTTGCACTCAACTTTGTTCAGAAATTTAGATGTTAGCAGTGCAGAAGCCATGTTTTACTCGGATGTTAAAGAGAAAAATCTGTTAAAGATTGACAAAGTAATGCAATGAGATCACAACAAGATCCCAAAGATAAGGTCTTCAAATACAAAATGAAGCATATTGAATCTAAATGTTATGAAAACAACTATCAAATATAAATCTTCAAATGGAGCTTCTTTTTTCAGTTCTTCTTGCTGTGCTTTTAGTGCCCTCTAGTGGTCACTCATACACTCTGTTAATGAGAATAATTTTGAACTCTGTCACTAAAAGTAACCAGTCTGGAGTTCTGGTCATCTTATAAATCCCTTCTCAAAACCCACTTTTTTAGGGCCTTTTATTTCCTTTACATTGTTTTTTTTGTATTTATTGTTGGATTTTTTTAATTTCATGGTTCTTAGATGTGTTTTGTTTTATTGTCAAGCACCTTGCAATTTTGTTTTGAAAGGCTTTTGAAATAAAGCTGATTGATAAATTCATTTTGCTTGGAGTAAAGTATTTCTAAAATGTTGTTAAAGCACTCAGGGTTGTAACATGTTCTATCACTGTCAGTCTGCTATGTGTTTATACCTTCGCATCAATTTCTTCTGCCTTCTCGTTGGCCTCCTGTTCAATGAAGGCCATCATGTGCTTGATCTGCAGGGAAGAAAACATTCATGAAAAAAATGAAACTTGTCTCATTTAAAAATGCACATTCACAGCATTTTAAGGCTTCCAAAAGCAAAAACCTTAATGTCAATATCCTCACTCTTTCTTAAACACAATGTTCAGTGAGATCTCTGTCATAATGAAACCCTAAACCTACTCCCCACCTTGCTGTGAACTCACTTTGTCACTGCAGTGAGGAATGTTTTTGGTACATGTTACACACACTAGCCCCACAAGTTTCAGACATGAACTGTTATCATTTGAAGATTTACATGAGTATGGTGTTCATACATCCTCTTTTGATTGGACATGTCTGAGGTAAAATTATGTTTGGGGGGATTTTAGAAAATAACCCCAAATGCTCTGGTTCTACTGCAGACATACAGTAGTGCCCCTCTTTTCCTCGTGGTCATGACTGGTGTTGAGAATTTTTTTTGGCCCATATTAAGTCAAATTCATGATATTGAAAGTTGACATTTTGAGGTCAAATGTTGAGATAAAATGACAAATTTTGAAACTAAAAGTCCAAAAAGTGAGACAGAAAGACAAAATTTTGAGGAAAAAATGTCAAAGTACTGAGATAAAAGGTCAAATTTATGAGATACAAAGTCAATTTTGGGGGAAATTACATTTTGAGAAAAAAAAGTCTGAGTTATGAGGAAAAGGGTTAAACTTTTAACCTTTCATCTCAAAATTTTGTACTTTGTCTATCTAAAAAAAACCCTCAATACCAGTTTTTCATTTTTTTTATTTCTCACTGGCGGAAATGGGTTCCAGTACATCATTTATGTTTCAATAATAGAATTTTCTCTTCAAACAGAAAAGAGGTGTTCTAAATAAATGTATGGATTATGAAGCTACTTTGTCATCTTTGAGTATCTCTGAGTAATGTTTTCAAGAAGCTGGTTAGGTGATTCTCTTTTGGGGTTTTTAAAATACAGTCACCCCTTATATGAGACACTTTCCTGGAGGTTATTTTCAGTGTTTTCTAAGACTTCCTATGGACTGTAGTGTCCTGACAGTGTCTCACTTTAAGTTCCTCATCAGGCCTTGTGCATGTGTTCATCATGTGATCATTCAGGAATATGACTCTCTGTTTCACGGTAAACTGACCCAAAATGACCACACATTCAGCTCTGTCTTATCTTCATATGCAGAATCCCCCCTGCACTTACACTCACAGTTAGAATTGAAGATTTTGTCACTGTCGATTTCATGCTAACTGAGTGCATCTCTCTCAATGTCATTCAGATTGACACACACACACACTTCGAGGGAAAAAACAGCAACTGGATTTTTTTCCTCTGCGTCATAAACACAATCAGCGACATCAACAGTCCTCCCACATTAGCAGGGCGGAAAATGATGATAAAAGTCATTATTCAAGGTGAAAACGCTTCATTACCTGCTTCTGGACATCGGCATCGCTGAGCGCCATGGTTGCAGCTGTCAAAGATCGGCTCGGGCCTGCGACAAAAATACAATAAAGAAAACACAGTTTTTACTCATTATAGATGAAAGATACCGAAGATGAAAACGCTGGTGTTTAAATTGTGTATTTATTAAGTCACAAGGAAGATTAAATACCTTAAAATCCCAGACGAAGAGGTATGAATTAATCGCTGCAGTCGTGACTCGTAAAGATGTCTACGCAGGATCAGCTGATTTACAGTCACATGATGTTTACTTCCGGTAAAGCAGCCAATCAGGTGCGAGGTGGTAGACGAGCTTATCGTAGTGTTTAGAAGGAGACAAAAATAGGAAAATAATGACTGAATTTAAAGTAATTGGACGATTGAATGGATATATTTCAGATACTATGCCACTGAAACCAGTGTTATTTTGTAATTTTAAAAATTTGGCATTTGCTTTGACATTTATTGGCCTACAAGCCTTTATTAAGCCTGTATTACAATAACCTAATTTTATTTATGCATTGTTTTATGCCTTGTACTCATGTAATACTTTTCTAAATAGAAATAAAAAATATTTCAAGGATTATATGGGTGAAATTGAAAAAGTGAGAAGTTAAAGGGACTGTGAGGACTTTCAGTGATCTTGAAAAAGTCTCATAGCCTACTGAGATATATGCCTGATCATAATCACCAATTTAAAATTAGATAATCAGCACTAGAAAGAGTTATTTTAAAAATCGAATTCCTAGCCTCGGGACTGGACAGGAATGATTTACTGATTTACTGATTTACTGCACGCCAAAGTCTCTATGAGAATATCATGCTAGCTGAGGAAGTTTCTGTGTTTTTTTTCTGCCAAAAATGATTAACGATTTATCTAATAGTAATAGTGGAAACAGGTTTAAATCACAAGTTTCATTGTTGAGTATCTGATCATTACAAAGGAATTTCGGAAAAATTCTGAAGAAATGTAACAAGCTAAACCTGAATGAAGTGTTTCATGACACAGTTTCATCTTGAATTTGCTACACAGCATTTTGCTTGGGTGACTGAAATTTTCAAACAGTGCTATTTGTAACCCCAGCTCTTTCTCTACAACAGAAGTGTGACTCAGGTGTATTTTCAAAGCAGCAAACAGGAAAGAACAAAATGGAGGAGGAAACATCAAACAAATAGTAAATCACATGGCCTCCCTGGGCAGATGGCAGAGGGTCAGGTCAAAGGTTTTAAGCTGACTGGTTGTAGCTGCTGTTTACCTCGTTAAACCCTCCTGGCGTAGTTTCCAGTCTGGTAACATGTCTCTCCAGCAGAGGGAAGTAGAACTTGGAAAGTCCAGCTTAGAAATAGCTCTTCTCTCACTCTGAGACACGTTTTCCACTCGGTGCCACCGGCTCACAGCACCGAGGACTCACTGATAATCTGCTGTTTGGACAGGGATCACTAAACTTCACAGATTATTGTTAACATGGATGAAACTCAAACCACAAGACCCCTGTTGACACCAGACACAGAGTTGAGACAAAAAAGTTGAGACTAAGTCAGAGGATTTGATGTTTTGTTCTCTTTTATTTATTATCTGTCTCACAGCAAAGTCACCATTGACTGCTCTCCAGCCAAGTGTTATGTCATGGATTTGGGAGGTGGGGAGGGTGAGAAAAAGAGAGGGAGGGAGGGAGAGAGGGAGAGATTTCTGCACAGCTTGTCCACCTTGTTACTCCTGTGGCAGCTCCAGCATGCATTTCTGCCTTCCCGTTGTTTTGTGGCTTCGTGTTTGAGCGCACATCTCCCTTTGATCTTCCCTTCTAGCAGCTCCTTCAGCACTGCGCCGAGAGGACGCAGGTATGCGGTACATTTCATTTAGTTTCTAAATGTCATGAAGTTTGAAGAAAAAGAAGGGGGGAGCCTTAAATCAAGAATGTGATTTAATTTTTTTCAGCCTTTGTGTGCCTCTCTTTGTAAAAAGTTTCTTATCTGTGAACATGTCAGTGCTACAGGGGTCATTATGGGTCACTCTGATGTTGTCAAGGGCAAATCTCACTTTACACAAAACAGAGATAGTCCCATGTTTTGTACTCTCAGCCAACCCCCTCAAACTTATGCACTTAAAGCTGACATTTTTTAAAATCTGGTGTCTGATTAGAACAGAGAGAATGCTTTAAATCTCTTCGATCAGTCACCTCAGCAACAGTCTGTGTTTGCTGCGATTGGATCATTGGGAATCCAATTACTGAAGTAGGCCGGTGGAGCAGGGGAGGATACCACAGTGCAAAAAGTTTGAATAATGTCTGAGAAGACACAAATGCTTTAAAGTATCAGTGTAAAATGGAAAGAGGGCTGAGAGACAGTGCATGATGCTCGGCATGGGGCAGAGAATATAGCAGGAAGTGTCTTTAAATCAGTGACATCTGGTAGTGTCCAATTAGGTCTACTCACTTGAGAGGTGGAATGATGATTTCAAAGATTTAAACTTTAATGAGAAAATGCAACACTAAGCAGTGGAAACACACTTAGGTCATAATTTTGGGTGAGTTTAGCTCCATAAATGCCCTCTGAGCTGGAAACGGCGGATCATGGCTTCATAAGCCTTTTTATTGATTCTCTTCAGCTGCTTGACTCAGAGTGAAAAGGTTTATTGTATAAAAAAGCTGTTGCATAACAAGCACAGGGAATGTTTGCTTTTGCAACAACTTCACCAACATTAAGCATTGCGGATGGGGCGGGAGAAAGGGAGAGAATATATGTATTCAAAACTTCGGATTCATGTTTGTGGTATCATTCGGAAGCTATTTGAAATACAGTAAAAAAAAAAAAAATTTAATTAAAAAAAAAAAAAGAAAAAAGAAAAACTATATTCATGAGATTTGTGTTCACTCTTCCAAACAAGACAAAATCTACAGCGGATTCTTTAGGATAAGAAATGACACAATCCAGTAAACCTTTCTCTGCTCCCACATGTTTTTGTTTCGAGCCTTTGCTGAGAACATATATTTTGTTATTCGTTGCTTAACAGGATTCAAAATTTGACAGAAAAGTCAGACAACTAAATATAACTAGTTCCTGCCAGAGATGAACCCGTGTCACCTCAGTGTGTCCAGACGACTGAGTGTTCAGTGTCAATTAAACATGTAAAGCTCCTGGAGAGGCCCTTTTGGACACTTTCTCCTGTTTTAAGAAGAGCTCTCAACTGAATCATCATTCACTTTTTTAAAATTCTAAAACAAACAAAAAAAAATCTAACACTGAGATAAGACAATATACAAGCAACAAAGACTCATGGGTAAATTGACTTACTTATGAGATTGCAGAAGAACTATAAAAGTACAGATATATTTTGGAACCACAATGCATTGTACTTTATAGATGTAGTTCTTTCCCAACAACATGAACCCCACAGGGTTAGTTGCTTGTATATTTATTAATGTACTTAACTACTAATTTACTTACTTATTTACTTGCCTCCTCACTTCCTCACTGAATTACTTACTTACCTCCTGAAATACTTATCTCACTGAACTTACTAACTCTTCAACTCATGTACTTATTTACCTCTGTTAATGAAACACATTTCACTACAAAAGTCAGTCTATCACAACTTGTTCTCCTCTGTTCTGTTGGTGAACACCTTGAATGACAAGTACAGCTGATAAAGTGAGGAGCAGACAGTTTTGGTGCTGTGTATTTATGGTAATTTTTGGGATGAATGAGGCACATTAGCCAGTGGTGAGTCCAGAGGTCAGGGGTTAAATCTGATTGGCTATTGTAGGTCCTACCATAACATAATAAACTACAATTGGATTTAAGTCTCTTTAAAGCCAGAACTTATGTTCAAATCAAATGTTTGGTGTATGGTACAGGGGGGCAGGTAATTATATTTTGGGGCGAAGTTCAAAATTGGGGGGAAAATACTGTGGGCATATATTTGATAAAACATTTTGTGGAGGAAGGAAATCAAGAGAAACTCAAAGATTAACACTTTGTTAAAGTTACAAATGCATTTATAGGCATTCCCAATAACTGCATTTAAAATGATTTTGAATATGACTTAAGAAAACCATTGACTTTTCACCGAATGAAAGAAATGTTTTCAACAAAGGAGAAAATAAGTCATTGGCTATTCATTTAGTCATTCATTCATTCATTTTTGATTTATTGAATCATTCGTGGTTCCATAATTTTGTGTATTTTATGCCTCCCTTGCTACAGTTGAGCCATTCCAGTAAAATTAAGTCTGGACACACACATGATGGAAAAAGAACATGAAAAGCTGTTCTGATAAATGATTTGACAAATTTTTGAGAACCTGGCTGCAGCTCATTTGCCTGCAACCAGGAGAAACACAGACAGGCAACATGTTGTGAACGTGATACAGTGTTTCAGATAGTGAGGGGCAAGTGTGGAGAGTATCTATTCTGGGCCTGGCATGGGGATGAATACTTTCTGCAATCAAAACTCAGACATGGCACAAGGGGTGAGGAGGGTCACCTTGATTTTTTACATGCAAGCAACCATGTGCACACTTGCTGTAATCAAGGAAGAAATGCACTGATTAGGACTTTAACTCTTGTGGTCCACTTTTTTATATTTCAGTGTTAATAAAAATGTTATTGCAAGAGTGTGTTTGAGAAAATGAATAATAAGCTAATTCCATTTCATGTTCCAGTTCCCACGTCATGTGAAATCATTGGAATAGCTTCCACTCCAGGGTGACAGATGGAGATGTATATGGTGCCTAAACATAGTAAGATATGCAGGTCGGAGCTATAGATAGATGCAGAAGTGCAGCAATACACAGCAGTAAGTGAGCAATATTTTCCAACCACAGTCCTGCTGACGTCATTGAAATCACAGACCTGATGACAAAAAAAGAGCCAAATAATTTTCCTGTAGTTAACCTCCAATTTGTTGGCTTGTTCTTTTCATGTTGAACATGAAAGAATCATACAATAAATTGCACTAAGTCCCTAAAAAATAATGAATGGTTCAGGTCATTATGAATTGGCTAGCCTTGTTGGTTTGCACAATAATCAGCTAATCGAAATATTCATGTTTGGGGAACAGTTTGTTTTGCAGTGCAGATATTTAGGTTTTTATCCTTCAAAAAAAGAACAATTGTTTTATTAAAAGAGGGTGAAAATGCTTAATCCATTACAAGAGCTCTCATAATCTGCTCATTTTCTCTCTGTAGCCACCAGCCTTCACTCTGGAGGGTAAGGCCCCACTTGAGTCCAGGCAGGGGGATGGAGGAGGCAGGGAAGCCAGCTCCCTCAGCCCCAGCCCTGCTGCTCTTCCTCTGACCCAGACAGAGAGCCCTGGACCATGGCAGAGTGAGAGCCTCTTGGCAGAGTCATGGTCCACAATGGGCGACATGGACCCTGAGGACACTAAGAGCCTGGACAGCAGTGACGGGGCGGTTCAGGCCGGGGAGGAGAACCACTCCTCGAACTCGGACATGGTCCACCTGGAACGGGAGGAGGTTGAGATGCTTGAGGAGGCAGAGGAGGCAGCAGAGGAGGAAATGGAGGAAGAGGATGAGCTGCAGTCCAGTGTGTTGAGTGTGTTGGGTGGAGAGAAGGAGCTGGTTGAGATGAGGGAAGAGGCAAGGGACCTCCAGGCTCCAGAAACTGAGGGGCTCCAGGTGTCAGCAGAGGAGCCTCGAAGGGAGAAGGCGCCCACAGAGTTCATGCAGGTAGTTCCCCCAATGGCCCTGCCTCCTCTACCTATTGTCAGGCTCCATCCACCTTCCACAACATCCACCCCTGTTCCTTCGACTACAACCTCTGAAGTTGAAGAGCCTTACAGCACTGAGGGGCTCCACCCTCCGTTCATCCTCGCTCCGATGGTAGTGGAGTCTCCAATACAGAGTCCTGAGCAGCTAAAATTCTCACAGATTCCCCTCTCCGATGTGGAGGAACTTTCTACTGAAGCCTCTGAAGCAGAGATAGAAAAGTTGGAGCCACAGCCCCCACCTCTACCAAAGACTATCAAACCTCAGAGCCCCTCTAAGCGGCTGTTTGGGGGCGCAGCTTTAGTGGCTGTTGTAGGAGTTGTAGCGTACGGTGCAATTGCCTTCTGCAGAAAGTAAAACCCATCTTCTGTGTCACCCATTCATACATTCAGGTCAATGTTTTTTAATGTATTCCAAAAGAAATATTCCTTGACACTGTAGTCACCATTCGACACCTTTGTTTGATTCATCTTGTGCTACCTCAGCTCACGGCAGAGCTCATGGCCTTGGTTCTTTCTGTACACAATAGATCCCTGAGGAAGCATAGCCAATGAAATTCAAATCCTGTGATAAAAAAAAATCATTCTTGTACAATGTTAAAGAATCCTGGAGCTTCTCTGTGTGATTGTGTCTTTTATTTCTTCACAAAATCAGTTACAAGTTCCTCGACTGGTGACAATGGTGTTGCTCAGTGCTCAGTGTCTTCTTCGTAGTCAACTTTGTTAAGAAGTGTATGTCACTAAAATGAATCATGTCTAAAATGATAACGTCTCGCAAAACTATGCTTGGACAGAAAATAGACTACTTGTGTAAAGCTATAGCTCTGTACATTCTGCAGAAACTAAAGAACTCTTACAGTTTGAATCTTTTCACCATGATGTGAAAATGTGAGAGTACAGATATATAATGGTGAGAAAATGATGCTGTTGTAGAAACTTTAGAAACTTTACTACAGTCAGTTTAGGGGGCTGCTTCAGAAGTTTTGGCTACATTCAGAGTGGCTGCGGCTTTGTAACGCTTTTACACTGCTCGTGTTAACTGAGAGCATTTTGAGTGAAGAAACAATGAGCGCTGAAAACACAATGAACTGCAATGGTTTCATATAGAAGGAATAAAACATCAGCAATAAGATGAGCATTTCAGTTTGACAGTCAGGAAGCAGTGTTGTAACAGAAAAGGTGATCAACAATGGTCCAAGAACAGGACCTTGAGGGACGCCTTTTTTAATGAGAGGGAAGAAATGCTGAACCTTAACAATTTGAACAGAATAATCCAAGAGTGCAATTTTGAATTTATAAATTTAATGAAACAAATCCCAGATATGAAATAGGAAATATGAAACTGCTGGTTAACAAGTTGTCTGTTGTCAAACTTTAAGACATTTGACACATCTCCATTCAGATGAGTCTTCCACACAGCCTGTCAAATCAGGTAATAAAGCTTTTAACTATGTTCTGGTACCTGATAAGCCTCAGAGCTCAGAGATCTGCTAATAATCTGACACAATGCAGCCCGCATGCTTCTTTTGGATGAGAAAATGTTCACCAGATAACCAAACACAAACTGTAAATGCTCCATGTGCTTTAGCAGGGTGTGAAACTCCTTTATTCCTAACAATGAACTCTAACCCTGTGGATATAGAAAGCAAAGCATACTGGTTATTTATTCAACATTTTAGAAGTTTTTTAAGTGTTCAGTCTTCATGTGTGAGCTTTAAGTACTTACAGAGTCAAAACAGCTACCTCTTATTGCACTCTCCTGCCATCTGCTGGTCAGTGAGCCATATTTCAGTCATTGGGCCATGAACAGAAACACTTGTCTCAGGACATGCAGAGTATTTTTAAACACATCATATTTTTAACCTACAAAATCTCCATAGATCGAACAAATTAGATTTACAAACTTGTGTGTGCAACTTTCGCAAAGCTTTACAGGATGAGAAACCACCAGAAGCACAAAAACAACAAAGCTCAACTGAACACCACTTTTCTTCTGTCACTCTCCCTCTTTCACACAGAACATGATCTCACAGATAAAGATTACAACTCTGTGGTCACACCAGCATGCAGCCTGATACAGGCTCATTATGTACTGGTTTAACACTTCTTGATTTTCGTCGAGTACCAGTAAATAAAGAAGAACAATAGTGTTGACTGTGCTGCGGTCAGTCTGCTGTTCCAACATCGGTGCCAATACACACGCAGCTATTGAACCGAGAAGGGGAAGGAAAGTGCTTCTTTGTTTGGAAAAATAAACCTGCAGTGAGTGCAGACTGAAAGTATACTGTACCATCTCCACAGACTAACATGAGTCAATGTAATTACTCTGCTTCCTTCCCACTTTGCAAACACACACACACTCAAACTCTTCACCACATAATAAACACGGCATAGACACAGTTTTATAATCAGATTATAGCGGCAAATGTAAAGAGGTCAATTAAATGAGAGCATGAGATTTGCTCTATGTTGTCAGGGCTTTTCTATGCATTAGACTAAGGTCTAAAAGAAAGCGAGAAAGAAAGCACTGTACAAAAGATCGTGAGCAAATTCTCACTTTAATAAGTTTGAAAGATAACTCAATAAAGTTTAGAGACACTTTATCTATAATGAATGCATAACATTGACACATCATTTCACAAAAAGAGGGGGGTAAATGAAATACAAAAAGTTTCTTGTTAAGTTTGCGACATTAAGACATGAGTCTCATTTCAAGAAACTCTATTTTTTATCCTGTTGGTAGAATTTCCACCAAACATCTTAATGTCTTTTTGTCTTTTGATGTCTCAAAAGAGGACATTTTTCTAAACTTGTCATGTAAATTTGGCTCATTTTACGTCTATTACAACAATTATGACATTAACACTTTGATTTCAGTTTTTGTGGACTTCCAGAAAATTGTATTGTACTCCATAGAAAAGTAAATATGAAGTTAAGTGTGGAAAAATAAGTTTTATCTGAAAATCTATAAGCCTGAACTTCTTAAACTGTTTATTTAATCAGTGATACTTGTTGAACTATTAGTCATGTTCAAGAAATATATTAATGTTGAGATAAATTACAGTTGCCCATAGTGACTTTTTTCCAAGGCTGTCCTTTAGATTTAACTTTTAAAACACTTAAACCTCTTGACTGGGTTTTTTGCATAAATACAGGTTTACACTACATTCTAAATGTTTGAGCAATGGCCAAAAACATATCCTTATTTTTGGTTTTCTGAAAATGGCCCATTCACAAGTCTCTTATCCATTAATGATCCATTACAGATTTACAGGAAAATTAATATATTGTATTTTTCTTCTGATGAATAGAAGTTTAAATATAAAATACCAGCAAAAGAAACCTTCACACGCATATAAACACAAACTGTTAAAAAAGACTTTCCTGAGACCATAAACACCACCCTCTGTCACGGGAACAAACTCACCACAGCCTGAAACAGGCTCTCATCTGTCAGGCCGACAGGTTGTGGTCTGAAATTTACGGTGCTGATTTGCCAAAACTTAACCCCTGAATGAAACGAAGGAAAGACGGAGAGGGCTTGTGGTTCTTTGTTGTTTTTTTTCTTTATCAGTGTGCTGCACTGACAGGAAACACACACACACACACACATCTATTTGCATGCACCCACAGACACTCCTTCCTCCCCTACACTTACAGACACAGCCACAAAAACATAACAGTAATTCACTGTCTTGATGTATCTCTCTATCTTAATGATAACGATAAACAATCAAATCTATGGCAACAATCAGATCATGTGACATCAAATGAAGCCGTCTGCGAGCTCCTGTAATCTGACATCATCTGTACATCTCCATTTCTTTGTCTCCATGGTGTTTCCAGCTCTGCTGACAGCCACGTTACAACCAGGCAGAAAGGGGAACTTCAGGTGCAAGTCGGTTGATATTTAAAACTGCACGCCGCTTGAGATAAATGAACTTCTCAAAAAGAAAAGGTGTTTATTTGAACAGGGAGGGGAGATGCCTTTAATGAGGGAGATGGAGGTTAGCAGTGATGACCACATCATTAACCATTAACCTTTATTGACACATTTTTCTCTAAAGAGCTCACGACACTCAGCTTAATTGGAGATTTAGATAATTCCTGTCTCCAATCACCTGCAGAGTCTGGACTTTGGAGTTTGTTTGGGTGAAATTAGGTATTTAAGGATCATAAATAAAAAAAATAGATTGAACCCTGTTTTATTTCCGCAGTAAATGTATTGAAATTCTTTAAATTGATTTTCTATGACCTGAGATGAAATAGTCCCTAAACAAAGAAAGCAGAAGGAGCAATATGAAAGTAAACGACTGTGTATGGAAGTTTTTTCTTAAGCTTTTTACTTATTGCCTCAAATTTAATAAAGCAAGAGGAAGTTATCTGATCACGTTTAAGATTTTGATTCTTTGCAGTGGGGGAAATTTAATGTATTTCCACAAAAAAATCCACATTTTTCTCTTTTCTCTGAGTTATGGAAAATAAAGCTTCTTACTTGGTATTCATTAAGGAAATTTGATAAACTTGCAGATTTAAGCAAGAAAATGTTACACAAAGTAACCATGTACTTTCCCTGCCAGGAAAGATTGATGTTCTTTGATTTATTGTAACTAATGGTTTCCATTGTTTGTGGTTCCTGTAAGAGCTCAGGCTCAGGCTCCTCATGCAAATGTTCACCCTTTCTCTTAACTTTTTTTTTTTTTTTGCTAGAAAACAATGAGACATAGTGTCAAATCTCCTCTCACACCCTGATTCAAAGAAAAGTCTATTACTGAACAGCATAGATAATAAACCCATACTGTATGTTAGATTTAATCTCACCCGCTATGCAAATCCTCAGGCAAGCTAGAGAATTGTTCTATTTCTGGGTCGAGTGCGAAATAAAAAGGTTTTTGTTGTCCAAAGATTGTGATCTGAACCACAAGAGGAGAGTGTGATGCTGAGGTGTGTATCTGATCAGTGCACTCAGAAAAGAAGAAGTGACATTTATATTGACCGTCCTCTCTCTTACCTGGTGATGAGGCTGAACAGGTAAGAGAGGCCGGTCTGGCATGCACATATATAAACCTGTCCAAAATCTGCACACCTGTGTGAGATAACCAAAGGACAAACTCAGACACACAAGATGGTGAGTTTGAAAGATACATATCAGAATCCTCTGTCACCACCATCATCTTTAACATATTGAAAACAAAGTTAAGGGATCATGATTGAAGTGTTCATAACTAATGGATGTAACATTTCTTTTCCAGACTTCTTTGGACACCGAACTCAACCAGCACTTCCAGGATGCAATTGATGTGATTCAGCAGCATTCACATAATTCTTATTATGACACGGGTAAAGTCAAAACATCTCCTTGATTTCAGCGAAAAAATATATTGGTTTCAAAATTCTGTAATGTTTTTTGTTTAGTATTGCCTGTTCTTTGTTTTGGTTTTGCACTTTTCATTATTACACTGTTCCCTTCATTCTTTCAGAATACACCCACTATGAGACTCTGGCCTCCCAGCAAACGTCCCTGCAGTATCAGATCTCCTGCGTGTATGAGTGGAATGACATGGCTGTAAGTGACAAAACAATAATAACATTAATAATAAAATTAGTTTTTGTGCATCTAGAAAGAACAATACAAATGATTTACCTCATAATTATGTCAAATTCTAAATTAGAGTCAAATTCATAAGACACAAGTTTCTTTTGCTTAAAATTTATGATTTCTAAATCCCTGTAACTCTGATGTGATGAGTTCAAGCTCACTTCTTGAGTCAAGTTTTTTTTTTATTTCACTCAGCACATTTTTGTCACTCTTCATAACTCGCATTTATCATATTCATGTCAAATCGAAGCCTAGTAGACCCATGAGGACTATTTTCTGTATTTAGAGAAGGGTAAAGGGAATAAAAAGAACAAAAGTTTATGTAACTGAAACTTAGATCAATAAAATAAAGATAAAAACATAAATAAAAAATAGATTTCAAAGTGGGCAGGAATTCAATACTGGAACAAAACCTCATTATTGTATAACATAATATGCTCCGATATGATGACATAATGTAATGCAACATCAATCTTGTATTACATTAAATTAGATTACATTGATTTATGATTTTGATATATGATATGTCATGTAATAAATCCTTGCAAAACATAATTTTACATTTCACTAAACACTTAATTCAAAGTTGGGTTTTTTTGTTTTGTTTTTAGTTTCATATGATACAGTGTAGTATAACATAATCTAACATGAGGTAACATAATTTAACATGACTTGACATAACATAAATTGATAACATGATGAAATGTGATACTCGATGTTATAATAGGCTTTTATTCAAGGTAGAAAAAAACATTAAATGCATTTTAATTTTTTTTTAAATGCTTTGTATTTGTGCTTGTGAAAAAGTTTTAACTGTTTTAAATTTATATATGGATAAAACTTAACTTGCTATGACTAATTTAATGTTTGTGTTATATAATGCAGCACAAAGTAACCAACATATCATAATGCAAATTAACATGATTTTTCCTCATCTTTGGGGTAGCACTGTTTCAAACTGAGAATGAATAAAATGTGCTGCATGTTTCTTTGATCTAGTTTCATCCAAACTTGTGGCAGTTCACTCACTTCAAAATCAAGCCCTGTGATGCAGCTGTAGTGAGATTACAGGCTCATTTGTGGCTCAAACATGCAAATATTTCAACAATAGCTAAAAGTGTTTCTCTTTCTGCAGCAGCCTTGGCCTCAGGTCTTGCCTGATGTTTCCCTGAGTCACTCTGTCCAAAGTGAAATCCCTCAGTTCTACTCAGTTTTACCTCCACAGAGGAGCAGCAAAGGTAAGGAGGTTTCCTTTTTGTCTTACATTTTCACCCTACTGCTCATTTGCACCCCTAAATGGATCATTTTTCCACAGGTCGGAAGAAGCTCAGGCTCTACGAGTACCTCCATGAAGCTCTGAACGACCCCAACATGGGCGACTCTATCCAGTGGACAGACAGCGGCAGTGGCATTTTCCACTTCATCTCCAAGAACAAGGAGAAGCTGGCTGAGTGCTGGGGCCAACGCAAGGGCAACCGGAAGACCATGACCTATCAGAAGATGGCCAGAGCTCTGAGGAACTACAGCCGCACCGGTGAGATCATGAAGGTCAGACGCAAACTCACCTACCAGTTCAACCCTGACATCCTGCACCGACTCGGCTCTTCTCAGGTGAGTATGCACCTGCCGGGCCACCACGCACAGGATGAGATGGGCGCGTGGCAGCAGAGCCAGGCTGAGCAGAGCCTCTGTGGTCCTGCAGTGGTGGAAACTCGGCACAGACACAGCTGTAATAGATACGTGCAGCTGCAGGAGGATTACGACCTGGCCTCCAGCTTCAGCTCACACAGCATCACACAACTCTGAGCCGCTGTACACTTTGCTTTTTGAGACTGCAACGGGTCATGTCAACAAAAAAAATCTTTTGAGTAGTTCAGAAAGCCACTGTATAGAAGCCCATTTCTTCCACTTATATAAATCAAAAACTGGATTTTTAAAGATTTCTTTTTTTACCCATATTAACTTGAAATTTTGAGATAAAAAAAGAAAGTTGCGTTGCTAAGATTAAAAGTCAAAATGTGGACTTTTATCTCAAGATTTCCTCTTTGTACCTCAAAATGTTGAGCTTTTATCACATTATTTTAACTTTTCTTCTCAAAATTTGACTTTTTTCTCATTATTTTGACTGAAGTATCTCAAAATGTTGACTTTTTATCTCATAATGTCAACTTTTTATCTCAGAATTTCAACAAAAATATAGGCCAAAAAAGAAGAATATCAACAAAGAAAAGTTTTCTTTTTCTTTCATTCACTTTTTTCTTTTTTTTTTAAATAACTGGCAGAAATGTGCTTCCATATCACCGTTCTAAAAAAGAATGAAATTTTCCTGTTAACCTGCAAACAATAATAATTCTGTTCATGACAACATCATGTTTTATTAGTTGGGCCTTTACCGCCAGCAAAGATCGGCCAAATGTTTCTCTGTAGCATTATTTTCTTTCCAGTTAAAACAACTTCATTTTGGAAACAAACCAACCATTCGAGGTCCAGTTTTTATGAGATTTCTTACCAGGTTTGTTTTAAGATGTTTAAATGAGTGACTGAACAGCTGAATTATTTAGGATTTAAAACTATTTTGTAGATTTTCAGACTAAATACTAATGTATTGATACATTTTTAATATATTCACTGTGATAGAATCTACATTAAATTGAAACTCATTGTGGATTTCTGTCTCATCAGTGTCATAATGCCAATATGTCTGTTAATAAAAACAATCCATGTACGTTTTGAAATTGCTACATCCACTTTTAAACTACTTTTGTAAATTTACTGTATTCACTTGTAAATATTTGAAATGAAAATAAAAATTCTTTTTTTCCAGACTTTTAAAAAAAATTCTCGATGCATTTCATTTTATTTAGGAATCCAAAAATTGTGATATTTGACAGAATAACTGAGTCAGCCCTCTGGTCGAGGATTGTGCTCACATTACACTGAAAAATATTAAAAATGAATAATTGGTTATCCCAATGAAAAATTATTTGTTGGTTCTGGATTTTTATTTGGTCTAAAAATCAAAAATCCAGCAGACAGTTGCCTTGAAATTTTAAGTTTATCCAAGTTTTTTGTTTTTATGGTGTATAGAAAATGTAGCACAAAATCTAGATCCATTGCCTTTGATCAAATTTGACACTTACACCAATATTACTACATTTTTACCTGTTCTTAGCATTGTATCATCAATGAAAACACGGTTTCTACTAACTTTGAGTTTATTTCCCTATAAAACTATCCAAACACAATAGGTAGACAAACCTGCAAGAAAGTCTATTTATTTTTTAATAAAAAAAGATTGATCCAGTCATGAGGGGAAAAACAAAACAAAGCAAAATATGTAATTGTGCTGTTAAAGGAAATTATTAAAGGTATTTCTTAGGACAGCTTATAGTAAGGTTGAGAAATTGCAACGCAGGGTCAGAGTCAAAAACTGAGGAACCGCTGTTAGATAAAGTCTTTTTCTGCCAATCTGCAGCTATCCAAGCTAACATTTTATAAATCAAGGGGTAAAAAAGTCAATCTTTTAGATGAATCACAGCATAGAGTGTAAAAATGAATACTGCTTTCACAGAAATATCTGGGAAAACCTGCTGATTAAAACTTACAACCAGAAATCAACATGAGGGAGTTTTAATAATTTCCATGATAAACTCTTGAAACTAAAGGTATCTGTACTCATGATATCCAGTATGTGAAATAAATGGCCTTGTACAACAGCATCATTTATCTATCCTTTATTATTAATAAAGACCGAAGCCATTAAAATGTTGGGCCCTGTTAACTGGCTTAAATACAATTAACCACATCCTAAAGGAAAGACATTTTACAGGCTGTGTTGAAAGATCTGGCATCCAATCCATTTCAGTGAAATATAGCAACTAAAAGAAATGAATATGAGACATCCTGTGAGGAAAAATATGGCAATAAGAGTGTTTTTCCTGAAAAGAGAGCGTTTTGCAGACCAGCTCTTATCTGCTGCAGCGGGGAGGATGTGGTCAGTGCTGGAGGGCTTTGTTGACTGCTGTGTTGACTGGTGCTGGTGTGAAGGCTTTGTGGGATGGAGATCATTGTTCCTGTGTGCTGGGAGTTGAAAACATCTGGTGTGGTGCAGAAAACCTGCTCCTGTCGGGGGTATATTAAGACTCTGGGGGCAGAGGCTGTCTCAACATCAGCTTGATGAAAATCCCCAGAGCTGAAAGGACTCTGGACTCACACATGATGGTAATGGACGTGAGATGTTCTTCAAATTTAAAGAACAAAAAAGTTGTGCAGGATGTGGCCCTGATTTTGATTTTTCTTCAGCAGGACAGTCAGTCTGATTTGGAGGTGATCTTGGAGTTCCTTGGAGACTACTACAGACAAAACACAAGTGAAAATGGTAAAAATAAAAAACCACTCGCTATACAATCATAATATTTAAAATCTACATTAAACTAACTTTTACTTTTTTACAGCGATCAAGGTGGACTGGAGAACAGTTGAGGAATCATGGGATCATAGCTGGATATCCAACGAGCACACTGTACGCATTTAAATGTTTGTATATTTTCATGAAACTTTTAAAATTTTGAAGTTAAAAATGCATGACGTGACATTTTAAATCTCTCTTTCATCCAAAGCTGATCACACCTGCATTTCATCCAGTGCTGGCACACGACACCCCACAGTCTCACAGCCCAAACACAACCACATCATTGTGTGAGCCAAACTTTGTATCAACAAGACAACCCAACAAATCAGCGGGGAGTGGTGAGTTCTCCTTTTTCTGGTCACTAGACACTGTTATTGCGGTGGCTGCTTGAAGCCTGAGGGAAACAATAGAAGGTAAATAAGAGACCTTCCCTTTACTGTAAAGAAACAATGGAGCTGTGCATGGCGTAGGTGAAAAGCTGTTTTTACATATCTATCAGATAACCGCAGTGTTTACTGCTCTTACCCTCTCTACTAAAGGGCATCCCAGCGGTTAAGAGATATTCTGGGAATCGTAGCATTTGAGGAAATTATTAACTTTTAACCAGTGTTAACTGTTTCAGTGAATCACAGGTGTGTTGGTAATCCCTTTTAAATGCCTCCAAAGCCTTTAATCGTGCTACTTTGTGTTGCAGGGAGAAGGGTTCGACTCTTTCATTTTCTCTTCGAGTTGCTGGAGGATCCAAACATGGCCCATCTAGTGTCCTGGGTGCCTGCAGCTCCGGGTGTCTTTTGCTTTTCCTCCACCAACAAGGATCAGGTGGCGGCGCTCTGGGGGCAGAGAAAGGGCAACAAGAGGCCAATGACATACCAGAAGATGTCCCGCGCCCTCAGGAACTACGCCCGCTCAGGAGAGATCTTCAAGGTGAAGAAAAAGCTCACCTACCAGTTCAACCAGAACACCCTAACACTACTGCAGTCAAACTACAGAGGACAGGTGTAACATAAATCACATTTTGTAAATATTCTGTGTCATTCTTGTGACTTATAAAACCCTTAATGTTTATTTTTTCACTATTTTTCTGACATATTATCTTTTATTCCAATCATCCCTCAATTATATGTGTGACAGGGTGCATTATAGTCCAGGTGTCTTACATGTATTTAGATTTTGTTATGAATGACAATAAAATGAAGGAAAAAATACTTTGGTTGTCTGTTGTTGTTTTTTCTTTGTCTTTATTTCATTCAATGAGTTAGTAACTGGTTAAATGCACTATACAGTAATTAGACAGGCAATGTGTCCCAAAGTGGCATGAACCTGTGATGTGCTATTACAACATTAGTATGACTTTAAGGTGAAAAGAAGCTCTTATGGGATACTACCAATCTATTTTCAGCCAATTATTATCCAAATGGAACATGGGCAGCACAAATGCTCCCTCAAAGTAAGGCCTGATCACAAGCTTGTCTTCCCCTTATGTGTTTTCCCTCAAGTGTTTCATGCCTGTTAGGAACCAGAGGGTGTCACTGTAGCCAATCTAAAAAACTCCAGCTGCTTCTTCTCTCCTCTCCCGTGTGGCATGACCTCATGGCTAAATCGCCTCTGTGATGTGCACTCAGGCCGTCCAGGGTAATACCAAATGGTTTTGTGCTCTTTGTAGCTGACCCACGTGGTACCCCTCTAAGCCTAGTATTTACTGCTGGAGCCCACTCCAGGTTATAAATGGGCTAACTGATCTATGGGTGTCTGTTCCCAGGAAAGGCCACATACTTTGAACAGAATGACCAAAACAGTCATTGAAGGAAAAGATTGGTCTTGATTTAAGGTTAAATACTGCAGGATGTGTTTTTACCCTCAGTGCAGATATTTCATGTAAAGTTTCTGACTCCTGTCATGTGTGTTGTCCTTGTCCTGGGAAATCCAGACAACCGTACAAGCTGCATTCCCATGCACTGACAGCATCCTTTGCTCTTGTTTTGTCTTGGCTGTCATTTTGGGTTGTCTGAGGTACTAATTGTTGAAGGGTTCAAGTGTTGACACCATTTACTTGCTCTCTGCAGGGGCTTTGCAATCTTAATCTAAAGACGAATGACTTTTGTTCCTGTTAAATCCAGCAGTTCTTTAATCACAATGTACCACAAACAACTGTTTTTTCTTAGGTCTGCTAGAAAGGTAGAAAGAACAATGCTACAAAGGTTGTGCATAAACAAAGAAGTCACTTCCGCAACATAATTAACTCTGAAACCCTCTTTTCATTTCTGATACACATGTCAAATGTCAAGGTTTATAACAGCTTTCTAAGTATAGGCCATATAACCAGCACCCAGGCATCTCCCCAGTATTTATTTGCCAGGTTGGAAAGCCGGCTGTTCTTGGACAGCATTCCCCTAGGATTAAGTTGATATCTGGCAACTGGCATCAAGTCCCTGCACGTCATATCAAACCTTTGTTTTATGATAAATCCATAGTTTTCCTAAATATGTTGTTTATGTGACTGTGATTGTCTCAGGGCATTGCGTCAGCCGTGCACCTGTGGCAATGAGGACACATCTCCAGGTTCCTGCCCCTTCCTTCCTACTGCTGCAGTGCGCTAAGGATATTCACCTCTGATGCCCTAGTAAGAGTCATGCCTGCCAGGCAGGCAAGTCTGAGGGGGGTGATGCCATGTCAAAGCTTTGAATGTGAAAAAACTTGACTTGAAATTGCCCTAAAAACTTTGACGCCATGAAAAGTAATTATGAAACAAGACACAAGCCCAATGGATGGTTTGGCTTAGCCTAGCATCATAGAGTAAGACTGGCAGCCTGCTCTACTCTAACAATCCACACTCCTACCAGCACCTCTGCTGCTCTCTTATAAACCATTTTGATCTAGTCTACATACTGAGTGCAAAAAATGAAATTGAGATAGGTGCAAATTTCAAGGAGTGCTTAAAGTAGCACGGCCCTGCTGGGAATAGTGGCATTGTTTTTACAATATATTGAAAAAGGATTGGCCAAACAAGAGGACTTTTTAAGTCTAAAATGCATATTTTGTGCCAATGCAGTCAGAGCTAGGCTCTCCTTAGGCTGCTCAAGAAAAGAAATCGATTGAGGTAGCTAGCTGAACTTACTCAAATCATCTTTAAGTTTCCTTTGCCTGAATGTCCAAATCTCCCTACGATATTGTAGATCTAGTCAGTTTTCCTCAGCTAAGTTTAGCAAACCAGCTGCTCAGATGAGTGTTTCAACCACCAAGGTTCACTCTCTTGAGTTGTGAAGTTCTTCTTTTAATCTTGAGAACTGTAAATAAATACCCCACCAGGATAGTGCTGGGAAATTTTGGACTCTGGAAAGCCCGAAGTTGGAAAATAGTAAAAGAACCATTACAGCGAATGAAGCAATGTCAGTTTTTGTACAAAGAAGCAAATAAGTTATTGGCGTGAATCATACTACCGATCTACCAAGCGGGCACAACTAGTGGGTAGGAGATAGTGATGCAACAGGAGGTTGAGGACAGAGTTGCACAGTCCACTACAGAAAGGAGGAGCATGCCACCTCTCTATATAAGGCCTGAAAGCCTGTCCCCCCTTGATCTGTCACTGGTCCTCCTCTCTTTCCCCACTGAGATTTCCAAGCGGTATCCCTGTACCCTCCTCATCTCCCATCACTCTGGTCCAAGGGGTCCCAGAGATTTTTTGCTCTTCTACTCTCCTATCATCACTTCCCTTCTTGGACCACCTGGCTGTCTTACCTGGCCTCCTGTAGAGTCATATTATCCTAAAGGCACCTACCTTATCTTCCTGCCCTTTTTGACTCTTTGGGAGTTTTCCTGGGACACGGCTCAAGATGCCAGAGCCCACAAAGAAAGGTAGGAGCCTTGGAGGCGAGGATGGGACAACCATGTAGCAATTGTTTGGCAGTAGCTGTGTAAAATTTCACCCAGTGATTTCTTAGCATAAAGTTATTGTAAAAAAATTTTAATAGAAGGCAAAACAAAAACACACCTATAAATGTTTGAAACTTTGCTGTCTTTGTTCAAAGGATCAGTTATTTGCTCCATCACTTTTTAGCTCATCTGCCAGCTTGTTCAGAGGAATCTTCAAAGTGACTTTGACAGTGGTATTGTATTACAGATGCATGCGTTTCTACCATCCCAGGGGCGCAGGAGAAGATTTGAGGTTTATGAGCACATACTATTGTTGCCAGGGGGGGTTGGCATTGGATTGTTCCCAGTTATCCATCAGGAGAGAGACACCATGATGAATTGTAGAGGAGGAATGTTGATGACTGCCATGTCGGACACGAGTAAAGACCCGTGAAAGATGATGTGATGTTGACGAAGCCAGAGAAGGCTAGGCTGAAAGAGGATAAATGTTAACCAGATAGGGGTTGTCTTTACAGTGATAAATGAGACAATGGATGGTTCTAAAACCTGCTACTACCCAAAAGTTAACCTCATATTCATGACAATTGACATCTTAACCCATTCCTTGTCCTACCCTCTTCACCAAACCACATCGTCTCTCATCTGTACCACCGTGACTGTCCATCAACATTCCCTTCTAATCCGCCCTTGTCTGTCATTACGATATGGTATTACTCCCACCCTCCCCATTAGCTCAGCTCTTTAGGGGTCTGCTGTCAACTCAGACATGACCATGTAGAGAAAATGGAACATTTTGTAAGGATCTTGGAAGCCTTCCTGGATTCAAGTTGTTAAAACACTTATTACCCTCCTGTGGGCAATTGTTCTGTCTTAATTGTTCTAGATGCACTTGACACGATTTGCACATGGGAACAATTAGGTGTACAGAGGATACCTATTTCTTGTCTATTTTCTCTGAAAAGGATACAGTGCAGTGTAACACTTATGGCAACTTCTTCTGTAGCTTTATAGAATGTTTGTGAATCAAATTTTTCCAAAAAATGTCCCGTTCTTGAAGAATTGTGATTCTGGGGAATTTGTGAATAGTCTAGGTAGACTCTCTGTTGCTTTTCCCTTGATTTGGCTCATAGAAGTCCTTTCACCAGTGATGTGAAAACAAACCTTGAACCTCTGAAATCCTAAATTTCCACTTGTAGTCATCAAAAGTTAAGTTCACAACAAGCAGAGTTCCTGAGATTTGTGCTCTTTATCCTCATGCACTTTTGATAGTCTGCATCCCAGTTGCCCCCAGTGTGTTCATCCACTACTATAAACATCTCTGATCCCCGCAGAGACAAAGCTGAGGGGAAATAGAGGCAGCAGATTCCAGTCTGCAACAAACACAGCCCATAAATAGCCCCATAGCCGAGAGCAGTCGATAAATGAGGGTAGAAAAGTATTGTTCTCAAAATGAGTCTGAACAGCTGAGGAGAAGGAGGCCAGCACTGTTGTTTTAGACAACCCACTCTCGAGCCTTTAAAAAGTCCGAACCAGAGATGGCGGGCTGGTTGAGTGGCCCACAGATCTCTTGGGGACCGGGATTCTTGTCCCTGGAATAGTTCAGAATGAGCACACTTTTAATCCCCATCCCTTGTTCCCTGCCATGTCCCTCCCCAGCCGCCCAACCCCTCCTCCTCCCCTTGTGCCAAACACCGAAACAGACGTCTCTCCCTGCCACCCTTACCTCATGATGGATCAAACACCTCTCCATTAAACCTCTGACCTTGTGCCCAAAAGCCATTCAGTGCTGTCCTTGCTGCTACTCAGCTTGAAGTTTCAGTCATAGACAAGTACATGTCTTCACCCCATGATATTTACTGTCAACAAGTCACATCACTCTCTCTGGGCTCTGTCCTCTGTGGCTTCGTGTTACACAATACCACCTCATAAATCGAACCCATGCTCAGACACAGAGGGAAAGCCTGTCAGCAGGTAATTGGCACTCAAGTGCAGTTCTCACCTTTCATTAGACACTCAAAGTCTTGTGGATGTTCCCCATTTGAGTCAGTGTTGGACTGGAACATCCATCGCCAAAGGGTCAGATAAAAATAAGGAAACACAACAACACTTTCATTAATGTAGGCCCATGCTTATCAAAGCAATAAAGGTCCATGTTAGGAAAAATAAAGCTGCTGGTAGATTGGCTCACACTATGAAGTCTGTATTAGCCCTTCTGTCTGCACGCCAGCAGGACCAACAGCTGAAAATACCTGCAGCCCTGTCAGCTGCACTGGGAGTCCTCAGAGGTAAAACAAAACCTTTCTCCAGTCTCATTATCTCAATGTTGATGAGACAGAGATGCAATTTTTGGCCCTATGATGTGACATTGCAGGATTGTGACCGAGTGGTCAGTGTGCATTGTTTTGAAGTGAGGCAGAAGTGTGGCTAAATTTGACAGGGCATGCTTAGAGGGAATCATTACAAAATGGAGGGTTATCCGGAGGTAAAGAGCAATTGGAGATGAGGGCTGTCAAAATGCTATTCTGGCAGTATTTGTGAAAACTTTTGGAAAAAGTATAAAACTGTGCTATCAGTCAACTTAAGGAAGGCAAAACATGAGAAAACTTGTCTCGCCAACATTATTTGCGTTGCAGTTGCAGTGATCAAGGCCAGCTAGCTGCTTACTGAGTTCTCTCCATCTGCATTAGCTTCATGATCTTATAGCCATTTTATCACTGGTGGCAGTCAAAATACAGAATCACAACACTGCCAACAAGTTAGAGACATGTTTTGACCATAAACTTATTTTGGAACTTTATTGAAATTTATCTTCATTTTAAAAAAGTTTAATTGTCAAAACCAAAATATTTCCAAACTTGCTGTTAAGTTTCAGTAATGTTAATTGGCTTTGTTGCTTAGCATATCAGAATATAAACGCTAGAAATACTACCGCAAAAGTTTACACATCTAACCTATGTAATACAGCAGTTGGATGGTGTACTGTTCTAGGTTCTGTGGGTCTTATCAAGAATTTTCTTTCACAGTGCCACCTTACTTTAGTTACAGTCTAGACAAGCCAAAGGGCAAACAAATGGTGTGTCATGGAGGCCTTCTTTATAATCAGTTAAGACTACGTGGTGTCTGAGAACGGGGAGCCAGACATCCTACTCAAAGATGATATGGCTTAACTGTGAGTGGATGTCAGTGTGCACAAACAAAAAGAATTGTTTGTGTGACTTTGTTGTGTTGATTACATTAAAGACACATGATCACATCAGAGTTTGACAGTGATGTTCTTTTCTTTTCTTTAGATGAGACACCAAATGGCCAGCCAGAAGGTGAGTAGACAGCTTCAGATGTTTAATCTCCCCCTGTCACCTCATGGTCTAGCAGATTAGAGCAGCTCACTGTAAATATAACAGCAGACAAATATTTGTACCATTTTCTATAAAGTAAGGGCACAGCACTTAAGAGAACAGCAGCATGACACCACAGGAGAGTAGCGTACACTCCATGTTTACTCTAAAGTTCATAGGTTAAAGCTGTGCATGTCTACACATGTAACATGACGATTACAACTCTGAACTCGGCGTGAACGTGCAAACACATTTGCATTGGAGTGTAAATGTGAAGCCAATAGTCGGCAGTATGGACACACTGCAACGACCCAAGCAGTCTGTAGCAAGACAGAGCTGTCAGCATCCCTGACATTCCTCAAGCCAGCCAGCTGATCCTCTTTTGTTGATTCAGCTGACGCCCTAGCCACTCCATGTGAGCAAGGTGCTGGCATGCAATTGGCTCTGTGCCGGCGCTGGGGTTTGACCTTGGAGCAGCAGCATCTTGAGGCTCCAACATGGCCAAAGAGGGGAGCTTGGCTTTTTGGGGCATTCCTGCCAAAAGTTACTGCTCGTTATAGAAATTACCTCTCTGAACTGATGAAGTACTCAGTTAGGTTTCAACGGTACATTGGCTTACGATCAGTTCCAGTGTCACCCCTGATGTTAGACTGGCTTGTGAAAAATGTAATTCATCTCAAAACACACGAGAAATCCCTTTAAAAGGTTTTGATTTGCTCAGCTATATTTAAAGAAGTGAAAGAACTGACTTACACAAGAAAACACGCATTATATTTCACAAGGACTCTAAGCTCTACTAGTGGAGACAAACTGTCACCACTGTTTCCATGACAAAACTCTATTCAGATTCCCTCTAGAACAGCAAATAACCAGCCTCTAAGACCATCAGAGAAACAGCATTATACAACTGTGAAGGAGACTCATGCCACATCAAGAAAGAGAAACATTGAGATTTGGAGAATAGTCTTCATTTTAGTAGAATAAGGTTGTTGGAGAAAAAAGTTGCAAATTTACTCAAGGAAAGTTTGTGATTTTGCACAATCTTTCTGGAGTTCTGATAGTTACAAAACAGGATTGTTGAATTAAAATTCCATGAAACTGTACTCAACTTCCATTCCCAACGTTATTCAACCTAAGAGGTATGGCTTCATTCCCAAAATCTCAACTCTCTTCCTCCATAAATTCGTTCAAGAGAACTTGCATTACACTATCCAGTGAAGCCATTTTAGGTCCAGCTCCATTTTACTGATGAAAGCAGACATGGTAATACAGTCGCTGAGAATTGACTTTAAAACACTGCCTGTCAATGCACGACACTTTCAGCAAGTGTTGCGGTGGTTGTTATATGAATTCTACTTGTTGATGCTTGCACAATAAGTATGCACAGTAAAGACGCCACAACACCTTGTTGGAAGTAAGAAGTACAGGGTGACCTTTAGCCTTGGTACTATTTAATTGGAGTGTGTTTACAGACATGCATTTCAACTGTAATGATGTTTGCGTAATTCTAATTTCAACATATTAACAGCACATTTCTTACATCTATTTGCAACACCTTAGTCCTAAGGACAGTTTGAACAGCGAAGGAGGATTCTGTTGAAAAACTGAACAATTTATTAAGATCAAGTGTGTATTCCCTGAATGTGGGTGAGTCTATTTTGTGTGAGGTTCCACAGTTTGTATGTTTTATGTATGTTTGTTTGAGTGGGAGACTGTGAGAGGCATTGCAGATGCTGAAGCTTTGTGCTTTTTAAAAAGCAGCTGTTCCATCCACTACTATATTTGTCACATGCTCAGAAAGTGTTGCTCCTGACACTAATGGTGCCCTGCCTCTACCTGAGATTTCCCTGGAGGTTTCACCACCCCCAGGTGGGTAACCTTGACGCCCCATTCCACTTGGATCAGAGTGTTTCATTCTTTGCACATCACTCTTACATCACGTGTTGTTTGGTGTGTGCCTACACAGTTTTCTTTATACTTAATTCACTCTGAGAGGCCTGAAACTGCACTTTTCTTGTATAAGTATGACTTTAGATCACATTGTAGGATCAAAGAAAAAAATTGATACGGTTAGCTGTTAGGCAACCAACTCAATTGCAATGCAAATATCTGCATGCCCGTGTTGTTTAACATGCATATGCCTAAGCGCTTAGAGCTGTCACAAAGTTCTGCTAGGCCTGTTGTTGTATTTTTGTAACTGTATGACATATTAAGTCATCATACAGCAGGCTATTGAGGGATTAGGGAAGTTGGGTTTCACTGACTCTTTTGGCCGTGCTGAAAGGCCATCTGTCTAAACTTGATGGTACAAGCAATCAGAACATTTCATAGATACTTGTGGAGTCAGTACATCCCTTCCTCCTTGATCACTTTACAGTATAGATATGAAATGGCTAGATGATGATGCTGGATTGGTGCACATGATCAGTAAAGTGGACCATCCACCACTTTTATTCAGTCAAGGACAATTGGATCCATTGCCATTAAATTTGCATAAAGAGCCAAAAAGATAAAAACAATTGATTTGGGGATTTCTAAACCAATGTCACCAATCAGCATTGTGTCTATCTTGTCCTTCAGTATTTATACAAGCATTATCTTGCAAGGCTGTCTTGCTTGGTGCTTGCTGCTCCAGCTTGGCGCTTTGTCTGCTGTACAGAAGCAGTAGCAGAGGGGAAAGAGCCAGTAGAGACTGATGGGAAGCAACCAGAGACGGCAGAGCCTGAACCAGTTCAGGCTGTGGTGGCTCAGAAACCCAGTCTCACCGAGGCTGTGGTAGCTAAGGAACCAAGTCCTGTCGAGGCTGCGGTGGTTCAGGAACCCAGTCCTGTCGAGGTTGAGGTGGTTCAGGAGCCCAGTCCTGCCAAGGCTGAGGTTGTTCAGGAGCCCAGTCCTACCAAGGCTGAGGTGGTTCAGGAGCCCAGTCCTTCCGAGGTTGTGGTGGATCAGGAGCCCAGTCCTGCTGAGGTTGTGGTGGTTCAGGAGCCCAGTCCCACTGAGGCTGTGATAGTTGAGGAGCCCAGTCCCAAAAATGCAGAGGTAGTTCAAGAGCCCAGTCCACCAAAGGCTGAGGTAGCTCAAGAGCCCAGTCCACCAAAGGCTGAGGTAGCTCAAGAGCCCAGTCCACCAAAGGCTGAGGTAGCTCAAGAGCCCAGTCCACCAAAGGCTGAAGTAGCTCAAGAGCCCAGTCCACCAAAGGCTACAGTAGTTCAAGAGCCCAGTCCTCCCAAGGCGAAGGTGGTTCAAGAGCCAAGTCCTCCTAAGGCGAAGGTAGTTCAGAAGCCTAGTCCTTCCAAGGCAAAGGTAGTTCGAAAGCCCAGCCCTCCAAAGGCTGGAGTAACCCAAGAGCCCTGTCCTCCAAAGGTTGTTGTAGTTGAAGAACCCAGTCCGCCCAAGGCTGTGGTAGTTCAAGAGCCCAGTCTCACTGAAAATGGCATTAACCAAATGCAGCCTGTTGAGGCTGGGGTGAAAAAGCAATCAGAGTCCAGTAATACTACTGACAAGGGAGAGGGCCCGAGCTCTCCCCCACCAACTGGTGAGTATGTCTCTTTAAACCTAAATTGGTCCCATGTCTCTCTGAAAATGCATGCGTACCCTTTGAGGGTCAAGAAAGCAGCGTTAAATGCCACATAGTCACTTTAGTTGCACACTACATGGCAAAGCAGCATGAAAATACAATTTACTTATATTTTATATAAGCAAAAAGTTTGCTCATGCTATGGACTTTGCTTGCCGGTTTAAGTCATGCCTTGATGTTTTATTGCTTAAACTGCATGCTGACTTCAAAGAAAACATCATACCTGAGGTCTATAGGGTGAAGTGCCAGAGTTTTCAGATATCTTAAGCAACAAGAACTAATATAGATGAATGAATATGGACTAATGGATAAAATACTCATGGTATCCTGAAATGGCAAACTGATGGTGATGCAGTTTGTCTGCAAGGTGAGTCATCAAATTCATCTTAACAAAACAATAAAAATATCAATTGAAAGTACAAGTCAAAAGACACAAATCTGCATACACTTAATCTCCCTGAGTACTCAGGTTTCTAGGTATTTTTTGGGTTATTCAGTGTCAAATATAAATACAGAGATCCTCTCAAGTCACACAGGATTTCCATTGTTTGTTGGCTGGCTCATAAGCATCTCCTGCAAATATGATTTGCAGTTGCTGATAGAGTTTGATTTCTATGTTACCCCTGTGTGTTTGCACACCGTGTTACAAGGGAGCTTGTGCCTGTGTTTGTGCAAATTAAAAAGCTTGTACAAAGCTTTCCTTATTGAATTCTTCCTTTTTAATTATCAAATACTAGGTATCTAGTGCCTTAAAGATTAAAGGTCAAGTCATCTCTTCAGATGTTGGGCTCGTTCTTTCCGTCTGCGAGCTGCATGTCATGTTCCATTCAGTCAAGTCTTGTCCCGCATGCATTCGATGGCCTTGTTGGCCTGCCAGTCTTGTGTCTTGTTGGCCTGCCAGTGGAGCTTTGTGTTAGGTGGGTCTTTTTGTCAATGAACCCTTTATTGCAGATGATGATGATGCTGCAGCCACAACCCCATCCCCAACACCCCAACCAGGTTGGTACCCAAAGCAACCCTCACTACTCTCTAATACACTCCCATCCACTTTAAGTTTTGAGGATGGCTCAGAATAAATAAAATCAACTCTTATCTTCTCATCTCTACTCTGAAAGATGAGAAAAAGGGGCTTGAGTGCGAGGTGATAGCCTGTCAGTTACATCTGGTATCAAGTTTTTTTGTTTGTTTGTTTCGATAATCAGCCAATTCAGTTTTCTGGTTTGAAATGTGGATTTGAACCTCACAGGTGATTTAGCCCAGTCTTCTAGTACAGTAGCAAAAGAGATTCACTCAAATCTATCTCTCAAATAATATTCTTCTTCTTATAGTAGATAACAGTACGCATGTCTGTGCACTGACATACTTGTAGCAAATGTGTGACTTAACATGCAGATTTCTCAAAAACACATTCATACCTTTATTTACCCATCTCAAATAAAAGTATGGATGTGAACTCTTTATTTCTCATTATGTGTACTAAATAAATACATGGTTGCTCAAATACATGGTTACTTAACACGTTTACATATACACATACACATACACACAGATAAGACATCACTCTCAAATATTGTTTTGAAAATCTTGTCTATCTTCTAAAAGGTAATGCTTTGAACCACTGTTTTTTTTTTTATCAATCAGGTCTATATATTGGGAGTTGAATCACAACTGTAGCTTCTAACCATGGTTATGGTCATGGTGATGCTCATCATGACTGAAATTTTACATAAGTAAATCAGGCTAACAGCTATTGTTGCGTACCAAACTACTCTGGGATTTGGCCTTCCTTTTTATGTTGATAAACCTACCCTCTCCATTTTTAAATATATATTTATTTAATATTGTAAAAGTGGGGAAATTCACTTATTTGCTGTCTTATTGTCGATGCCATATCTTGGCACCTGCTAGCTAGCTCAGTATAAACCTGTAAGTAAGCTCAATGACCGGAGGCCACAGCAGAGGGAAGCTAGCTTAAAATGAAAGAAAATATACTTAAAAAAATTCTCAATGACTTTCAAGCCTATCCCACTATTTACCTGGTTGACCAACCAAGAAGTAACAGGTACACTGAAGTTTTAGCTAGGTTTTGTTTCACATTGATATTGTCACCATCAAAAAATGTCTTGTTTCCTTGGATATTTTTAGCTTTTTTGATCCATGAATTTATGGCATTCATAAAACAAAAAATCGTTGCTTGTAAGTTTGGGAATGACACCTTTATTGGAGCCAAGCTAACATTCCCTCTGCATTTAGCCCTTGCACTAAGCTGGGCTAAATGTGTGCCTGCTGTGTTTTTCTTCTAATTCAAGTCTGCATAAGGCAGCAAATTAGTGAATTTACCAAAAAGCCAGGTTGTCTTTTTTTATGTTTTTAATTATTGGACTCATATTTGTAATGAACTCAATTATGTGACCATTTCTGAGACCAAACCAATGAAAGTAGATGTTTAACCTGATTAATCTAAATGATAATTGTGCTTTTTTTCACAGAAGAGGCCAGTACACTCAAGAAACTCTCAATTGAGCTGCCTAGTAAGATTCCTCTATTAAATCCAACCGCACCATTTCAGAACCAAACCAGTAGAAAACCCAAATTTAGAGTTACAGACCATCTGAAAGTAGGAAACATGTTGAATAACATGTTTATTTCTAGACACTTTGTGTGGTTATAAGTTATCTTTGGGATAGAGAAACAAAGATGTTCAAATTATCAATACAAACATATTGCCATGTCATCCCAGAACTGCAAATGTTTGTTTAACTCTCATGGATCACATGATCATGCTTTTTGTTCTCTGTACACATAAATTTGTATTTATGTGATTACATTCGGGATTCTGATCAGCCATCTTTTCATCTTAACGTCATCAAAGTGTAACACACAAAGAGCAAAGATTTGCATTTAAAATCTGACCTTTGTATCAGAATTCCTTAGAAAAAAATGCTTGTACATCTGTTCTTGCTTGTTGCTTTTATTTTCTATGAGTGTGTGCTTGCTTCAGTGGACTTTACAGTACTATTTTTCACAATATGCTGTAAATTTCTCTCTGTCTTTGTTTAGATGATAGCGTCCCTTTGCCAGAAATGGGGAGGAAAGACTCAGGTAATAAAATGATAGTGGAAAAACAAAATCATGTAGTAACTGTCATTTTCTTAAACAGTTCAGGAGGAAAATGTAATTGTTTCTGCTTTTTTCTATCATCAGTGTTTATAATTAGTCTAGCTAACAATTAGAGTGATAATACATCCAAAAACAATGAGTTTTAGAAACAACTTGCAGGCAGCATCCACGTTCAGGTCTCCCATCGCGAGAGGACTGGAGCAGCCAAATGAAGAATCTGCAGCAAGTTGCTAAGATTACATGTACCTTTCTCTGTTTCATGTTGTCTGTTTCATGCTTTCCATGTCGCAAAAAGCTTATACTCTGCTGCAGTATGAGTGTTGGTTGCTGAAAGTGAGAAATTATGTGTGTCCATCTGTATTACTCTCTTTTGGTACAGTAAGGCTAAAACTTTCAGATCGAAAGTGAAAGGTGGGTCTATGACTTCCTTAACTGTATTGGTGTTTTATTTTTGAAGTGTCGCAGCAGAGCATTTTTTCATGTTCGTGTTTCTCTTAACTAATCAGTGTGGTCACTTGGAGAGGGTCAGCCACCTGAGGAGCTGGAGAAGCCTGTTGACACCCCCCCACGATCCACCTTGCTGATTGAGAGTCCACAGAGTGCTTCTATGGCTGTGGGTGAGTGACGGATAATTTTCATACATAAGTGTGACTTTTTAAAGCTCTTAAAGTGAATTCCTTTGCCATTTGGGAGGCTTGGTCCCTTTCTGGTTTTGGTTTTAGTTTTGCATAGTCAATCAATAGATCAACTTCCATTTCCATAGCATCTGTCATAAGAATAAAATGCAGTTCAAAATGCTTTACAGGGAGTATGCTTTATGTTTAAAATTGTACAAGGACTGAAATCATGTGATTAGCTAGGTGTTTTCAAAGGAAGATATGGAACTCCACTACCAGCACCCTTAAAGCTTACAAACTATCAAGTTGTCTCATAGCCTCTTTGTAGAGTAAAATAATATACTGCACACACTAATATAATGCACTTTCATTTTTTACAAATTAAAGTGCAAGACGTTAGGTGTGAGCAGTACAATAAATGTTAGCCTTTCCCATACTTTTCTGAGCTGTCATACTTCACTTAGCTAAACAGGTATCAGAAGTAAACATTATTAAACAAAACTTATTTCTGAAACCAATGGTCTATTGATTGATCTTTGGGCTATTTGATTAAAAGGTGGAGATATCACCTTCATCGCCAAAGTGGAAGCCAAAGATCTTCTCCGTAAACCAACAGTGAAGTGGTTCAAAGGAAAATGGATGGACCTGGCCAGCAAGACAGGGAAGCACTTACAGCTGAAAGAGACCTTTGACCGCCAAACCAAGGTTTGACACGATAAAGCAGCCCATTACCAAACCAGGGACTCACTCTCAGTCACATACTGGTAGTTAGTCATCTCCTTGACTGTATATCACACTTGACAGATCCACACATTTGAGATGCACATCATCAAGGCCAAAGAAAACTATGCTGGAAACTACAGGTGTGAAGTCACCTACAAGGACAAGTTTGACAGCTGCTCTTTTGACTTGGAAGTGAAAGGTTTGTTGGAGCATCAAAGCACATTCACTGCATTCTGACATGTCCACCAAACACAGAAAGAGCATATGTGTTGTTACTGTCTTACAGAGGCTGAACAGGGCTCACAGAATATTGATATTCGATCAGCCTTCAAAAGAAGGTAAAGAAAGAAGTGTGTGATGCAGACATGTTGATAATGCGATGGAGTCGACCTATGAATTCAGTGTTCAGGAGTATAGTATTTCCTTTTCTCAGCTGAACAAAGTTTGATATCCAAAATTAGGATCTCTGGCAAATTAGTTACTAATAAAATAATGTATAGAGAAGAAAACATCAATTTCATCTTTGAGCAATATTTTTTCCCAAGTGTGACAGGATGGTTGTTATAATGTGAATAACCTTTTTCCTAAAAGGTAATTACAAATCAACCAGCCAACCTGATGTGTAACCAAAGGCCAACTCTTGCCTTTTGAATCTCCCTTCAAACAATGTGTCTTAAAAGCAACGCAAAGCATCCTGGTATATAAGTATTGCCACTCAGTAATGTTGCTTCAACATAACTCAGGGAATATTACCCTGGACTGCTCAGTGTCTTATACAAAAAGAAAAAAAAGAGAAAAACTTGTTTCATGTCTTTCACTGGAAAAGACAAAAAAGAAGCAGGGCTTTTGTATAAGCACCAATCATATGTTAGCTTCAAGCTAATAGATCGATTGACTTCTGAGCTTGCTTTGTGTTGCTCTGTTAGCATTGTTTATAACTGTTTCAGGTCTGATTACATCTCCATTAATCTCTCCCTGTTAACAACAGCAGTGAAGGACAAGAGGATGCAGGAGAGCTTGACTTTAGTGGTCTCCTTAAACATAGGTGAGAATCACATCCCCTTACATGGTGGATTTTGTCCTTTTTCAATATTTGGGCCTTTTCTTCTTATTTTTTCTTTTTTTTTGGATGTGCTTCTTTTCTTTAAATATAACCAACATCTGATTTGTAGGTTACTGTAAGACTAGAAGATACACATCTATAGAGATAATACCGTACCACACCAGGAGTTTTCAAAGTCTGACACTGATGGTTCTGTCTCAAACAAAATCAAGAAACTGCGCGGTCTGGGAAATCTGGGAAAAGAAAAAATTACCCGTTCAATATAATATTTTGTTTGTTTAATTTTGTAAATTGACTGTTTCTGATGTTCTTTGGGAGAGCCACAAAGAGAGTTGGGTAGTTATTTGTTTGATATGGCAGGCTATAAATGTGTAAAATTTCAGTAAAAGATATTTTTCAGATGTGCATTTCAAGAGTTTCAGCTAAGAGGAAGCAAAAGTATTCTGCAAATCTTTTGGTACAAATTGTTAAACCTTATTATCCTGTTCTTTTCAACTAAAACTCTCAGTGTACTTTGAAAACCCTGGTTAAATTCATTTTAGGCTAAAAAATACCTTACACATAGTTCAGGTCATTTAGTGTAATGCTGTAGTGTGAGCACAGTCCTCAGCACTGGCCCTGTTCACCAGTTAAATTCCACACTTATTGTGGGCTTGTCTCTTCTCTTCCCTACATATTCAGAAATCAAAGGTTAGTAAAGAGAAACCTATAAGTTTTAAAATGATTATACCTTACTGCGGGTGAGTAATCCTGTAGAATCCCCAGCATGACATGTAGCTCTAGGAATTGGACGAGCAAGAGTGTTGGCCTACTGTAGTTCGGTAACACTTCATTTGAAGGCAGCATTCCCAAACTGCTCTGTCAACACATATTTGTGATGAAAATGGGCCTCCAATCATAAAGTGTATCATTTTTCATCAAAAGCGACACCTTTATGAGGCAGAGTGCACCATTTTGGATCATGAATAATGTGCTTGTGGGCCATGAGGACATGACGCCGTAAAATAGTGTTATCACTACATTCTCATTTTATCTCAGTCTAGCAATACAAGTCAAATCAAACATGTTTTTTCAGCTTCTTATGTAATTGCCTGAAAATAAACACATGAGAAATAGACACATATAGTGGAGTTAAGGTTATGCTATTTACATCAAACCTTTCTGACATTTGAGAAAATGTCTTTGAAGGAAAGGGCTGACTGAATGTTCTTTTTATGCATCAGTGGATACATTCATGTCAAGGGCGATGTGTTTTTAATGTACATCTCACAAATCTAACAAGCACTGGAAACATTTTCACAATCTAACAGCATCAGAGCATCCGTACAGTGATCACTCAAACCAACTGTAAGCAAAGGGATGGGCTTGAGTTCAGACAAGGAATAAAAGAACATTGAATAATGTGTATTAACTAAAAAGCATCGTCAGGCTACTACTTCATCTCTGCATGATGCATACAATTTAGTTACAGCAAAAAAAAAAATAGGTCTATGTTTTTTTTTCTCAAATTTTAAAAGACAATCCTTTATCGATGTGTCTGCCTGTGTGTTATTACGGTCCTTACATCTCCATCTTCCTCCTGTAGAGCCCCAAACACTGTTGTAACTTGAGGGACCCAGCCCAAGACATATCCTTAGTATAGGCCCCCTGGACACACCACAGTATGCCAAAAAACATTATCATTAGACAACTGGTTTAATAAGCGATGGAAATTTTTTGACCCAACAGACTAATTATTTTGAGCTGTCTTCAGTAATTTTTCTCAAGCTTTGAACCACGACACCTGCTATTTTGTTCATGCTAATGCTAGCTGCAGCTACTGCTGCTTCATATTTCTTCTATGCATCTTGGTTGCAGTGATAATTCGGCACGTGACTTTAAAATCTGTAATTTTTAATAGTTAAAATAAAGACTTTCCTTATTTTAACCCCTGTGGACAAACAGCACCTCTGGTTTTAACTTTTACATGTATGTGTTTTCTACCATTTGCTCTTTATGTGTTTTTACATCCAGTTGCATCAATTTTGTGCAAAATTGCAGTGGAAAATATAAAACAGGAAGTTTGTTTCTTCAGTTCACTAATCTGACACCTCGAGGAAAATAACCTTGAGGAAATTGTTGTTCTTGTTGCTGGTGGTCGTGCTTGCTTTTGTTTGTGTTAACAAGAAATCAGTGTGTTTCACTACTTGCTAAATATTCCTCACAGGAACTTATCATTATGGTGGCAAAAGATTAACCTTGTGATCAAGAGTTCTGGCTTCTGTGCAGGAATAATGGCAGTAATCAGCTCAACATGCCCATCCCTTTGTGTGACATGTCCTGAGGAACACTCAGCAGGGATATGGGACACCAAAATCCAATATATCACAAACAAAATGTTGTATCAGCTGTTGTAAAACAGTGATTTTTCCAATCCCACCAACAGTTTAAAAGTTCCCTTTTTAAGAGGATGTTCCTCAAGACACGTTGCTAACACCAGCCTAAGATTTTACCCTGACATTGTTCCCTCGTATTGGCCGACACTAGGGAGCACAAACAACAAGATGATACCCCTGAGGTTGATGTGTGGGAGATCCTGAAGAACGCAAGACCAGATCAGTATGAGAAGATTGCTTTTATGTATGGCATCACAGACTTGAGAGGTCTGCTGAAGAGGATGAAGAAGATCCCAAAGGAGGAGAAGAAGAGCGAGGGTAAGTCAGCATTGACCTAAAGCTTGGTATGTTGGGATATTGGTGAATATTGTGCCAATAGAGGAATCAGGGTCCATGTTTTGATTCTTTCCCACCAAAGCTTTTGCAAAGAAACTGGAACCAGCATATCAGGTGGATAAAGGTGGAAAGATCCGCTTGGTGGTCGACCTTGCAGACCCAACAGTCGATCTGAAGTGGTACAAGAACGGACAAGAAATCCGACCCTCTCCAAAGTACGTGACTACTGTCTCTTCTGTCTATCTTGTGCCTTCTTCCCTTCAACACCGCACAAATGAAAATCATTTTAAATCTGAAAATGCGTTTCATTTGTGGTATCGCCCTCTTTACCAGTCATCTAGTGTTATGTGTTTTCATTATGTCACCAATTAAAAACTCAATGGTTCACATGTTAAAGCTAAAAAATACAAATAAACAGATGTTCCTCATGGAAAGGTGTTTACCAAGACAAAGAACCCTAGTGCATTCACACATCAGCCTCACAGCTTATCTTCGCTTTCTTCACCTTAGGGTCCAGTGCACTCGACTGTGAACCATTGCCAGTGAACAAATAACGTTCTCTCGACCCTAATGTGGCTCTAATAAGTAATCACACACATTTTAGACACACCCGAGGGGCTAAATAAAACACCCCGGAGCTACATTTGGGTGTAAACACGCTGTATGATGTAGATTTTTGTCTTCAATTGCCATTAATGTCTTTATATGTCCTCCTTCACACAGGAAAAAGGTGGTACCTCCTTCACAGGTCTTTAACTAAGTCTGGCTTTGTAAACAATTAAATAGCTAGCACTCTACAAATTAAAAATAGATAGAGCACATGAGAAAAAATGGATGAAATGTGTCAAGCAGAACTACTAGTTGTTTAAATAGATCACTAATAATTTTACTTGTACTGCCACCAATGGGCAAGGAATATGACTTAGCTTGTGCTAGAAGGGAATTGACTTGCTGGATGGGTGAAAGGTGTCACTGCAATGGAATTTGTGATACAAACTTCATGTAAAATACCAAATAACAGCAGGGTTCCCTTTAACAGAGTCCCCGTTAACCAAAGGGTGTAGCAGCGCATTTTGACAAATAAACTCCTGTTACAAATAAACACCTGGAGTAATTTACCTAAAAATGAGAAGGAGAAGAAGACGTGGCCAGTGCATCCCCATTTACAACAAAGCCATGCAAAGTTAAAGCCATCTGGGAGGTTATTGCTGTTTTCTGGTTTTGGTCTCCTGTGGCATTTTCGCCAAGATTCCCTGTTCAGAAGACATCTCTCCCTCTTTCTCTCTCTCCTTTTCTGACTTTTCACATGATTGTTAACTTCATGTGCACCCCCTGGCATGATGTATCTCTGTATTTGTGTGTTTGTCACATCATGGTTCTCCTTCCTGTCTGCCATAATTCCCTCCTGTACACTCCCTGTGCTGTGGCCCTATTCCGGCTCCACTGCTGACCCTTAGTCAGAGGAAGTAAGTCCATCCATGCAAACAATTATCCATTCTTCATGTCACAGTTTTGGTGTGGTTTTGCCCGTTATCCTAGCCAAAACATTGGGTTTTTGAAGTGCATCTGTTGCATGTTGCGCTCAGTTAGGATGCTGAAATACTTCGTAAGACAACAGCGATGTACATTTCCCCCTTGGATTTTCTTTTTCTTAACTACCTGTTGAGTCTCAAATAGCGTCATTGACTCATTTGACTCATGTTTAGTTTAAGTGATCAAAGATATGACTCTTGGATTCTTCGTTCAGGTATATTTTTGAGCACAAGGGCACACAAAGAATCATGGTCATCAACAACTGCAGCATGAATGATGACGCAGCTTATTCTGTAGCTGCTGGGGATGAGAAATGTTCCACAGAGCTGTTTGTGAAAGGTAACTTAATTCACCTTTAAAATGTGACAATATGCAGTTGATTTGTCATTGTGGTTCAGTTTCGCCATCCTCTCTCATCTTACAGAGTTGCCAGTGAAAATAGTAAAAGGTATTGAGGCAGTGAAGACCACAGTGAATGAGAGAATTGAGCTGGAGTGTGAAGTGTCAGAGGAGGGTGCGCAAGTCAAATGGTAAGACTCTATTTGAAGCAAAATGTCACATTTACATCTGACACAAACTTATCTGTTATAAAGCAAAATCACAGGATACCAGTAGCATGTTAAAAAAAAAATGCAAACAATTTACTGCAATTTACTTATGCGTATGCTTGGAATGGTAACAGCAAAGTCTTAAATGAGACAAAAACTGCAGTTTAACGTGAGTGGATACATTGGGGTTATAGGTTATGAGCATTAGCAATTGCAATGTCAATACACTAATTATAGTCTGATATGATCCTTATAGAATAAACAGCATTTTTGTATTCCCATTGGGTTTTTTATTTTTGCCCCCCTCAGGATGAAGAATGGTGTTGAAGTTCCAACAGGTGTACGCTCCAGATACCGAGTCAAGTGTGAAGGAACAAAACACTTCTTGGTAATTGATGATGCTTCCAGGGAAGACACTGGCACATACTCCATCATGGCTAGTGGTGGCACATCTGAGGCTCAAGTACAGGTTGACTGTATGTAGCATTTCAGCTTTTAATCTCATTATTTGTTTGTTTGCATGCTTTCAAAAGAATTTATCTATTTTGCTGTAATCTCAACCATACTAATTTCTTTTTTCAAATTAGTGAAACCATTGAAAATTTACCAGGACCTACAGGATGTTAAAGTCATGCTTGGTCAACCCCTCAAGCTGCACTGTGAGATTTACCCAGGGAATGTCCCAGGTCGCTGGTACAGAAATGGACAACTGATTCAGCCTAATGACCGCATCAACATCATTCACAGAAACAAGTGTGTGACTTTCTCAAACCCTGTCTGATGCAGACAACAGGATACCATATAGGTCTTAACTGAAATCATTTTGGTTTTCCAGGGTCCATCGTCTTGAAATTGAGACCAGCTCTCTCCATGATACAGGGGATTACACTTTTGTTCCTGAAGGATATTCACAGAGCCTCTCTGCCAAAGTTCATGTCATTGGTACACAACCTAGGCCTTATTTGACTGGATGATTTGAAAATCATATATATTATCTATTTATTATTTCCACTGATGTATCCTAGTTAAATTGTGTGATTGAACTTTCTACAGATCCTCCAAGAGTGCACTTGGATAGCTTGAACTTTCCAGACAACACTGTGACAATAGTTGCAGGTAACAAACTTCGCTTGGAGATCCCCATCAGTGGAGAGCCAGCACCTAGGGTGGTGTGGATGAAAGGGGAAAGGGTGAGTTTCAGTCTTCAAGGATGAAGCATGACTCCAAAATTCACAACCTAGTTCTAGTTTCCCTAACTTATCTCTGTCTCTCAGGTGAAAGTGTGCAAGTTTCTTGGTCAAATACTTAATAATTGACATGTAATGGCACGTAAGAAATACTGGCTCCTAGATTACATCTGGTAGTAACAGACCTCCCTTTTGTTCAAGGTAATTCTTGAGTCTGGTAATCGAGTTCGAGCTGAAACGTATGGTGACCAAACAAGCCTGACGATCGACATCACTGAGAGGGAAGACACGGGCAACTACAAGATAGTGCTGCAGAATGAGGCTGGTGAGGCCACAGCCAGTGTCAAAATCAAGGTTGTTGGTAAGTGATCACAAAATACAACTAAAGATCAAATTAAGTGGATGTTTACAAAATCTTTAACATGGCTCTATGGGCTTGCCTGTGGTCTACAGATATCCCCGACCCTCCAGAGGCTCCCTTGGTCCCAGAGGTGGGTGGAGATTGGTGTTCTATGACATGGGAGCCCCCAAAATATGACGGAGGGTCACCGATATTAGGTAAATACATTTGAATTACAAGTTCAGATTAAACAAATGTGTGATACTTAAGAAACAGCTTCAAATTTTCCTCCAAAGGCTACTTCATTGAGAGAAAGAAGAAACAAAGCTCTAGATGGATGAGACTGAACTTTGACTTGATCAAAGAAACAGCATTTGAACCCAAGAAGATGATTGAAGGAGTCCCGTATGAAGTGCGAATCTTTGCAGTCAATGCCATTGGTGTGTCCAAGCCCAGTGAACCATCCAAAGCCTTTACTCCTCTTGGTGAGTGGCTCCTGACCAGGACAGCCCTATGATTTCAGTCCATTTACTAGCTGTTTCATAATATTGGAGTACATTTCAAAGTGTGGGCCTCTGATGGCGTGTGTGTGATCTGCACTTGGTAACCCAGGCACAGCTGTTCCTTCCTAGACCCCACCATCCCAAGCATTCTGACTGTGACCTCCAACAGACACGCAGGAGCTTTAGAAGATATTAAATATGTCTTTATAATGGCTGCCAAATCATCTGGGGATTAGAGGTTTAGGAGATCAGGTCTGTCAGAGGGTTCAATAGGAGTTAGATATGATTCAGAATACAAGAATAGAAGGCAAGAGTGGGAGTTAATGAGATCTGAAATGGAGATTGATAGCATACCAGCTGGAGGATGAGGCGCCTCGCTCCTGTGGTCCTGACTTGCCAAAATGGATGTTTTCCGATCTGGTTCATACCCATTGTTGAAGAACGATGGAAGAATGGTAGCTGTGATCCTTCTAATCCCTTAAACCTTTACCTTCACTCAGCTGTGACCAGCGAACCCACCATGCTTGTTGTTGACGATGTCACCGACACCACTGTGACCGTGAAGTGGCGTCCTCCAGAAACCATCGGAGCTGCCGGCCTGGATGGATACTTGGTTGAGTACTGCATAGAGGGAGGTGAGGCAACTTCTAATTCCCAAAGATCCAAACAGACTGTGTTGTTTTTAACTGTTCCAAAGAGTGTGAGTGAGGACACACTGTGTTGGCCAAGCCATCCCAAAGTGAAAACATTTATGGCTTTTGTGTGTTTCTAGAGTGAAAAAGTATCGCTCATGAAACAGGAACAGAAACAATAGAGCTTGGTACAGACGTTGCTCATGCACTTATCTATCTCTGCCAGTTCTAGTCCCATGTACTAGGTAAACTGAACAGTAAATGGGACTAGAACTGTTTAATTGATTTCCTTTCCCCATGGGTCTTTAAGTTATTTCTTTTCGGCTTTTTTGGAGAGGACAAGTCAGGGGATAGGGTAGGAAACAGAGTGAGAGTGGGGATTGACATGCAGGAAAGGTGCCAAACACTGGATTCAATCTCAGGCCACCCCGCTCAAAGACTTGCCTCAATGGGCGGCCAACTGGCTAGGCTTTGTCAGTACTCCTGGGGTTGAAAAATTCAGTGTTTGGGAATGGGGTTTCAAGTTCAGGAAGAAAAAAATAACTGTTCAAAATCTATGATTTATTGACCCATTTCATAAAGTCCAGTGGCCCTCTAAGTCATCATCCACAATAACTGTTTCTCTCCTATGAATATATGTTGGATAGAAATTGTAATTGAAGTAGGGGAAATTATTATATTGCTGTTCTTTCCTGCCAGGTGATGACTGGGTAGTATCCAACAAAGAGCTCACAGAGAAGACCAAGTACACCATCACTGGGCTGACTCCAGGGTCTAAAATCTTAGTTCGAGTCAGAGCCATCAATGCTGCTGGGGCCAGTGCTCCTCGGTCCCTTCAGCATGCCATCTTAGTCAAAGAAGTTATCGGTGAGCTTCAAAAACCATTGTTAAAAACTGTTTTAATAAGAATAGTGACAATGGCCAAATGTATCTTGAACCTTTTTTCACTCAAACATCTTTTGGTCTCCACTTCAGAACCACCCAAAATTCGAGTCCCCAGACACTTGAAGCAGACATACACTCGAAGAGTTGGCGAGGCGGTCAACCTCGTGGTGCCATTCATGGTAAACAGTTTATGCTCCTCTATTGACATTCACTTCACCTCTGAGAACTGTAATTAACTCTGTGTAATGTTTGAAGGGCAAACCCAGGCCAAAGGTCACCTGGCTGAAAGAGGGCAAGCCCATCGAGCCAACGCATGTAAGCATCCGCAACACAGACTGCGACAGCATCATCTTTATCCGTAAAGCAGAACGCAGCCACTCTGGGAAGTATGAGATGACTGTGCAGGTTGAAAACCATGTGGACACAGCCATCATTGATATCCAGATTGTTGGTGAGTGTATTGATTGGGCTTTTTGGGGAACTCATTTGACAAAAGGGAGACAATTTTGTGCATAAATATTCAGTTATTTTATCCTACTTAATGCACCTGATTTGATGCACAGTATAATTGCAAGAATGTATTCCCTGATTGTTAGACCTACCTGGGCCTCCTCAGAGTGTGACGATTGAAGATGTTTGGGGCGGTAATGTGGCTCTGGTCTGGACTCCTCCAAAAGACAATGGCAACGCTCCAATTACAGGCTACACCATTCAAAAAGCAGATAAGAAGACAATGGTAGATCAGCCTGAAGCCCCCATAGCACAAAAATTAGCAAACAGTGGATTTCCATTTTGCTACTAATGCACTGTGATCTGCTTTGTAGGAATGGTACACATGCATCGAGCACTACCATCGCAACTGTATCACCATCACAGAGCTGGTGGTTGGGAATGAGTACTTCTTCAGGATCTACTCAGAGAACATGTGTGGCTTAAGTGAATCTGCCACTCAAACCAAGAAGAGTGCGCTTATCGTAAAAGAAGGTAACACTGACTGATCTGGATGTTTGTGTGTGGCTGTTCCTTAAAACTTCTGATGAGGGAAAATGTTTCCAAAGTACAAACTTTGGAACAAATGACTTAGATGGCACATTTTGAAACTGTCTGTTTCATTTTCTGAACATGTCTTTCACAGGTGTTATCTGAAAGGTACTGTCAGTGATGTTTACCACCCAAAAGTGAGCCTGACATTACAGCCTCGCTTTGAAAGCTTAAAGGGGTCGGGCTATGACTGACAGGCCCTTAAACAGTGGTGTCGTATATTCAGCCTATGATAAACCAGAACATATTGTCTTTCCCTCATCACATAGGGATTTCCCCACATGATACCGCTCAGCACCAGTATCATGCACAACCCCATTCCTTTACCCTTCCCCCCACAGGCTTACAGGTGAAAACGCACGACTTCAATGACCACGACTTCAAGGAGGCGCCAAAGTTCACGCAACCACTGATCAACACGTTCGCCATTGCTGGTTACAATGCTACTCTCAATTGCAGTGTTCGTGCAAACCCAAGGGTAGGTCAGAGGATACAGGTAAAAATGCAGAAAACCCATTAAATAAAACAGGTAAATACACAAAAATACACAACAATTATGTTGGCAAGTCTCTGACCATTTCACCAAAAGAGTAATTAATAGACAGAATTAGGGCTGAACGATTTATCGTTTTCTGATCGAAATCACAATTTTAGACATCGTGATCATGTGATCGCCAATGCAGAGATTTTTTTCCTGCTCCTGACTGACCCAGGATCTGTTGTATCAGCTGTTTCACACACACCTGTCAAAATTTTGATCTTGAATGAGTAAGTTTGGACTTTTTTTTCCACATAATCTTTGTCTTTATTTCTCAAAATTTTCACTTTTTATATTAAAATATTGACATTTTATTTAAAGGTTTGAAAGTTTTCATTTTCATCTTTGCATTAGAGTAGTAGCTTTTGATGTTTCAATGGTTTGATGTAATTTTCTGTCAAGTTTGTAAATGTTACTGTACATTGTGAAAACTTCACTAAAGTTTGATTTAGAGATAATCGTGAATCCAATTGAAATCGCTGTATCTGCCAGAAAAATCGCAATTAGATCTTTTTCTAAAATTGTTCAGCCCTAGACAGAATTAAATCAGATTCAGGACAAGTTTGAAATACTTGAAATAACTGTTGTAGTTTTGGCTACCTTTCATATTGGTAAAAACAATATCATACTCAAAAATGTTATGACTGAGCTATGGGGGAAAAAACAGTAGAGGTAAACTTTTTAGAAAAGTGTCAAAGGAGTCAAGACTAATGTGACTGGTGTCCATAGATCTGTAACACACACGTTTTTTTTTTTGAGGAACGATGTCTTTGTTGTCTTAATACAGCCTAAAGTGATTTGGATGAAGAACAAGATCGCAATCCTCGATGACCCACGCTACCGTATGTTTAGCAACCAGGGAGTATGTACTCTCGAGATCAGAAAGCCCAGCCCCTATGACGGAGGAATGTACACCTGCAAGGCCATCAATGACCTGGGAGAGGCTCAAGTGGACTGCAAACTGGAGGTCAAAGGTCAGTAAGGACCACAGGGCAAGTTGTTCACCTGAATCTGGTTTCCCAAAGCCTGTTTAGTTTTATTGCTTGATACCTTTGATGAAAGTTCAAGTGTTATACTTAAGACAAGAGAGCAAACGCTTTCAGTAAAAGAGGCAAAGTGCACTTTGGGAAACCAACTTCACAGGGATTGTTTTGTTTGAAATGTGTGTTACAGTCTACTGAAGGGCTGACCACATAGGCCATGGACATGTAAGTATGTGGGTAAGGCTACACAAGCTGTTCGTAAATCAACTTCTTTTTAATAAAAATTAAATGAAAGGGGTGTAACCATCAGGTCTGACAGACTTGAAAACATTAGATTTAAAAATTAGTTATGAAGAAAAACCAAAGCCTTTTCAACCTGGAGCAATCAACAGGAGGAGTCGCTGTAGCATCTGTAGCTGTAAGACTTGACATAGCTAAAACAGTATAGCTCAACGGAAGACTAAAATCGTTCCACAATTGCTGGAAAATGTTTGCTTTAAGTACTTAAACTTAATCTTCATGAGAAGGAGAGAAAACACAATCAGTTATCATTTCTTTTATTATGTGAATTAAAAAAGTTCACAGTAGGTAACCCAGTTTGACAGTTAGCTCAGCTTGCTAATTAACTGTCAGCGTTATCGAATTTGGTCAACCAACAATTGAACATTGTCACTCTTGCTTGTTAGAAACAGGATTACTAGTCTGTTGAACAAGTTATTAGTATTTTTCCAAGCCTGGAAACAAAATTCTGGTCACATGGTCTGTCAAAGCTGTAGCCCAACTTCTCAATTTCTACAATTCAAGTTACTTTTTGGTGTTAGAAAAAGTTGTTTGGAGGCTGCGTGAGGTTAAACCAGCATGTAACCACGAGACTGGAACCTTGTGCAACAACTGAAGGCATAAGGACATAAATCTAAGAGCAGATTGTAGTAGTTCTAGCTCTGCTAGTGTTTGGCACAGTTGTTTATCAGTCAGATGTAATTCACCTGCAGACTTTGCCATCTAATTACTAGCCATGTTATCACTATTACAACTGTTTTCTTTGCATTTTCTCAGTTTTGGACTGGTTGATAAGTCCAAATTTAGGTTTCCATTTGACAAACCATGAAATCAGTTACACATCCCAGGTTGCAATGTGGGGAAAAGTGGTGAACTGTTTTACTCATTTAGGTCTCCACTTGGGTTAGAAATAGCTAAATGTGACTTTATGAACAGCTTGTGTAACCAGCTCATAGACATCATTTTCCAAATAGACAAACTGAAATAGTGACATAATAATAATAATAATCATTGTGTGTAGTGCACATAATATCTGGTGACTATCTTCATCACCACCACATGCACAGGTTTATCCCCCCATGTTCCAGCCATCTTATCCATCGTCACAACACGTCACAACCACACACAGTCTTAACACGTAGAGCCGTGGTGTTTCTGTGTTGTCTCAAACTTCTCTCCACAGATTCCAGTGCCCCAGTTAACTCCTCATATAAAAGAGATCAGTAATAAACCAACTGTATTCCCTGGTACACACATATAACCCCATGTAAACATTATGTTAACCCCTCTTCTCTTCTCTCTCCCCCAGTCCAAACTCAAGAATTGTGAATGTATGTTCTCACATAAGGTAAGCTTTCATATGGTTCTGGCATATGAAGCTTATGTCATTCATTATGCACCTTTCAGCCAGCTTGTAACCTCGCTTTTCTCATTGGAAAGACAGCCTCTCCTTCTCAGACACAAAAGTAAAATAAAATAAAAGGTGTGAAATCTGGAATTAATGAAATGATGACACTAGGCTGGCATGACAGCTTCTGCCCAAATTATTCTCAGTTCTGCTCAGCTGGCTGAATACAATAACCCTGTTTTGGATGTTATATTTGACTGCCACATTTTTTTTGGTATGGTGTGATTTCAAAGACTACCTCTGCAAGACAAGGTGAGTAAACTGTTTTGTCAATTTGCAGCACCTGAGGAGCCTGGGCCTGAGTGTTATGCTAGACATCTATAAAGCTTTTTGCTGCTAATAGCGCATTCTCCAAAGTATACTAACTCTCAATACTTGACTTTTGATATTGTTTTCATTGTTTTGTATTCTGTTGCATCTCATGGCCTGCTTGGTGGAAGTTGCACCCACAGGACTACTAGGAACACGATGAAGAAAGCACTCTTAAAAGAAAATCCTAATTTGCACTTTTACATTTACTATTAGAAATGAGTTAGACCTTTGAAGCTAAAACTTTATAGTCATTTTAACTTCATATTGTTGACTTTTGCGCCTAATGTATAATTTCAGTATATTTCACAACTAGTACTGCAAAGGTATATTTTTTGATATGTTTTTGTTATTGGTCCAAGTATCATATCTTTTATTTTGTGAGACTAAATGCTTCACTAAAGTCTGATTTGTCAAAAATATCGGCTCTAAATAGTATTTCAGTGGAAAGAACTTGGCTGCCGCAAGCCTGAGCAGCTGTAGATTCAGGTGTGCATTGTGTATTTGAGCTGTTCCTCTCATTTTACTCTCTTTTATTGTAAACTCAGACGACTCTCCCCCTTTTACTCTTCTTAGTAAGCTCCTTCCTCTCTTGCTCCTTACCTTTCCTCCTCTCTCCACTTCTGCATGAGCTTTTCTGGCAATATTATAATGGTTGTGTCTTTCCTCTTACTGCTCAGGAGGCTTCACCTTCTACGAACTCATGCAACGCGGCGTGCCCCTACACCTGATTGACAAATACATGAACGAGCATAAGATTGTCGCAGGACCTGAGCAGGAGAAGTAAAATTGGACAGAGTGCAAATGAGACACTTTAGCTTTGCAAACAACTGCCCCCAAAATTGACCCTTTTCTCTCACCCACTGATGTCAGCGACCTGAGGATGGATTGGACGGATGATGGTGGGATGTGTGGGTGTGGGGGAGGGGTGTACTGTTTTGTGGTGTGGCATGCTGTGTGCAGTTTGGAGCTTGTAATCATAGATTTAAAAAAAAAAAAGATCCACTACCTTGTCACCCATTTGTGTTTAAAGACTCTGTTTCAGCTCAGACGCATGTCAGCAGTGTTTTGGTTCTCCCATTAAAAGATACATGTGTGTAAAACCATTCAATATGCAACATAAAAACAACATAGAAACACAGTTTTATCATGTGAAAAGTTGATATCTGTTAAATGTGATGACTTATTTCTGGATGTACAAAAGACATTAAAACAGAATGTGATGTATGTGCCAAAACCAAAAATGAAAACAAGCACATCTGAATGTCAGTCAAATGAATGTGTAAACCTTTTGGAATAACTGAAATAATTCACCGGGTTTCTGTGTTGGTTTAAAAATAAGGGTGAAGAGGTTACAAACAGTTCACATACTGCATGATTAATGATGCTTTTTGGATTCATGCTGGACTTAAGGTTTCATGTACGCTGATTCATGCGCATGCCTTTGTAATGTTCCCCATGAATTACAATAAAATGAACATAAAAGTAACAACAGTGCTGATTTTGTTTGAGATCATATGGGTGAAAGCTGTACTAAAATTGAGGCAGCTTTTTCCAGTGTGTAAACCATTGACTCAGAATTTTCTCTTTGGATGATAGACTTCCATATTAATATGACGGAGCTAAAGATCTGCTTTAAAGAATCAGATACAAAAATAAATAAACGGAAAAATAATATGGTAAATCACACAACAAAATAAAAAGAACATATTTTGCAGTCACCAAAACCAGAAGCCACTTCCTTCAAAGCCAATAACTGATTGGTGTTGCCTAAACTGTGACTTTCTTTCAAAAACGTCACTACACAAGTAGTGGCTACTGATTTGGCAGAAATTCAGTATGAAGTAGGTAGTATGCGAAAACTTGCAAGATCTGTAGTAAACTAAAAATTCCTGGATGTCCAACTGATCCGGGGAAACTTAATCAGTATGCAGCGGACCAGTGTACCTGGCATACTGTTTCCCTAAATGCACAGCGCTAATGTCTTTTCTCAGGTTTAGGTGAATAACTGACACCTAATGTAATAAATCAGCTCAAGGACAACCCAACAATGCTAATGTGAGACAGTCCATGTGAGAGAAGTAAAGTGTCATAAAAGAATTACAGGAAAATCTACTCACTTCATATCATAAAAGAGGAGTTTGCTTCTACGAAAGTTCCACAGTTTTTCCATTTAGGGTTAAAAAAAAAAAAGGCAGTTGGTTCCAGATTTATTTTCAGTACATGGTAACTTTTGGTATAAAGTTAAAAATTAAACATGTTTGTGTGTTTGTGCACTCGTGTGTGTGGTTATGCATACCATATATTTGTTTGAAGTCTTGAAAATAAATAAAAACAATGTTGGGGGAAAAAAATCAAATATGACAATTTTGCAGTAATAAACTTCGATACCTTTACAAATTTAATAAAAACAGGACCCTGAAATCTCCTCTTAAATGTATTGTTTTCCTGAATGAATTTAAAATGTTTCTTAGACCACTGAAAATAACGCGAAGACAAAAAAAACTCTCAAAACACATTTACAACTTCTCTTCCTCTCACAGGCTTAATTTAATCTATTTATTTTACTATGTATTTTATTTAATTAGAATCTAATTTTATTGTTCCTTTAACTTCACCACTGGTTGATATAGAACTCTTCATCTGGCAAGCTCTTTGGATATTAATTACAGAAATGCCAGATGTAGCTACCCAAGGTTTGTTTTCTATAATTATGATAAAGTTAAACATAAAAAAAAAATTTATGAGTTACACTTTCCGAAACAGAAAATCAGAGTATCATACTACATGCATGGTACATGCACACGCAGTAGGTAGTGTGTAGTGTTCACTGCATACTAACTTTGTAGTCTTTAGGCAGCACTTTGGAAAACAGCCAGCCTCCGTTTGAATTTCCCGGTCCGCCGCTCATTCTCTTCCGGACCGTCGCTTCCGGCCCAGACGCAATTCGATCAGAAACGTACAGACTATCGACAACTCATGGTTCCGCTGTGAAAATGGCAGCTAGGCGGCTAGCTATAAATGCCAAATGAGCCGCTATTTTCTGGAGAACAGGAGATATTCTAGCGGTAACTCTGGACAGGAGTATTACGGAGTTTGTAACGGGAATTTTGAGAAGTGACTCGGCTGAAACAAAATGCCACATTTCTTGTGGTCAGAGCCGCTGTCACCCGCTCAACTCAAGCGGCTGGAGGAGCATAAATACAGCGCGTCCGGTCGATCTCTGTTCGAGCCGCCGTGTCAAATCTTCTGGAACTGGCTCATCCAGCAAATCCCGACATGGGTCGCACCAAACACCCTGACTATAGTTGGACTTCTGGTCAACATCATATCCACGATGGTGCTTGTGTATTACTGTCCCACAGCAACGGAGGAGGTGAGTGAACCGTCCTTGGACAAAGTTTCTACACAGAGGTTAGCCCATAATTAGGTTCCCCTGGAAGGAACGCGAAATCCCATTCATAAATTGCGTAAGTTACAGTCGCGTCGCCAATGTGCCAACTCTAAGCCTCGCACTTCCTAAAATTTTATGCACCTTGTACCAGCAGAATCTGTTTTGTAATTCGGTTTGTGTTTTCATGTCACAGTTACCCATATTATAAGATGATTCTCCTTTCTTTAACGGGGTCATGTAAGCCCGCAGACGCCTGCAGCAGGGTATTTCAGGACGTGGTAAATCACCCTGGAGAGTCGACATTTTTAAAATACACTCCTAGTTGAAATAATATTAGAAGCCGGATTACTCATTGTGTTACGAAAACCCTGAAAATATGTTCAACATTAAGGTTTCAGGATTGCATGTCCACACACATGTGAGGACGCTAAAGGTGTCAGTATTAAAATCGGATTACGTGTTACATGGCTCCCCCCAGTCCTGCGCTTACGTTTATGGAAAGTTGACAGCTTTGGTGTGTTGATGTTGTTCAGGCCTCATGTGCTTCACTGGTTGGTTTCAGACAGCACTTTTGAAGAGATGGATTTTATCATTACGACTATGTTGTTGTTATTATTCACCAGGGAGTTCATTAAATTAACAGAAATGGCAAAATCTCAATCTTCTCAAAGCTAGAAGAGAAGTCCTTCCATAACATTAGTACAGATGATGAGATCATGGGTTTTCTTGGTGTAAATAACCTCTAGATCTACAAATATTTTACTTTCAGTTACAAGTTCCTGATACAACTCTTCTTAGTAGACTCTAATATAGGGCTGTACTGTTTGCAAAATTATAATTACTACAATAATAATAACTTGATTCAATAGTACTTCTCAAAACAATGTAACAAAGTGCTTCACAGAATACAGAACATCGAAAGAAGTAGAAAAAATGCATATTAGAGATGCAAAGGAGAAATAGAAGTGAAATAAAAAAGAAATGTGAGGATTGGAGGAATAACAACAACTATATTAAAGATATATCAAAGGTTGAAAACCACCACACAATTGAAGAGAAAACGTCAGGAAAAATACACAGCAAGAAAAAATAAACAAAAAAGAATCTAATTGCCATTATGTTTCCCTATATTGCAACTGTGATTTATTGTGCAATTATTTTTAGGTTCCCATCCTATGTGGTGATGATATTTTATACACAAAAAGGAAAAATAAACACTGAAGAAATTCTGTTTTTATACATCTAAAAAAAAATTAGAATATCAAAAAAGTTTTAAAAAGTTTGTCACTCTTTTCAGGAAGTGAAATCCAGATATGAAGACTCATGATACAAAGAGTGATTTATTTCAAGTTTCAATTTGTTGAAATGTTGATGATTATGGCTTACACATAATAAAACCTAAAATTCAGTGTCTCTGAAAATTAATATACTACGTAAGAGCAATTAAAACAGAAATGTCAGTCCTTTAAAAAAGTTTTGCTACTTTCCTGATATTCTCTCAGTTTTCACCCATTTTTTACCCCTCTTCACCCACTTTTTGCTGCTCTTTTTTGACACCTAAAACTTATTTTCATTGATACTTATGCTGTTTTTGCCGCTTTTCACCACTTAGATTGTTTCTCTTGCAAAGGCAATTTTCAGCATTTTGTCTCTTTGGTTGAGCGGGGTTGAGAAACACTGGTTTAGAGCATGAAACATCATTTGAGTTCAAAGAAATATTGCAGTATGCAATTAGAATATTACAGCAGGCCAAATGTAATATAATTTGTAATTAATTGCCCAGTCTTTCTCTGAAACCAGCAGCTGACCTTTCATCCATTTAATTTGTGTCACGGGCTTCAATCTAAATCCAGCATAAGTTGCATAGGTGTGTACTTTATCAGATTTAAACCTTTGTTCGACCCAGCTATCAGGGCATTCCAGCAAAGTCCACAGTCCAAACAGTCATGATGTTACTGTCAAATTCCACAAGAGCGAAAGCATTTTAGCTCCTGCTATAAATTATTTACAACGGAATCAGGGAAAGCTGACTTCACCTCTTGATGGACTGTAAAGTTATTAACTTCTCATGAATTTTAAATGAAACATAGTTAAGATGAACTTGTGCAAGATTTCTCCACAGTACCCTTTGTGATAACCCTCGCAAGTGACCTCTGCCCCCACCAATCTCTGAGGCATTTAGAGCGCAGACAAGGAAGAAAACAGCAGGGTCAACGAATATTTGGGACAGCATGGGATTCTTGATCTTTCAGGATACACAAAACAATCTTTGTCAGACAAAGGAAAAAAAAACACACACACACACACACACACACTCTCTCTCTCTCTCTCTCTCTCATTGTAGCTGTAAACAGTGTTGGCTAACTCGAGTGTCCAGATGGTCTCTAACCTCCACCCTAGTAAGAGGAACTGAGTCATTGCAGTCAGCAGGGATTCCTTAGTTTCCTCATGGCTGTACACAGAAACACATAGTTTAGTAGACATCTGCTTACAACTAAAACACATATTTTAAACTTTTAAAGACAATCCAGCCTGTTACACCATATATTTATGCATTTCATACATTTTTAACACTGTTAAAATCCCAGAATAGATACTGAAGTTCTGATTCTGAATCAACAAATGGATATATATTTTTATGTATATATTCCTTAATATCAAAGGAACTGAAAAGTCTTGTATCTAGATAGATTCCTGGTCATAATCTCAAATTTATAATAAGATTATCAGTGCTGAAATAAGTTATTCCTAAATATTCCAAGCTTCCTGATTGGGTCAGACTGGACCGGATTTATGGCAAGTGGCAGTCTCTATGACGACACAACACCAGCTGATGAAGATAAGCTGTGAGAAGAGATACCTGTGTTTCTTCTGTGCTGAAAATTATTTCTGTGATTTGTTTAGTTGTAATTGTGAACACTGGGGCTTGACTGTCTGACAGAAAAGGGACAGGAGAGCAGAAGAAAGCTTAACGAGAGAGTGATAGAGCAGAGGCTGAAGGCTGAAACTGGCTGAAGCTGTGTTGTGTTTAAGTCTTTGTTTCTTAGAAATTGTTTTTCAGTAGTTATTAGATGTAAAAAAAAACTGTTTTTTAGTCACGTTCACCCACGTTTAGTCACGTTCTCCTTGGTCTCTACTGCACAGACTCTGTGTGCACAACAACACACAATTCTTTTGGCGTCAGAACCGTGCAATGGTAAGAGATGGAGCCATGCGGTCCATTCCATACACAGTCTATAGGCATAACTGCAGAAACATGAACACACAGATACATGTCATGCTGTCATGGTGAGGAATTGATATTCCATGACAAAAGAAGCTCACAGATGCTGAACTGAAATTGAATTTTAAAAAACAAATCAGAATTTTTCAAAGATACAATAACTCAATAAAGGCTCTCTTTACCCTCTCTTCATCCTCCAGGCACCATCATGGGCTTTTATCATGAGCGCTCTGGGTCTTTTCATCTACCAGTCTCTGGATGCCATCGATGGGAAGCAGGCGAGAAGAACAAACAGCAGCTCCCCTCTTGGGGAGCTTTTTGACCACGGCTGTGATGCTGTCTCCACAGGTGACTCCACCATAAATCAGACAATCTAACTAAATATCTTTAACTTTGAAAATCTGTACTCAACCATGATTCCCTCCTCTTTTCACCCCTAGTGTTTGTCGCTGTGGGAACGTGTATTTCTTGTGGAATAGGAAGATACCCAGACTGGATATTCTTTTGTGGTTTCATCGGCATGTTTATGTTCTTCTGCGCTCACTGGCAGACATACGTGTCTGGGACCCTCCGTTTTGGCCTGTAAGTCACACATTAGTGGCTAATAATACTAGAAATCCTTTTGTTTATTTATAACTCTCATCTCTTTTTTACTGACAAGGTTAAAGCCACTCTTTTCTGTTTCTTTCCTCACAGGATAGATGTGACTGAGGTGCAGTTCTCCATCATCATCATGTATTTGATGACAGCTTTTGGAGGCGTTAGTCTTTGGCAGACAACGGTAACAGAGAATAAATGTAGCCTATTAAAATGAATACACACAGAAACATTTTCATGTCACCTTAAGTGTTTAGTCCCCTTCTTTCCTTTTTTACACTCAACACTTCTGATCTGATCAGTTCCTAGCTTCAGTCATCCTTCTAGTCTTAAAATAGACTTTGTGTTTTACTTTTACTCCGTGCTGCCTTCGGAGGCTTCACTTAACATCACTTGTGACAAAGTGAGAAGGTAAATATGGGTAGCTGACGCCATCGCTGAAGGTCATCTATTGGACATGATCTGGCTCTGATGATATAAACGAAACGCTGATGTCCCGCACATTCTTTATGCTTTGCCCTCTCATCATGCTCAGCATGCTTGCGGCTTTTATATCGGCCCTTTTTCGAAAAGTAGCACAACGCTGATTTGACTTTTACATGTTTCTGTAGTTGCCTGTCCTGGGGTTGCCATTATACTACTTCCCTATCATGGGCATCATCGGAGGAGCTCTCTACTCCTGCTACAACTATTTCTATGTCATCCTGAATGGAGGTGTTGGCAAAAACGGCTCAACTGTGGCAGTAAGTTCACACAGAATATCAATGAGTGACCAGTTTATTTGAATTCAAGCACTTCATAACCCTCTCTTTGCCTAGGACACCAGTGTGTTGAGTCCTGGCTTGCATGTTGGCCTCTTCTTCACGCTGGCTTTCATCATCTACAAGAAATCGTCAAGTCAGCTGTTTGAGCACCACCCCTGCTTGTACCTGCTTGCCTTTGGCATGGTCATCTCCAAGATCTCAAACAAGCTGGTGGTGCGTTTGATTTGATTTCTAAGTTGAAGCACTCAGGATAGCAGATAGTGTACTTTGATAAACCAGCAAAGGCTCATTTGTTTATAGCTAAAACAAATTTTCTTTTAAGTTGCTGTTTTTTGTTAGAAGTCAACTGCTAAAAAGTGATAAAATGATAAAAAGATTCGGGGGGGAAAAATAAAAAAAAACTTTAAAAAAAATGTAAGTATTGCACTACAGTTAAGTGCATGGTTTTTAAGTCTTTCTCTTATGTGTGTATTCTTGAATTTCTCCAGGTTGCACACATGACAAAGAGTGAGCTGAACCTCGCAGACACAGCCTTCATCGGCCCCGGACTTCTCTTTCTCAACCAATACTTCAACAGCTTTATTGATGAACACATAGTCCTCTGGATTGCTATGGTGAGTGATCTGGCTCTTTGGAGGGGATATGAACGCCTTGTCATTCCGTGTTTGTAATATGTAATGCACAGTGGAACAAAGTTGTTCCTCTAATCAGCTGTATAAGGTGGCAAAAGAGGCAAGTATCACACACCAGGACTTTGATATTACATCTTTGCAGTGAGGGTCAATGATGTAATGCCTTTCTCTTTTTCTGTCCAACTGACATGAACATCTCTGAACTGGGTTTTTTGCATAAATGCATGTGTACACTACATTCTAAATGTTTGAACAACGGCCATATTTATATTCTTGTTTTAAGTATTTTAAAAATGGCCTGTTCAAAAGTCTTATGCATCAATGACCTGAGATCTGTGTGTAAGCACAAAGGTGGAGTGAAACTGTACAGAGCTGTTGTGTCACACAATAAGGTAGGGTGCCTCGTGTAAAGGTATTGGCACACTCAAAGCAGCAATCAAAATAAAGAAGATTTTTTGGGTCGCGAGGATGTAAAAGGAAAGAATGTATAAAAAATAACCCCCCCCCCCAAAAAAAGCTGAACCCTTAACTTAATCGTCAAACTCAAAGCTTAATTTCTCCAGGCTGTTGAATGATCATCAGACAAATATTTTCAAACTCTTCTGTCCTTGGCACACCTAAACCATAGAACAACATGATCAAATTAGAAAGGTGTGGTAGAAAACTACAAAAACCAGTTGTACAGGTGAGCGTTAATGACTCAAAAGAGACACATCTGAGCTGGAAACTAGTTTGACACAGATGATCTAAGTCTGAGACTTCAGGCTCTCAAAGTTTCCATTTCTAATCAAGACTACCTCAACCTGTTCAGGTACAAGGGTTAAGGCTGCAGTCTGTTGAAATGACTTGAAGTAAACTCTGCTGTGCTGTCTTGGACTCCTGTTATCATGCTCCCAGACAAGGTTTGATACTCTTCAGCTCTTTCAGCAAAAGCTGGAAAACCAATCTCTGGAAAAAGTCATCTACTTAGGTTTTTCAGATGTTAGTTCATAACACGGACACGTGACCGTAACATTAAGTAAGAGGTAAATAAAGTTTATTATGATTTTGCAGATTTATTAGTCCACCATGTGGTTTTTTTTTCTTAGAATTCTTTCAACCTGATCAGGTGTTTTCAGTCATCCAAGTTGATAAGAAATTTGCTCAGGTTGCAGTTGAGTGATTACTCTGCTATGAGCACACACCAGAGAACAAAATTCGATGAGGAGAAAGATGTGGGAACAAATGTGATCCACCCATTAAGTGTCTGGACTCAGTTAGGGATTTTGTTTTTTTAGTTTTTCTTTTATTAAACCAAGTGGGTCTTATTGAGGAATACAAATCCCATTTGCAAGAGAGACCTGGCCAAAACATTTAGCAGCAAAAGACATCTAAGTTCATGGCACAAGGAACAAAAGAACAATTGAGAAGCACTAAAATCTTTGATAGAGGGTCAACTAAGACCACGTTCACACTGCAGGCCTTAGTGCACAATTCTGATTGATTGCTGAAACCTGATTTTTTTGTTTGGCTGTACAATTGCATTTTTTAATGTGGCCCATACGGTGTGAACAGCTCATGCTCCTGAAGAGACCCACATGCTTAGTTGAACGTTAATGATGTCACACACGTAACCGTGCTCATGGAAACAGTCAGTCTTGTGTTAGAAACAATGTGGAAGATGAAAACAGCTGGAAAATTTGTGAGCAGATGTGCACAAGGAGTGTAGTATCAGGCCAACACAGAAACTTGGCTTTCAGCTGCTGTAGACAGGATCTACTTTCAAACAGAAAGATCCATGTGCGTCACCTCTAATAGTGCTTTTTTATATTCCTCTCGTTCTGTAGATCTTCTCCTTCCTGGATCTCGCACGCTACTGTACAGGCGTGTGCCTCCAAATCGCCTCCCACCTGCGCATCCAAGTCTTCAGCATCACGCCACCGAGCCAGGCTCACCGAGACTGACGGCTTGCCCGGCGGGAGGAGGCGGGGGGAGACGCTGATCTCTCCCCGCTCCTGAAAGCAGACGACCACGAGGAGGGACCCTCGACCCCGAGCCACTGCAGCCTCAACAATGTGACCACTTCTCAATGAAACTGCCTCTTTCCCACCAGGTGGAAAAATGAAACCAAACAACAAACCAAAAGAAAATAACATACATAGGACTTAAAAAAAAAAAACAAAGCATGGATCCGTTGAATGGAGAAATATTTCGTTTCCTGAGTTGAAGTCCTCATTGGCTGTGGGTCGATCACTTCTAAATTTACTGCAAACTTGAGTGCGTATTGTTTTTTTTAAAAAAGAAAAGTATTTCCATGCTTATCCAACCTGAATACCAAATATTACTCTAACAGGTAGTTTACAGCTTGGGCAGATACCAAAGCGTTTAACATCTGTAAGATGTGTCAAACTATTTAAAACACAAAAATCAGTCAACTGCAACTACAGGAGTGATAAACCTCTTTGATATCTGCCCAACTAAACATAGATCCTGTCTGCTAAACCTCTTTTTTATTTATACAATGATTGTGACTAAATCTGACATAAATCAGGGCTTAAACATTTTAAAATGACCTTTAAAACCTCGTAATTTGCAATGCAGTTTTTAATTTGGGTGGCAGGGTGCTGATGGCTTCGTGGAGGGTTGCGGTCTGTGTTAGTACTGAAAACAATGACGGGTTACTTCAAGGCTTCTCTTAAATACACTTTACTTTTGACATTTTTTGTTCATGTGTCACTCATCTCATCCTACAATCCTGGAACGTTAAAAAAACTCACCTCTGGCCTTTGGAGCACCGTCGATTGATGAAGCATTAACACACGACTTGTTCTGCTTTCTCTGTTCTTCTCCCTGAAGGGCTAAATGTTAATTATTTGTGATTGTACAGAGTTTGACTAAAGACGCCTTAAATATTTTTGTTGTAATTACTGTTAAACTTGTGAATATTTAAAACAGCTTTGTATGTTTTCTTTTTGTTTTTCCACTGAAGTATCATACCGCACACAACAGTAGTATAAGAACATGTACTTTATTTTATGAAATTCCTCACCAGTACAATTCAGTGTCATGTTTGGGTGAGGGCACCGTTTTGTTAGATCTTGGTACTTTTTTATTGATTCATCATCACTGAAAAGTTGAAATCAGACAAAGTCATGGTTCAAATTCACTGGGATCAAAAGGGAAAATACTTCAGTGCCGCTAAACAACTTCAATACAATCTTTTCATGATTTTAGGTTTAAAATAAGGTGATTTTATTTTTCTCTGATTCTGCTCATGCAGGATTGTGGACATTATAGGGGGCATACCCCTAGATTATTGATTTTGCATAACTTACAATGGACTTTTGTAACGATGTATCAATTACAACCTTTGATTTCATCACCATATTGCACTGTATGATAACACAGAAACACATTTCTACTAACAAATAGGAGGGAAAAAGATTGTAATAAAGGAAATATTTTTCATGGAATTCATTGTCTGTCTTTCTGCAGATATGTTCTGCTACTTTATGATAGCAAAAGCCCCAAAGCCCACTAGGCTATACCAGTGCCCCTGATTGAACCTTTCAAACATTAAATCATAAAAGCACCTCTTGCAAACTTAATATGGATTCTGTAAGGGCCACAGAAAATTCTCTCACCTTGGAAAAAAGGCTAAGATCTAATTAAATATGTCAGAAATATGACAAAATATAGCAACATGACTGAACCAAAGCATTTTATTTGAGTCTGAGGAGCCAATGAGCCAAAGCATTCTGGTAAACTTCAAGATATGATACCCATAACTATGCCTGCTGATGTCATTCTGTGCATCATGTGACCATTATGGAACCATCAAATACTGACGGTCAGGACATTCACTTCCTTTTCTTTCAACATATTTTTAAGAATCTTGAAAAAGTGACAGAGAAAAAAAAAGTCGTCCTCTGACAAGCGAAGAGTGCGGCTGTGTTTACATTCTGTAGCATTCACTTCCTGGTGCATCATTCACTGGGCTCATCATCACAATAACACAATCAAAATAAGTTACACAACATGCTGAGGGGGTCTGAATTTCAGACAGTACCGAGCCTGTCGAGTCCCACAGGGACACACATACAGGTGGCTGTGAAAGTTGTAATCACATGTGGCTCCAACAATCAATAACATCTGAAACACATATAAGGAATAATGATGGTTTCCTATTTCCCAATCATTCATTTTACAGATCACAAGTTTAGAGGATGATGTGACAAGTATTAAAAACAAAAACTTTCAAACAAGTAGGAATGAAAAATGAAGGCACTTCAAGTTTTATGTTTCTGAATACAACATAAAAAGATATGACAGCTGACAATCAAATCATTTTACACCCTATACCATTGTTTTCTTATTTCCTTAAAATAATGCCAGCCCAGAGCGGCCAAAACAAAAAAAGAAATCTTCGAGTACCAATTTTTGGTGCCAACTTTTTCAAACAATAATCCAATGTTGACACAATAGTTTCATTTCAACTTCCCAGCACCCAAGTCTAAATATGTTCTTGGCAGTTCAGCAAAGAACCAAAACATCTTGATATTCAACATACCATAAAATAAAACAAAGAAAAACCTGCACTTCACAAGCCGGAACCATCATACATTTGGCATATGTCCCTTGAAAAGCAAGTAAAAACCTTTTTCAGTCCAGTTTTCATCCTTTCATCAAAGTGATGAATCTGTGAGTCGTTTGAACTTAAAGTTTGTAGAATTTCAGTTAAAACTTCATGAGGTTTGGTGAAGACAAACACACATACACACACACACATACTTGATGAGTCCTGACCTGCTGCTATCAAATGTTTCACACTTTAACAGCACATCAATCAGCGGCCTGGTGAGGGCAGGACATGAGGCGAGTGATGCGGAGTGAGGGAGTGTTTATTTTTCTATTTGTTTACAAAAGTCTGTCATGCCACCAGGATGAACCACCAGAACATTTACAGGCTTCTTCTTCCTGGCGTCCATTCCTTCCAACGGCCAGCCCCGTCCATCATCTCCTGGAAAAATGTTTCATCATTATTTCTTATGAGCCGGTATCCTGAGTCCATGCTGATGCAACACCAACACCACAGGGACTCCAGCGCCCTGTTTCCACCTCGTCCCCCTGGTCTGAAACCATCTGGTTCCTCTCGAGAAAGAGAGAGAAAGGGTGAAGAGGTGGAGGTGTAGTAAGGAGCAGAGAGGGGAGTCTTCCTCCTTCACACCCGCTCAGGGTTGGTGTCCCTGTTTGCTCTGCGTCTGGGGAACAGCTTTCGCTTTAGCAGAATTAGCTGTGAGGAGAGATAATAGTGTAATCAAACATTTAAAAAAAAAGCTCTGGTGCCTTTCAGTAATTTGTAGACAGTGTGGCAACATGACAAAAGTGAAATGGTGTTGGAAGAAACTTCATTGTGCGTTTATGCGACGGGCTGCTTTATATTTTTGGGGCGTATATATATCAGGGCTCCTTCGGTTTTCATTAACAAATTTACTGACTTTTTAAGACCTAACAGAAGAAAAAAACATATTTTTATGGATGACCATTGGAGCCAGGACCTTAAGCAAAGAAATCAACTGAAAAAATACAGCTCTTGATGTGTTTCTAAGTTTAAAAAGCTGTAGATTTTAATGCTCTATTTGTTGCTCTATGGTTGGTTTCATACAAAAATAATCTGATTGTGAAGTTATATGCAGCCTGGAGTCCTACTTGTTTGGCTGGAAATGACTCTGAGACCAAATATAATCTGAAAGCAAATATGGTTTAATGAGCAAGTGATGAGCTGTGGTTTCTGAACTATGTATTTTCTTTGTCTACACAGAGACAAGTTCCCAGTTTCCAGTCTTTATGCTAAGCTAACCAGATTCTACCCCATAAAAGAATAAATAAATAGAACCATAATATGTGTATTTGTCTAATTATGTTTAAATTATCTTATGATACCAAATACAAGCAACATCCACCCAACAAATCGTATGAGATGTTACAATTAGAAGGACTGTGGCACTTATTTTAAGAAGCTAATTAAGAAGAATTTGTTTACGGCATTGGCAGATGTATTTATTTATTCTCGACAAGAAATTTAAGCCTTCAATAATGTTGGTTTGTATACACTGGGATAAAATGTATTTCTGGACTTGTCAAGTCAGTGTGACTCAAGCTCTTTCTTGGCAAGACATTAGACTAATTTGCTTGCTGTTTTTTGCACTGAAACACTCAGTGTATATACATATTTTGCAGGTTAATTTATTTTTAAGTTTCCACCACAACTATATGCATGCTTTTAAAATGTTCGTGCGTATGTTGAAAAGAGTTTACTGGACTCCACTTCCACTGATTTCATAAAAATAAAATAGTCTTGGTTGCATTGACTTTGACACCTCGGATCTCTGAAACCCACAAGAGGCTGCATATCAAAATTCTCTTTCCACAGGAGCAAGGATCTCTCTAATCTAAACTGTACAAAGCTCACTCATGTTTCTCCATCTTAATAACCCAGGCAGCAGGACGGAAGGACCCATGCGGTGCCAAGAGGACATCAGAAGTCTGTTCCTCGGCGGCAACAGAGACACAGGACTGGTGTGACACATGCCTAACTGGTAACAGTGGTCCCATGGGCTGTCAAGAGAGAGATTCTCTCCAGGTCACTGCAACTATTAACCTTTGTTTAGATTCACTGAGGAGAAACTGGAGACCTTTGGATTAGAGATGTGGCTCCCAAACACTCAATGCCATACCAAGGTCGAGTAGCATTTGTTTAACAATTCCTGGCATTTGTGTTTGACTCTTTCCGGCACCAAATTTAGAACAATTTGACAGGGTATCATTCAAACAACTTCATCCAGGGTTTCAGATTCTTGGCAAAAATCTCTTTGGACCCTTTAAAGTTCAATTTTCTGGCAAGTGAAAAAGGTTTAGATTAAGTAAAGGTCCTGGAGGTTTGTATCAACAAAGATAGACATTTCTGGAGTTTCACAGAGGACTGAGGAGATCTTTCATTTCTGTGGAGTCAGCAGGTTACACTGGCACTTGAGTCAGATACACGTCAGGGTGGAATATCAACGGCAAAGGCTGTATCATAGCTCAAATGTGAATCATGGAACCAGAGAGGTGTTTGAGTGAATGCTTTATGTGTCTTCATCTGAATGTGTAAACAAAGAGCAGAAGCACTAACCTGTTCAGCGAAGAAGGACATCACAGTGAATATGACAAGCGTCACGAGAACACAGTGTGTCCAGAACTTCAGCTTGTCCCGGTACACTCGCCTGTGGAAACAAACATTTTCAGACAGAGAAGCAGAAAAAAAATATCTCAATGGGTGACAAATGTCAGAGGTTATGTGTCTTTTTAAAAGAGAGGCTAGTTTATGTAACAGGACAGAAGCATGCAGTATGCAGAGGGCAACCGGGTGACAAGGTGACATCACCCACAACCATGTGCCTGCTACTTTACCAACCCTGAGACAGAAGGCAGAGGTGGGAGGAGATGGAAGACGCAGCTATGTGGGGATCTTATAAGAATATCACAGCTAGCAACGGATCTGAAGCGGCTTGGTCTAATTTTAAAGTCTCTGAACGATGATGGCATTCTCAGGCTGAAGCCTCTTGAATACAGGAGCAGGGTCGATGACAAAAGCCCTCCAAAGCCCTGAGGGGATTCCCAACGCTCCAACCTGGCAACACTTGGTCCAATGTGGTGACAGATGAAGATTCTTAACTTAGACTGTTTGGGTTAAAAAGAGCTGGATTAATTACCTGATCATTGCCACAAGGACTCGAGTACACTCCAGCATGTGTCCGTTCATAGATCTATAAATATCCTGTCAGTAACTGCTCTTTACCATTACTTCATTTGTGGGTGGGTGCCATTTTTAATACTGTTGCAGTGACATGATAGAAATTTCAAGTTAATATGCAGGTAATTTACTAATTAGCTGTTTTTTTTCTCTTCATGAAAATATAAAAGAAAGTAAAGATGCAAGACTATAAGACTTTTCATTACACAGCAGACTGGTTTCTATGTACAGTGCTCACTGTGGCAGAGCTCATGGTGAGTGACATGCATAGACGACAGTCTCTATGACAACACCCATTTGTTTCTGATGATGCAATTTTTAGCACTTCCACATGACCTTCATATTTTAAGACAGTGGGGTTGCAGCCTGGTTGCATCCCCTCACTGTAAATGTGGTAAATCATTAAACTTCAGTGTTCAAACACTAATTAAGGTGCATTACTGCCACCTACTGTGTTGGAGTGTGGACAAGAGCTCTTGACACCACTATGCAAAGGTTTAATGGTCTTTTACATTAAAAGTAGACTAGTATGTCAGTTGCAGAGTCAGTTATCTCTTGATCTGTATTAGGGCTGGGCAATTAATCACAGAGTGGATTGAATCCAAAAAAGGCCTGCTGCAATATTCTTATTCCAGATGCTGCAATATTTCTTTAAGCTGAAATGTGTCAGAATACCGGTTAATTTTTTGCAGTAGATGTTTTATGCTCAGTGTTACTCAACCCTGCGCAATAAAAGAGACACACTGTTAAAAACTACCTTTGCAAGGGCAAAAATTTAAGTTTTAAATGTGGGAAAACAGAAAAAAGTAGCAATAAAAAATAAATAATAAATAATAATTAGCCAGAAAATTCAGAGAAAACTTAAAAAACAGTCAGAAGGGAGAAAAAATGTGAAGAAAGTGACAAAAACAAGAGCTATAAGTGAAAATACCCTAAGGCAACAAAAAATGACAAGAAAACAGTCAGAAAACTTTTTAAAAAAGGAGTAGGCAAAAAATCTGGTCCAAAATTGGCAAAAAAAAGAGTGAAAAGCGATTAAAATGGATACAAAAATGGGATAGAACTTGAAAATTAGTCAGATGGTAACAATCATAATTGCAGTCACAGTTGCACAAGCTAAAATCTAGTTAAGTTACCCTTAATGTTGAAAATCTACCCACCATTCCTGGAGCTCCTCCATATGCAGAAATCTGTTGCGATACTCTCTTGGCAGTTCAAACTGGGACGGCAGCGGGAACATGGACTCGTAAAAGTCCCTCAGCACAGCTTTCACGGTGGCAGCGTCCTTATGGCTGTGGTCGATGTTGTCGTTCAGACAGATGAATTTCCTGATGGGAAATGAAAACGTTATCTTTGGTTGGGCCACATAGGAGGAGGCAAATCTCCAGAAATGGTGCTCATGAAAGAGTCGTTTTCACCTGGGGTTCTTCCTGATGTCATCTAATTGTCCAACAACGTGAGAAACATTTGTCCGCACCATCTTGAAAGCGATCTCTTCCTCTCCCATGATCTCAAACCTGTTTATCAGAGTTAATCAGCTACTGAGGAGGAATTTTAAAAAATGCTTACAGTTCTCATTAAGACGGATGGAAAATAGGATCTTACTTGTACTTATTCTGGTCTTTGAAAGCTTTGTGGATGCGATCTGTGATGGGTTTGCAGTGCAGGATGAGGCCTTTGGTAACTGGAGGCTGTGGATTTAAAGACGAAGCAAATTATCTCTCTAATTATTCAGTGTTTCAAACGCTTTAATGATTGATCCCATGGGGAACATGCTATAAAACAACAATGTTTTGCAGCTCACCATGCTGGGGTCATAATAAGCCTCTTGTGTTGGATTAACCAGGTGGAGCTGCGTAAGGTTGGTGGGTAGAGACTTTGAGCAATTTATCAGCATCTGCTCAAGGCCTGTCAGGTCCTAAATTGGAATAAAAAAATGAAATACTGCACAGATTTGCCAGGACTTGCAAAAAGTGTGAAAGAAACTGGTCTCAAAGTTAGGACGAGGAGCTTTATTAAAATCAGGATCTACCTGGAGGCTGAGAGGCAGCTCGTGGATCCTTGTGGCAAGAGTTCTAATCTCCCGATCTGACAGGACGCCTGAGTGGTCCGTGTCAATCTCATCAAACACTTCAGACACATTGAGCTGCTGCTGAGCGCTCATTAGGAAGTAAAAATACGAAAAGGCGAACTGCATGTCCTCTGAGTGGCGAACACGGTGGGCTGATGTCTTATCAAACTCCTCTGGGAATCTGAATAAAATAAGAGGAGCAGATAAACATCTTGCATCTTTTGTGATACTGCTAAAATCACAATCAATCTGAAACAAGCTCACGTGTCTTGCAGCTCCTGCATGATGAACCGGTCGATCATGTGAGGCATGTGAGCGGGGACTTTCCGGGATGTGAATCCAAACTGGCCGTTAAGCAACTTGTTAACGTAGCGCAGTGAGTCGGCAAAAGTGTCCCGCAGCTTTCTACGTGTTGCGTCAACATCAGTCTCGTATGATAGTTCTCTTTGCAGGCGCTCCTCCTCCTGGGGAGATATCATACATAAATAAATTTATCAGAAAATCAACATGCAAAGAGAAAAGAGGAAGTTTGTCCCAGATATGTCTTACCTCAAGAAGTTCCTGGAAGTATTTCCTCCTCTCCCAAGGCAGGAAGCCTCTATCTGAGGAGGTGAAGTGTTGAAGTCTTCTACCAATCGGACCTTTGCCAGCTGCATTCACTGGTTCTGCCTGATTCTCGGCACTCTTAGTTTTAGAAATCCCGCTAAGCAGTTTGGAAATAATTGGTCTTTCAATTGCAGCATTCAGGTTGTAGCGTTTAGGTGTTTCGACATCTTTAGTTTGTTCAACATTAACATGAGGAGGTGGAGTAGCAGGTTTTTTCTGTGCAAGTGCATCTTTCTTGGACAATTTGTCCTTTGAGGTCACATTTCTTTTATTGCTCTTTCCAGTTTCATCTCCCAAAGGTTGTTTTCCCTCTGACTGGTCTCCCTCCAAGTCTTTGTAAGGTTTGCTCTTGGCTTTGCCTGGTTGTGAGTCACTGACCTGCTGCTGTGTGTGGTAATTTTTAAAAATTTCAGCCTTTGTGAGATTGTAGCCCTTCAAGGTGATATCACCAATCAGAAGCTTCTCCTCCAGCTTTTGCAGCTCACTGCGGACAGCAGCAGGGAGAAGCGACACATTCACAGCAGGGACTGCTATCACAGAGTCACCAAGCTGCTTCTTCTGTACCTTTGGTCCACGTTTGTCCTCAGGAATATCTGAAAACGAGAACACTGGCTCTGGAGTTGGGGTTGGTGTTGGCTCTGTACTTGCATCTTTCCTTGCAGGCTTAGAAACATTGGCCTGAGGTACCACACGGGTGTCAAGGGCAACGATAAAGCTCATTGTGAACTCAGTGTCGTCTTCTCTTTGGAGGGTGAGATTGTATTGGATCTGTGTGGCGTTGTGTCCTGAGTGGAGAAGCAGGTGGATGGTTTTCCATTTGTTGGCGACGGAGGTGTGGCGAACCGCACTGTTGTCGCTGACGTGGGCCTCAGAGACTCTGCGGGCAAGTTTGTCGAAACTGAAATAGGGACGGGTTTCGCCTACAGGGAGGGTGTAGAGGGTTTGATTCCTCTGTAGGGTCACACGGTGCATCTCTCCAAAGTGCTCTACAAGAAAAACAAGTACATTCTTTAAGTGACACTCTCAGCATGCAAATGATTCCCAGTTTGACACTAACTCACACACTTTCTTGTTTTTATGCTTGGTGGGGACTTCAGACATATATGTACACTTGTTTAATGAAATTGTGGGGACTTAACTTTCATGATTGGTCTTTGGTCGGATATCTGGATTTTTCTCATTTTTTTGTGGCAATAAGAAAAATTTGCATCTCTATATTAGACAACCCTCCCTAACTAGAGTAAGTCCTGCTGGTTTTGTATTTTGAAGCACCTTGGAGTATCTGCCCAGCCTCCAAGAAGTATATGGATTTAAGTTAAAAATAGTTTTATAAACTTGAAATAAAGTTTTTGTTACATATTGGTTTAAGACTCTTTTCTATTTTTCATCTAAACAGCAGAAGTGTATTTTTACCTCTTGTTTTTGATATTTCACCGGTTTGCATTAGCTATACTGACCTTGGTTGGCTTCAGCCTTCTTTGTATAACACACAAATTGACAGACTGACTTTGTAGTATTTCTTTTTGGCTTATCCTGTGCACAGAAGTTGGTTGGAGTCATTCAAAAAAAGGTCAGGAGGCTGGACTAACAACAATTCTGATTCTTTGAAGTTTAAATTTGAGCTTTTCCTTGTAAGAATTCAGAGGAAAATCTATTTCTTAAATTATACAGAAAAAACACTGAAGACAATGTGTTCCAATAACTCACCTGTGCCGCAGTCTCCCACATCAAAGCCGCAGGTGAGAACATTGCAGGCTTGATCACAAAACTTGTCTGCCAGCCAAGAGTTGGCGCAGCCTTGATTACAGTATGACGTTCCCCCAAGACCTCCCAAACCACCAGCAAAATGCCACCCCTGTCCGCCACCTCCACCTGGCCCACTTCCCCCGACTCCAGCAGCAAACCGACTGTTCCCTGTCGTACCTGGTGGAGAAGAAGAATAACAAAGATGTAGGTGAGGGAATTCAACTTTTTTGTACCGATGAAGTGATGATGTTGATTTCTGTACCAAGACAGTCTCCTCCGTCCCAGTCACAAGCAGAGTTGTTGCAGGCTTTGTCACAGTAGCCGTCTTTGATCCAGGATCCTGGGCAGCCCTCAGCACAGTTGGGAACAGGCCAGGTGAGATACACCTGTAAGAGAGCAAGGTATAAATATAAATTCAAGCACAATTTGGACTACACAGACCTAGTTAGCACTTAAAATTGTTTCATTCCCACCTTCTGCCCTTTTGAGTGGCTGTAAAAGTCATCTGGCCAGACTTCTTTACCAAACATCACATCATCATTTAGATAAATGAACTTTTGGGAGAGTCCTGGGATACGGTGGATGTGGGTCTCAATGGCAGGGGAACTAAAAGTGGGAAGGTGGCTGTGGTTCTGGAAGATATCCTGGAAGTCAAAGAAAAACACGTTTGCCCACATACAAAAGTCAGTTTCCGTCAGACTTATCAAAAATCTTAAAGGTCAACGGCTGTGACAGTGTTTAGATTTAGACATCTAGGCCTCCATATTACCTGATGTGTTATGACCGTCACTCTGGGGTTGTCCAGATTTAACCAAGAGGGAATCTGCCCGTTTGTGACGATAAAGATGTGTCGCACCCAGGGGGCGTGTTTCTCCACAGAGCGCAGCGAATAGCGAAGCTCCTCATTGTCCTCAAACCGGCTGGCAGATACGTCTTCATCCTGTTTGGACTAAAGAATAGAAGAGAAAAAAATAAACACACAAACTGATCTCAGGATCATTGCGGGGACTCCGACTGAAAAAATGGTCTTTGCTTTTATTTCGGTTTCACACACTTCCTTGTTTGTTAACTGTTGTTGGGACTAGTGATGCATCAAACTAATGAAGGGACTTCTTCAACTTAAATATTTTCTAGTTTACCCCCAATTCTGAAGACATCAACTTACACATAGTTGCACATGCACCTATCACCATATGAACTGACAACACACAGTTTCTTTTGAACTTTAAAAACTGAAGTAATTCTTTTTAAATACAAGCACTCAAAGTGATGGGCAAACCAGATAATATTTTCAGAACAAAATATGGTAAAAAAGAACTGCCCCCACGATTTACAGACACAATCAGTTCTACTGGTTTTTACCTGAGAGATGGCAGTGAGGTCCCAAAACAAGTAGGCTGGACTGATAGTTAACTCCTTTCCATCCAAGGTCAGGTTCTTTTTGGCCTGCTGGGTCAGATCCGTGAAATCCTGAGGGGTTTTTAGGTGGAGCAGGGCGATGCTAGCTTCAGAGTAAAGCTCAAACTGAAGGGAAAAGAGAAACAATATCTTTTTTTTTAAATAAATTTCTCCAGAATCTTCAAAGCAAGACTTATGCGAGGCAGGGATTATATTTCTCAAATATACCTGTATGCAAGTTAGCGTGACAACATTTTGCATAAGGCACCAATGCTTAGCTCATGCATTGCAATCAAAGCTAAACCATCTAAAGCTTGGACCACATTGCCTTCATTATGAAATGATATCAGAGCCTAAAATCCAAGTTGAAAAGTTCCCATCAGCTTCTTCAAAAAGTCATCTCAATGTCAATTATAAAATCAGTGAAGTTCCCATTCAACAAATTTCCCCTCATGCCTCGTGGGAACTTTCCAAACAGCAGTTTCTCAGAGTCTCTGTCTCCTAAAGTCATAAGCTTTGAGACATAGAGACCTTCTGTCACTCAGTGGGGCATGTAAGTTCTTTGAACATGAAGCTAAAGTAGTCAAATCAGAGCCACCGTGAAATGGTTAGGAGATATTAGAAGAAAATGAATGTAGTTCTTTGTATGAGAAGAAGAGGTCAAAGCTTGGAAACTTGGGTGATGTCATTTTCTCCATGGAGGTCACTTAAAAATTGTTCCCTATCTGAACTTTGGTCAGCTATGTGAAGTATTGGTGGACTCTGTGTGTGTGTGAGTGTCTGTGTGATGCAGGCGAGAGAGAATCCCTCTGGCCTTGCCCGTGTTGAAACCATCTGCCCCTGCCTCTCTCATCTTTGCAAACTGTAAGCTCGCCAGGAAAAGACTGCCCCTCTCTGACTCTCCCTCATCCAAATATGAACCCAAACATCCCGCGCATCGACTCCTTCCTTATTCTCTGCTCCTGTTTTTAGGTGAGGAGGATTAGCTGTGTCTTATAAACCCAGTGGGGAGCAGCCAGGAGACAGCAAGTCAGGGATCACATTTCTCATCTTTGTTATAGCTCTCTTTATAGTCCTGATAATGCTCGAACACATGCACACAAAGTAGAGGTGTGGGGTGGCCTCAGACAGGCACGTGCCTGACCGTTGAGAGGAGTAAACAACTATAAACTCACTCTTATTTCACAAGGCTAATACTTGAATTTATTCAATACTACCTTAGAGCGATATGAAACCAAATCAAGTTCCGTAAATTATATTGAGGACATTGTATGATATATTTTGATCCTTTTAAAATTCAACCACAATCCTAAAATATTTGAAACACATAGCAAAAATATTAATAAAGTCTTAATTTGATTGTTTACAAAACATTCATTTAGCAGTTTAACAGTTATTAAAAATATCCTGACATTAGAGCAATTCTTTGAGGCTGGTTTTCAAATAAGCTAACAGTTTGATGTATTCAAATTGTACTCAACAATTTATTTGAAGAAGTCCCCCTCAAAATTTCAAAGAAACTTATTTTAAAACTGCCTATCACAGATTTTTTTTCTCATACTCCCTTACAGCTAACAGCGTCTGTCAACAAATGAGAGTTTCAGGCTTCAAGTAGCTTCTTCTGTCGAATAACAAGCAAATTCCTTGACTCAGCATTTAAGTGTACAACCTAGCCAGGATTTAATTTGTACAACATGATATTATTAAGATAAACATCCACTCCTGACAACCTCGCGTTGCTCATTAGCTGATGTTTATCAAAGGGGCGAATATTGGCTGTCATTCAAATAATACATGAAGCTTTCTTGATGTGTTGTTTCAAGCTTTGCAGGCCTGTTTTGGTTAAGTTAACATACGCAAAAGAAATATTTCTCTAAAAGAGTCTTTATTGCATTATTTTTTATTACTATATGGATATTTTCCTCGAACTGCTATTGTGTTATTCAACCTTTTTTTTTTTTTTGCTTGAATTTGTTGCTGTTTCTTCCTCTGCTATCTATAAACATCAAAACTGTCCATGCAATATGCTTAGGCAATCCTAAATGACCTAAATGACCAGAGAGTTTGAAGAGAAGTGATCTCCTGTCTGTTTTAGTTTATTATGACGACTAGCAGCAGTAAAAACACAAAGCAGAATGTGAGGCATGAGGGCACGAGAAGAGGAAGACCACGGGCAGCAGCTGAAGTTATTCCTCACCACATTAACATGTCCCGTGTGAGTTTTACTGTGGTTACATTATAATCTGTGATCACTGTGGCTTGTATGTGACTGCAGAGAAAACAGAAAGTGTAATCAGTGTAGAAATAATTTAGCTGATACTTTGGGTAAACTAATTAACTCTGTGTTGAGTGATGTTTGTCAGCAGATGGGTGATGTTGTAGTGATATCAGGTCAAGAGTTCAATGTGACAAAAATGAACTATATGATGACCTGAAGTGAACATATGCAGGAATATAATGCACCAAACATGTATGGCTGCATGTGTTATGGCTGTAAATGTCATTGAACAAGCTCTGAGTCACCTGCATGAGAGAAAATCTATTTTATTAGTTCGAATACAATTTCACCTTCCACCTAAACATTAGCATTGATGACTCCTACATCATTTGGTGTTGGCAGAAAATCATATAGATTTTTGCTATCGTCTGTAAAGGTGATATGCTTGAGTTGAGTGTCAAGGAAGCCAATTATATGAGGCTAACCAGCGGTTATCAAAAGACAACATACAGCTGATAGAGCACCTTGTGGACACAGGTTGGATCTGGGGTTTGAGAAGAGACAATCAGTAATAAATGGAAATTTATTTTTGTTTCCCCACAGTTTTGCTTTCAGGCTTTTAATGTCTTTATTTGGTGATGAATAGGACACTGGTTGAGACCACAAACAGGTTGAGAGCAGGGAATGACATGTTGGGAAGAAGCCGCAAGTTGGACTCTGGCCTGAACCAACCACCACAGGGCTATTAATCAGATGGGAAACAGAAACTAACTTCCAGAGTTTTTCTGGAAAATAGGGTCTAAAGGTTAGAAACTCAGAATCAATTACACATGGCTGAACATGGGCACACAGGTTATTTGTAGATAAACAGTATAAAACCGGTTTGCAGAGTGTGGCTAACATTGGCAGAGCTATCACTTTGTGCCTTCTCTACTCTTTGTGCTGGTTTCATATTGTTTTGGTCAAGTTGTCTGTTCTCTGTGCTTGTTTATACACAGGTTGTGAAGCATTACATTGTAGCTCCAGTTAAAAGTTACTGCTTAAGCTAATTAAGCCACGCTAAGCCCACCTTATTAAGATAAACTGTTGTACAGCTGAGACAGACCATATGACCAGCATTTCAGCTCAACAGTTATAATAAAAACATCATTAAGCCTTTTAACAGACTGACTAGCAGGGTGACATCATTTGGTCATTAGACGACTAAACATGCACATCCCTGGAGTAGAGATGATGTCTAATTTGATGGGGCTTTGGCTGTACTTGTACATTAACAACACCTGCTGAAAAACTAGTGAAGGATACCACTCAGACTCAAACTGACCCAGAATCTCAGGATTTTATACTTCATTTATGTTCCTTCTTCTTCTTTTTGAGATTACTCTTCTTGTCCCTACATGCTCAGTACCTTTTTATCACAGCCTCAACATCACGCATCAGCTCATGTTGCGTGACTGACCAAAGCCTTTGAATCTTGCTTTGTAGTGGAGATGAGACATCATGTGGTGATCAACAATGCACGCTAACACAAATACGTCAGCAAGCCTGTACCCAAAACACGGACAGCAGGGCACAGTACAGGCAGGTGATCAGGGTTGTGGGGCAGCTTTCATCACCATGGCACTCGCTGTAACACCATCTATAAATACCAGCCGTCTCTCACTGCTGAACCTCTCCCTCTACACTATGCACATCATCCCTCTTTCAGAGAATTGGCCTGGCGACACCAGGAAACACCTTGAAATCCAAACTGTGCATTGTGTGATGGCCCGTCTACCTAGAATCCCTCCTTCCGTGCACATACACACACTTTCCATCTCTTTTTCCAGCACTCACATGTTCTCACTCATCATCTCCACTTCGCGCCTCCTCAGCAGACTGAAGGAAAAGCAGGTAAAGTGAAGCGCACACACAAACACGTCTGTGATGGGTGTGTCCAAGAGAGCAGGGAAGGTCAATCAAAGCCTTGTGACCTTTCAGCATGCTAGCTGGCGCCGGGCCACTCCTCACAGTTGTTCTAATGTTAACCCCCTCACCGCCAGCTAAGGTTACAGCCCAAATGCCGCTGGATATTATCACATGACCTGCCCCCAGACCTGGAGACAGACGTAGGGATCAATAGGACAACTGGGTTTGATGATGACATGCAGGTCAAACTCTGTTAACCTACATGTCATAACATACAGAGTCACGATCAGTTTGACTCCCCTGAAGCTACCTCTCCACCTGTTTGTGCTCTTATGAGTCTGTGTATTGAGTTGTTGCTGAAAGTGTAAAACTGAGGAACTTTCATACATTCACAGCTAATTTAAGGATTTGCTTTATTATCATCTGGAACAGAAGAAATAATATTTTTGCTTACAAATAAATAAATTAACTGAACATACAAGGAGGATTAAATCTATGTGGGCTATTAACAGTCTCCCTTTAAATTCTCTTTGTTTATTGCATGTATTGGTTCATTTATTCTTTGTCATCACAGTTCTCAACTTTTAACTAAAAATCTGTCTTAAGTGCTGTAAAAGGCTTTAAAAACATAAACAACAGAACTTTTGTTGACACTTCTTTGAGTAATGATACTTTCAGATGCCAGCTGCCAGGACAGGGACATTTTTTCAGTCTGGCTCTTATCTGGGTGTTTACAACATTAATACTTGAATGTTGTTGATTTGTTTAAAAGATGTTTTATCATCCTATTTCATTTGACCTTTTTATCAACCCCGCTTTACTTATAGTACTTTCAGTTAATCCTAAACTTTAATTTGTACCCTTTTTGTTATTTGCTACTTATTACTATTTATTGTTATTATAATACTTCAGCTTATTTCTATCTCTATAATTATACAAATTATATATACGCGATCTTTCAGTGTTGGTGGGCATTAGTACTTATTTTAAAATCCATTATTGTTTTTCTAGTAAGTTGCACTTGTTCAATTTCCTTTTTCAAAGTCCTTTTTTATCTCTTTTTTTCATCACTATTAAGCACTTTGAATCGCATTTGATTTGCATGAGAGTTGGTATACTTGCATTTGAGGTACAAGAAAAAAATGAAAAAGAGGATGATATCAGCATTGACTAGTTCTGTGCAACAATCTCAAACAAGAATAGTGTCTTCTTTTATGCACATGAAAATAAAATAAGATACAAACAAAAATTTCATCAGATGTGATGCTTTTTCTCTTTTACTCTTATCTATGCTGTTTTAGTTCATGTTTCGAAGCCTGAAAAGGTTTGACTTTGTTTATTTAAATAATCAAACTACCCTAAAACCATATGACATGACAGTGTTTAGACAACTCTGTTCCATGTTTTCAGTATGTTTACATAAACTCATTTTGTTTTTCTATCAGCTTTCTTACTATCACTTGGCTGCACTTCCTTCTTATTTGTCAAAATCTTATTATTAAACAACACATTTAATACTGAGTTTTTAGAGGAAAAAACAAGCAAATTTGAGGCTAGAACCCACGAACTAATAACTTAAGCAACAAATAATAAAGAGAGGTTTTAAGAACTGTGACAGGTGACAATACATTTTCCGGCCCTTGCATGTTTCCCTAATACAGTAAAGCTGCTGTTTAACACTTCTGTATTGTGTTAGCTATATACAAAGGCAGCTACAAAAGACCTTATCTAATCAGCCGTTCATTAATTCTAATCAGCCATGTGAGTTTATTATCGGAAAAAGAGTTGACTCATGTTTGTCCTGCCTGTCTGCCGATGAGACGGGGTGACTGCGCTCTGCTGTGTTGTCTTTGATTATTTCAGAGTAATCCGCGCTCATTAGTAGCGTTCCTCGCTCTCGAAATATAAAGCAGAGTTCTGATGAGAGAAAATTATTAGATACACAAGCCGCAGGCCGCCAAGCTAAACACGGGTCCTTTATCCACATCAGGACATAACTGTTTAAAATAGAAAAAGCTGCATTTAGGAGGACAGAGCACCCTCCTCTTCAAAGAGGAGCTGGCATTTAGATCTGATGCTAATTGGATGTATAAAAAGATCTAATGTATGCACAGAACAATACACAGAACACGTCTGTAGTGTTTATGACGAAACAATGTCCCTCACGGTTTAGATGGGATGATGTGAGAGTGACAGCTGATGGTGAAATTTATCTTCTATACTGAAACCTTCTATACACCACTAATATCCTCAACATCAGTGGACAAGACAGTTAATCAAACAAGATAAAAGCCAACAGTGACTACCTCACATTTATTTATTGTGCAACTCTGCCCCCTGCTGTTCTAACTGAAGTAACTTCTTCATCAGAAACCTAAAGACATTCAACATTTTTCCAACAAACCAACAAGAAAGTAGTTGTCCACTTTCTTTAATCTACTTTGAGATTTTCTAAATCTAAAAAATATCAGAAGGAGTAATTAAATATGAAAGTATCTTCAGAAACCAAAAGTAGATCTTGTTAAGGTATAAAAACTTGCATTCTCATGTAACAACTGTTATAACACAATAATTCCAAAAAAAAGACATACAGATGAAATGATAGAATTACAAGAACACTAAAACAATTCTGATGAACTCAGAGAACAACACCCTTGTTTGTTGTTTTGTGTCTTGAAACTGCTTTTTTATCTTTCTGTCTTGTATTTGACTTATTTATGGGCTGAGATATCTAAAACTATCTGTGCTGTGCCTGATAGTGACAGATAGTTTTGTGCGAAGTTAGAAGTAAAGCAACACTTTCCCTACACAAAAAACACAAACATTGCATGCTGATAAAAAAAAAAAATGAAAGCACATGCATTCATTTGCACCTCAGACAATTGCAAAAGAGCATTTCAAATCATGCTATTCAAATTCAGTGTTGTAATGCAGTTACTCAAGTTACGAATTGCAAATTCATAATTAAAATTCAGTTTCCAACTCAGCTTCTAGTCGATTTATTGCTCCACAGTGTTAGATTCAGGTTTTAATACATGAATAAAACTCTTTCCAATGATTGTACTGTAGTCACTGTATTAAATCAAAATCAAATCATTTCCAAATATGATAAAGCAGCTGTTTTACAGCAGAAAATGTGTGTCCAGCTTTCATTTAATCTTTTTTACAGCAACCATTCACTGTTATTTGAAAAAGTTAAGCTCTGATTCCGACTGTTAAACTATTCAAACTATTAATTCAGTCAAAGCTGTAGAGCAGGTTTCAACTTGAAAAGAGCAAAACCAAAGCTTGATTATATGTTCTTAACAAAGATAACCTTCATACTTTTTTTTAACTGAGAAATGACTGGTTTGAATGTTTGTAAAGGTAAGAACCTCCACTCTCCTATACTTCGGTGGAACAGGTGTGTCTCTAGTTTATACTTTTAATTCAGAGTAAGACATCTGCTCTTTCACTTACTGCTTCACATTGTTCTCACAGTGAGAGGTTTGATCTCCTAAAAGCAGTAATCTGGGTTCATCCGTCACAGAGTTTGGCACTTTGATGTTCAGTTTTTGGACTGAGTTAATGTGAAAACTGAAGCATGTCTCTGTCCCCCAGATTCAATCAATATACCGGTCACTACAATCATCAGATCAGACTCTAGTGATACCAAAAGTATCAGCAAAGACATTTGTTGTGATGATTCAGTAGGAGATTAGGTGATAAATTAAAGGCCGGCTCTTTTACCTGTTTGATCTTGTTGGTAATCACAGATGGCAGTTTGACTCTCAGCTGCTCTGTCTCTTTAAATGAGGCTGGGAATCCGCTCAAATAGGCCAGAGCCTGCATCCGGATCAGACCAGGAGCCTCTTTATCTGTTGTCTATCAACAAAGAGATACACATCACTGATCCACGACCACATATTTGCATCCTGTCTCATAAAAACAGTAAGAGCATGTGTTACAACATTTAGACAGAGAAAATTAAACACAAACTCACCAGGTAACACCTGGAAGCAGAGAACTTCTGATCCTCTTTGGACACCTCTGTGTACGCTTTGTCAGCTGTAAAGAGCAGAACACAAATAAGGGGAAACAAAATTAGAAAATTGCACATTCATCACTGAAGCTTTGGCTTGTTGCATTTGTATTACTTTATAAAGAGCTCTTATACTTCACAGCCATAATAAAAGTATCTATGAATGCTGAGTGTTCTTGTGTCACTCTCAGATTTTTCTGTTTTTGCCTTAGAATAAAAATATCCAGATGTTTGCTCTGTCTCTGACAATTAATGGAGTGCTATAGTGGATATTTTTCTGGTGTTTTCCTCAATGTTTATCTTTGTGGGATAATTTAATAAAACACTTACTTGATATATTTACATATGGATTAGCTGCGATTCTGAACCCTGCACTTGTCTTGAAACCAGATAAACCAGAACAGCTCGAGACACTAGTCTCTGGTTTGGCTAAGGAAACAAAACTCAACGTCTAAAAATCCACTCAAAGCTTCTGTAGGATTTGTGTTGAATTTGGCGCCCCCTGTGGGTAAAGATTTGCAGTGGTGGCCAAAATTATTAGACCAACTGACTGATCTGAAAATATTGGACATTAAGATCATGACTCATGCAGATGGTTGCACTGAGTACAAGTAATATCAGATTAAGCAAATCCTATTGTTTTATCTACTTTTAATGTAAATAATTGGTTTTTCCACCTTTTACATAAATTACAATTGCAAGTTACCCCACTACTTCTTATACTCAAGCAAAAGGCTGTTGTATTGAATGTACAATACATCTGTCCAGTTTATTTTACAACTTGCCAAAATCTGCTGGATGGGGTTGAGGTCTGGATTCGAGGAGGCCGGCTCATCATTTTCAAAAGCATTATGGCATACTGATGATTTTCTAAACATTCATTTGTTTTATGGGTATTTAAACAGCCAATTCTACAAAAAAAGAACTGGAACCTCTTGATTTAAAAGTTTTGGCCACCACTTCATGACTCACTGCTTCAAAAATATTGTCCTGTAAGTGCCAACAAAAAAAAGACCATTTGTAATTTGTCTGGTCCCCCTCCCAGCTGTTAATACTTAATGCTAAATCTTAAAACTGGTGCTCTTTTGTTGCTGTGAGTCATAAAGAAGCAACAGTATCCATATTTGATCTTTTTTGCAACCAGCTCAAAAATCCTTGCAGCGGCTTTAAAGTTTAATCTCTAAGAACGTAACGATTGAAGCTGACAACACTTCCACTCAAACTATGGTTTTGTTGTTATCCATTGCGAAGCTTCTATAAGATTGAAGGCTCTGTTTGTGCCTTTTGAGGTTTTTTTTTTAAGTATTATTTCATTGTACTACTATTGTTTTGATTTGACATTTCAAGGTTTGTTTTTTCAAACATGTCTGCTTTTATTCTAAAAAGTCTGACTGAGAACCCATGAGACTCTACCTCTGTCAACATTTTCAAAGACACATCTATATTTAGCCTGGCTCTAGTCAAGGTTTCTTGTTATTGATTACCTCAGTTTGTTATTTTTAGTCTATTTCCATCCTGTATCCATTCTTTAGTTTGACTTTCAACAGAGTTTCATTTCTCACCATTATTATAGCAACTTTCTAATCTGCACAGCAATTTGAGAAGCATTTTTGGGCCATTTCTATGGTGCTCAGGTTTGACAACATATTTTCCCTGCATGTACCATCAAACAGCAGCTGTAACTGACTTCTTGCCCTCATACTTTTGGATTTCTCATGCCCTGGTTACTCATTAGTCATACTTCAAATAACAATTTTTGCACTGTAAATATTACTTCTATCTAGTTCAGGGTATGTTCATGATGCTTAGTAGGGCTGCACAACTGTAGCTGGAATGAAAATCACAAAAGTTGGAAAAGATCATGAACAAGAATCTGGTTGTTGAACAGTTTTCAAGATGATTTTTGTGTTTCACATTTTGAAACATAAACGTTCTGCCCTTTGTAGTTTTTGCTCACACAGGTCCTTAGCCTTCATATAAAAATATCACCTGAGATTTACTTTGACTAAACTGTGACTAAGTCTTAATGGTTATACTGATTGATTCTTCTTGGGCCTCAGATTTATAAGTTTTTATTTTCATATTCAAAAGTGGCACAAATCTACAGGGTGCTCACTGTTTCTCCATGCAGGTTTTTTATGTGCTCACTCTGTTCCTCCGCTTTATTGAAACACACCTGATCCTCTCCCTCCCAGCCGGTTTTGCTGCAAATGGGTTTTTATGTACTCCTGGTTTTGGCTTTTAAATGAAACAGTATTCAGGTTACGTTATTTTGTTATTAAAATGTTTTTAAAATGAATCTTGTCAACAGAGCACACACTTAAAATGATAAAATGAACAGCACAGGAGAAGCCATAAAGTGAGAGATGAAGGGTGAAGAGACAGAGAAGAAACAAGAGAAGCAGTACAAATCAAAAACATGCCTGCAGAGAGTTTTTTTATCAAAATGTCAATAATTGCAGCCAATTATTCCTTTGATCTCTGGGAGGCCACATTCATGATCATGATTACAAAGATGTGCTTCAATTCCTTTTTTAGTCTCTTCAGCCAATTTCTCCGCTTGTTTCAATGTGAGAAATCCCCTAATCTTATTTCATGCCTATTTTTGAGCTATTTTACCATCAGCCTGCGAATGGAAGACAACCACGGATGCGGAGGCTGAGGGCTGGAAAGGTTTGTTCATCAGCAGCAGCTCTTTGGCAGCAGAGAAGGCAGGAGAGAGTGACGGCAGCTCTTTGAGCGTAACGTTGGCTGGCAGAGAGGGGTCCAGGGCCAGCATGGGCGCAATGATGCAATGAGACAGCAGGCATTCTGGTTTGACACTGAAAATAACAAGAGGAGAGAGAAATCAGGAAATACGGATACATTTGATACAACTTTTTCTTGTCTTCTTGACGACATTGAAATGAAGTAGGTCGGATATAACACATTCAGCAAACTGGTTTCATTGTGGAAATGCTGCATCGAGAGCTTCATGTGTGAAATGAAGACTCATAAGAGAAGGGGAGCAGTTTGGTGGTTGACACAGGAAATATCTCCCCCTAAGGCGCCGCCACACTTGATCAGTTCAGTTTGTCGACTTGAGAAAGCACTTTGACAAGGTTTTAGGTACATCTTTCAAGACAAGAGGAAACACTTGTGTTTCACAAGATGCCTGAAAGCTTACAAAATTCAGATTATTTTACATCCTAAAATCACACAACACCCTGTTTTCCTGGGAGATCTGTAACCAAAGTCAATTAAAGCCTTTACTCTTTCTTTATTTACACCAATGAAGACCAATATTTATGGTCCCTAGCAAACTGAAGCCTTTTTTCCCCAGTTAGCCTCACTGATTAGTGGTTTTATTAAAGCTACACAACTGTTCAATCCCAATCCCTCGAGTTCCCTTCACATTGTGCGTGTGGGAAATGCTCTTACTTGCATTGTTAAACAAACTCCTGAGTCCTACTGCTGTTTTTCTTTGATTTGATTTGGCCAATCATTTAAGTGATCGCCAATCACAATCATTCAGGATTTTTTCCAACCACATTCCTTCTTAGAGGACAATGGTTTCCCACCATCCTTCCTCTTTAATAATGCATTGAACAGTTCTTTACCCAATTTTAGTAGTTTTCTCAATCCCTGCTGTTTTCTCTGCTTGATGCATGATAATGATTGGACCCTTCTCAAACAGACCAACATCTTTTCCAAGACTACAGGATGTGTCTTTCACCATGGTTGCTTAAGAAATGAGAAGTTACTCATTGCATCAGCTGAGGTTAAATAAGTTGTTGCCAGCTGAAAGATAATAGCCCATACAGTAATCATCCCACTGGAGGCTTGAACCTGCTTTCTTAGTTAAATCCAGGTGATGATTTTTTTGGCCTGGCAGTGTATTTCACAATGTTGTCCGAGTTTATTTCCTCACCCATCAACCAATTTGTTTCAAGATGACCATGTACAGTCTTGGTAGTGTGCAATATTACTGATGCAAGGCACCTAGTTTCCGTTTGCATCATATTGATTAAAAGTGTGACAAAAAATCATGGGCATGCAAAGTCAGACAACCAGTTTTGATGATATTCCTAAATCATTATTCAAATCATTTAAAAACAGCACCACTGCACAAAAGGTACCAGGAGACTCACCTGTCTTTTGGTGCATCTGTCGTCTCACTGGCATTTTTCCCCAGGCGTTCCCTGTGTGCAAGAAAGCAGTTTCCTCAGGTTATTTATATCACACAACACACAGTTACAGCACTTTAAGCAGTGCACTTCCAGCAAGAACTGTAACTTTTTCAGCATTCTCCACCATGCAAGCAGCTGGGATAAGATAAGACAGAGTGAGATAAGATAAAATCTCTTTCTCTAAATCTTAAAGACGGATGAATAAAGCAGCTTCCTCTTATGACTTCCTCTAACCTTTAGTCTAAGATCTCTCTCCCACTAGGAAAAGTCAATCAGAGTGAAGATGATCCAGTTTCTGTGCTAATTCTGATGTATTCAGGTTGAAGACTCTAAACACTTGAGGGCTTTTGCAATTGCAGCAGGGGAACACTTTGTAACCACCAGAGAATGAAGCCACAGTTACCTCAGAGCTTTTTGTTCCTCCTCCAGTTGCTCTTTGACCGTCTTTAGTTCCTTCAGCAGAGCCGTGTCGGTGCCGTTTACCCATGTGTACACCACGTCAATAGGCATGGGCAAACACAGCCTCCAAAATGAAACACAAAAATGAAACACTCGTATCATAAAAGTCAAGACAGTCCAAAGACATGACCTCATTTCTATCCCTGACAAAAAATTTTCCTCTTGTCTAAATAAGACACAGCTCATGCATGGTTACACCTCGCCTCGTTCCTTTTCTCTCAGGGGGAAATAGTCTTAAGTGCAGTGAAGGATGCATCAGCAAAAATAGACGTGCTTTTTTCGTGTGTATAGATTTTACTTCTACACTACTTTGGCAAAGTATCCCAAAATAAACAGACATAGACTGAAGTCTTTTCTCACCTGCTTTGGAATGATTTCCCCCCCACATTGTCCCTGTAAGAGTCAAACAACACATGATATTGATCTCGACTCCACTCCACCACCACCTGCATGAAGAAAAAAAACAAGAAAGCATGTAGAAAGGTTATATCTTTTAAAACAAGGATGTTTTCTATTCACACTTGCAAATACTTTGATTAGAATCTGATTACTGAAGTTTTGCTCTATCAGTTCAACTACTTCACTGGAACCACAACCTATCCATGCAACACAGTCTCCAGCACATTTGCCACTCTAGCATCACAGTTTCCACTGATCAGTTTCTCTGTTTGACACATACTTATACTGTTGTTTTCATTTTTTTATACAAGCATCAAAACAAGATTTTGATTCTGAAGTTTCAGATTGGTCCATATCTGCAGATCACCTCCCTGTTAAGGGGTGACACACACACACTGGGAGGTCAAATAAATATGTTCTCAGTATCAACACACATTGGATGCCTCTTTTCCAGCCAGATTGCCAGGTTGGAACTTACTGATGGATTAAAAATAAATAAGTAAAACTTCTTCCAACAGAGTCTGTGCATTATTATAGCCAGTAGTGGTGGGCAGATGTATCTAAAATATTGATGTATCCATATCAACATTGGTTGCAATATTGATAAATTGATGCTTAAAATTATCATCAAATTCCTGATTTTTTAAACATTGTAATGTTTCTGTAATAGTTAACCTACCAGTATGTGGAAACTGTTTGATCAAAATAACACAATTAATGCTGAAATGTAATAATTATTGATATCCATGAACACTCAGATTAATTGGTTTACAACAAAGCAGAAAAAAACAAAGCACATGATTATTTTCAGATTGAAAAAAAATGTTATTCACTTTAATTCATGGACAGAAACATATGTTTTTAGTGGTTATGTGTTACTCTTGATTAATCTTGACACTTACTTTCTGTTAAAAGTATTGATGTCAGCAAAACTGTCCCTATATTTACTTGGTATTAGATCAATGTCACTCTTTGACAGCTCCTCAAAATTTGACTCTGTTTTGGGGAAATCAGAGGGTTTGGATGAAAAAAGAGAAAAGCTAAGTGTTTCTTCATTACGCCGAATGAAAGATAATAATGTGATTGGTTTCAGTTAAATAATTAAGGATATAAATGTTTTTTTGGAGCTGATTCACTTTGAATTACACATTTTCTCAAAGGACTCTGGTTAAACGAGGCATAAATCTCAAATACTGAGACTAAAAACCAGTCGACAAACCTCATTCAGGTAAGTAGAGTTAAGAAAACAGAAGGAGCTTACCTCTCCAAACTGAAAAGCAGAAACTATCATGAGGACGAGCCCCCCAAAACAGAGGTAGAGCCCATATCTGTGGGACAGACAGGTGTACGTCTGTCTCTGCAACAGCTTCAGCACCGAGTTCACGACTACCATGGTTCTCCTCGGCGAAGCATAGCGATGCATTCATTCAAATAACCGCAAGTTATCGCTCCACGTATAGAAAGTAAACATCGCAAAAAGGTCCGTGTAGGTCAGCTGACCACCAGCCCGACTGCCTGACACATGACAGCCATACATTTCACGCTTCCTCGGTGGTGTTGACGCCACTTCGTCTCCGCTGCTTCTGCGCTTGGAGAGAGTATGTCGCCCTCTAGTGGACGGAGGAGCACGGTCCTGATGCATTTAATGTACATCTGGGTTGTGAGTAGGGCTGAACGATATGGACAAAATTTCATATCTCGATATTAATGCCTGATATCTAGATATCAAAACGATATACGATTCGTAGTTTAGTGAAAACTAACCATTTTTCAGAAAAATGAAAGCAAGATATTAACCCTGTGGTGCATAGTGGTCACTACAGTGGACACCGATTTAAAAGTTATTTACTCCTAAATTCAGTGGTTCATGTGGTGGAAATTCATATTAGCCTGTCAGGATATTTTTATTCTTCTTAGGGCCTGAAAAAGTGTTTTCATTTTTTTTTCTTCCAAAAATTTGAAGAATGAAAAAGCTTATAAACTATAAATTGTTCAGTGTTAAAATGGATGAAAGAGAGTTAAAATGTTTTGCAAAGCATTAAAAAAAGATTATTCATGAAATTACCAAAAAGAAAAGGGCATAATTCAAACAAAAAAGTCATATTTACATTACGTTCACACTGTTTTATGTTGAATGCTCAGTTACAAACATTGGAAGAACAAAAATGGAAAACTTTTTTGATGCCTTAAGACAAATAAAAACACTCAAGGGAAAAATCCTGACACTGATTTTCATAATTTATGCATCAGAGAATTAAAACAGGATGTGGAAAGTGGGGTTGATGAATTAGAGCTCACTGTCAGTCATCAACATTAACAGAAAGTCATCTATAATCATGCGACTGTCTGAGTTTTCCATGGAGGTTGAGCTGGGAAAAACTACATGGTTGATATCTTCAATATTGGGGTATCAATATCTTGATTTCAAGTCACTGGTGTTACTATTTCTAAAAACCTTTATTTTGAAAAACTGCTCCATCCCTGCAAAAATCCTCTTGGGGCAAGTTGTCTTGGAGGTATGTTCATCCTGAAGAACACAAGGTACTTCTCTTCATTTGTTGGCAGTTTTAAAAAGTAATATCATGTGAAGATTTGGGATATGTTCCTGGTGTTGAAGGGTTCAAGTGGGGGGAAAGTCATTTTGATTAAAAAAGTAATCAAATTGTCTGATTAGCTGATATATTTGTGTGTGAGGAGGCGTGGTTTCACCTTTTTACCCCATCTTGATTAATCTATCTTATCTGTAGATGTGTCACTGCTGTTACTGTTCTGGTTAGTAACACCATTGAACAGTAGGTAACGCCAGTCATTTCAATAAAATTAGTCATTAAATGTAAAATTATTGGCAGTGAAGTACAAATAAAACTGATCAAATCAGTTTAAATAACTTATTTTGTGCTATTTTCATCATAATGTGTCACTGGTGTTACAGTGCATCACTGGTGTCTAAGCCACCAAATAGAATGACATACTTTGATTTTTACAAGATTAACTGTAAAAGTAAGCTGAGATCCCCAGAAAACAACAAAAATTGGATTGCCCCTCTATGGAAGCTAATTTCCACCAGTTTAAAAAAAAAGAAAACTTGGCTCTGTTGAGATTTTTTGGGGAAAAAAACTGAGATCAAAAGTCAATATTTTTAGATTAAACAAAAGTCAAAATTTTAAATTACAATAAAAAAATAAATTAATTTCAAAAAAGCAAAATTCAAGTCATTGAGAAAAAGTCAAATTATAAGATAAAAAGTCAAAATTTTAAGGTACTGTCAAAAAAAAAAAATCAAGTTTCTGAGAAAAAGTCAAAACTGTAACATTAAAAAAAAAATCAAAATTGAATGAAAATAGGGGTAAAAATTATAGATAAAGTCAAAACTCAAGACAGCAAAGTCAATGATTTGGGACAAAATTAAAATTTCAAGAAAAAAAATTGAGGAAAAAGGTCATCATAAATGAAGTCAAAGTTTTGAGATACTCAAATTTATGTGCAAACAAGTCAAAATTTTGGAGTAAGAAGACTAAATTCTGAGATTAAAAGTCAAAATTTTGACATTTTATCCCATTAAGTCAAATTGTTCTCTCACAATTTTGACTTAGTATGAGCAAAAACAACAAAAAAGAATCCCAACAAATCCAGTGTTTTATTTTTATATATTTCTTACAGGTAGATAACACCACCACCAAAGAATATCATAAAACGATGCCCAAATGAATTTATTTCTTCCTGTGACTTAAGTTTAGTAGTTTTACAATGTGAAAGCAACTTTTAGGTTTTCATGATTGAACTTATCATTGAGTATTTACAACGTGTTGTGTTAACTTTTAGATTGGTTAGACTGATTACATGTTGATGATAGCTCAGTATCATATTCTATTATTGTATTTCCTGGATTCCAGGATCCCAAGAGGAATTGAGCTTTTTAGTCAGGAAAAAAACAAAGTACAGGAAGAGGGAAGTGCTTGATGATAGCAGGGGAGTTTATTGGAAGACAGTAAGGAGTCATTTCAGGGGAAGAGGTCACAGTTAACCATCTGAATCTTTCTGTTCACCTCACCATGTGACTGTCAGTCCTGCTCTTCTTTAGCCTTCACAACCACCACATAGACTCAGTTCCTGGACCACTTTCTAATCGCAGTGGTTGTACATTTACTCTAGGACTCTGCGCTTTGTCGCGTTTTTGTCGGTTCCGCGTAAAATCCATCCAACATGTTCTGGTTCATGCAGGGACTCTGCTCTCTGCCTGCTTTTTTAGTCGTCTGGTCCTCGAGCACTTTCATTGTTTGCTACCTCATTGCACTTCTCAGACGTGATGTCGACATTATCTTTCCATTCATAAGGTAAGTTTGATTCGGTTATAGAAGAGTGAGAGAGAAAGAAAGAAGAACCATGTATCTACGACAAGCCATATTTCAGCTTAGACGCACATGTTGAAATTCTATTCTGAGTGATTTTACTGGCAAGCCTGAAAGTGTTGCAACAAAGTTTAGTTTCGTTTTCCTCCACGTCAGTTTGGCTGGTACCCAGACTCCAGCTGCACGTACACACCTTCAACTTTAGGCTTTATAACTTTTGTCTTCACATCGCCCTTTCAACTATTTTATTGCATTAAGAAGACATAAGTGGCATTTTAAATGTAACAAACCAAAGTCTTTGAGACCCCAAACAATATGATCTTGTGATTTACTGTTATCTAGGGTGACTTTAATGTGGTGAGAACACAAGAAAAGGACCCCCCACCCAGCCTCTTGGAGATACTGCTAAAATACACAGACACTCAAAGATGACAGAGTAGCTTCAAAACACATACATTGACTTAGAACACTCGTTTTCTCATTGAAGTGAAATTTTCTGCAATAAATTATGAAGAGAAGAACACTTCTGCCTGTTAGAAATACAATAATGAAAATCTGGCTTTGTAAAGACTTTTTTTCCCCTCTTAAAGTCAAAATTTGAAGATCAGTCAAATTGATGAAATAAAAATTTCTACAAATGTATGTTGTAAAATCAAAAATTTGACTTATCTTTGAATTTTGACTTTATATCGCAAAGTTTTGACTGGTTTCTTATAGCTTTGACTTTATTTTAAAATGTCGACTGTCTCAAAAGTGTCTCGACATCATCTCAGAATTTGATTCTTATCTCAGAATTTTGACTTTCTTTCTCATAGTTTTGACTTTGAGGAGCCCAGTGCAGCAATTTATTAAAAAAATCAAAGCTCTATAGAGCAAGAGAAAAATCCTGACATTTTGTGTACATAAAAAAGGGGACATGTGCAGGCAAAAGAGGATGTCTGGTCACCCTACTGTTATCATGCTTGGGTTAAAATGTTCATTTCTCCTTTCCTTTAACAGTGACACAGGTGCAGAACCTCCAGAGAGCTGTATCTTTGGCCTGATGACTTTCATAACGGCATGTGCAGGTAGTTTTTTTAACCCTAACATGAACATCTGCAGTGTCACGTTTGTAGACTGACTCTTTGTCTGGCGTGCATTTCTTTTTTTTCTCCTTGTTATTCGGGGTTAAGCAAGGCCAAGTTTGTATAACAAACCTGGTCTTTGTATGGTCTTAGTTATGAGTGTTGTTGTGCATAACTACTGTTTTTTTACTGATATGAGTGTAAAGTTGTGTTGCTACCAAAAGATGACCTGAGCAGTGTCCTTAAATGTTGCTAATCAGTCAAAGTTTTGAGAAATGAAGCATTAGGGGTGTGAGAGGCAGAAATGTAGTTACCACATATGTAGACGTAGGGTCATCAGAGGTTTAGCAACAATGTGCTTTCCCATGGGAGGAACCAGCTTTCTTGAGATGTTTCCCCTTTTCAAGGAAATGAAAGCACTTTTTTTCCATTCAGGCTTTTTATTATTGTTTGATCTAAAAAATACAGAAGTGTTTAATGTGTTTAATCCTCAATTTGACCCTTTCTACAGGAATAGCCACTATATATTCCAGGTACAAGTTTGTGGAGAAACTGAGTGAAGAAACTCGAGTGGTGAACCCATGTCTTAATAAAAGTGCTCTTTACATTGGGATGCTCTCCTGTTTGGGCATGTGTATTGTTGCAACCTTCCAGGTATATCATTTACATGTCAAGACATATGAATATCATTTCTTATAAAAGGTGGATTATTCATGTATGGTTTGTGTTTGCAGGAAATCGCAGCGACAAAACCTCATGATGCAGGAGCACTGCTTTTCTTTGTTTCTGGAGTCTCTTACATCATCCTGCAAACTGCCATTTCATATCAGGTCTTTCCATTTGGGGCTTCCATGACAGTGATTCGAATCAGATTGTGCATTGCTATCCTCGCTACTGTGGCATTTTTCCCCAGTATCCTTTCACAGAAGTTCAAATGTTTGCCTTTTTGGGTGTTGTACTACTCATGCTGTATTGTCATTACCGGTAAGTTACTCTCTCATGGTTTAGTATTATTATTAGTCACAGTTGTCACCTATTGTTGAATACACATTTCCTTAAAGAGTAATTCAGCTGTCATTTGTGCATTCTTTGTGAAACAAACTGAACTGCACAGAGATCCTGCAGACAAGGTAAGATAGTAGATCATGAAATTGATTTTTTTTTTACACCCAAAAGTTCTTTGTGAAGTTAATGAAACACATTTATTGTGTTTAGGAGAAAAAAAAATCTACATGTGATTTTGCGCAATTATTCTGCTCAGTAACCACATCCAGCATGAGTCATTTAAAACACCTTGAAGTGTTAAAATTGAGAAGTTGTGAAATCCATTTTCAAGTTAGCAAGAAGTTAAAACATTTGAAGTTCATGCAGTTCAAACACAGCAATTCAGAAAAGGTTCATAAAGCTCATTTCTCAAACAGCAAAGACTATTGCTATGTACTAAAGACACCCATTGAAGATAGGTTTAAAAACTCTGTATCAGAAACAAATGGGTGACATCACAGAAACAAATAACCATGTTTTATGCAGTTGACAGTGAAAACAGTTGAACTCTCAAAGTTCAAGTTAGTAAATGGATCACTTTTATTCCTTCCTTTGCTTTGAACAAAATCTTAACCTAAAAGTGTCAATAACTGTTAGCTAACATTGAAAATCAATTATATTTTTAGCTGAAAGTACAATCATTTTACATTAAAATGTGCAGTTGCTAGCTACAATTGTTAGCTAAAGAGTAAACAACGAAGATATTTGCTAAAAGTAAAAACAGTGGTAACACTTAACCTCATGGGTCTTCAAATTTCAGTGGAATTGGGTAATAAATAGACAATAATAAGTAAACTTCCTTTAGATAATGTCTGGATTTAACTGTAAGCAAATCACTATTGGTGAGTAACAGTCCTGAACAGTTTCTCTGAATTTTTTTTTCCAAATTTCAAGGTTGGAAGGGGAAAATTAGTGAATAATTCTGCTAAAAAATAGCAAAATGTATATAAATGTATTCTTTTAAAATTTCCCTTTGGGGCTTAATAAAGTATTTTTCGTTTCATTCTATAAATGTATTCGATAAATCTGCAGCCATTTATTACCTGCTCCTCTGGAAATAGCAAGATATAATTACACAGTGATGTGTAAAATTGTTACCGTAAAGCTCAACTGTGTCAACAGTTAAGAGTATATAAATTAACATAAGCGCTTATTTTAGTATTTAATTTTTCAGACGTAATCAGTATTGGGGATAAATTTTGATCATCAATAAATATGTTTTTGAATGCAGCCTTTTTATCTTATCGATTTGATTCTTGATTGTTTGTTTGTCTTCCTCCTTCAGGACTATCCATATCACCTAGTTAGTGCTGTGTGTGAGTGGACTGTTGCTTTTAGCTTTACGTGCTTCTTCTTCACATACATCGATGAATTTAAAGTGAGTAACACAACAGCAAACAAAGTTCTTTTTAGTCTGTTTATCATGAGTTGGTTTTTGATCCTCTCTTGTGTTATTCCCTGCAGCTGTTTACCTTACAGGTGAAAACAGAGTATGCTGGGTGCTCATACTCGTGACCAATCTGCAGCTGACAGGAAAACTTTCCACAAGTATTAGTGTTTTTGCATCTCAAAAATATATGTTTTTTAATACTCCTTACATGATTGTATTTTGTACCACTTGACTGAATTTTTCAAGCAATTTGCTGTTATTTCTATTTGCCTGGCAGTTGTAGTGGCGCCAAAAGGGAAAAACTAGCCATAACCTTCAGCTTTAGACTTTTTATACAATCTTGAATGATTTTATACGTGTTTTTATGGCTCCCTGTGTTCAAATGAAGTTCACTTTGCACTTTGTCCATGATTGCCACACTGCTCTGATCACTGTGTCAGACCTGTGACCCTAATAAGAGAAGTTCATCACACACTGAGCACATGATAGCTGAACGTTGTTAATGGGAATATCACTTCAGCTTAAGTTCCTTCCTCAAGACTTTGTGGTTTTATGTGTTAAATAACAAAGATGCTGAAAACAAACTGAGAAATCTATCACAGATACTGTTTTTGGACACTTCTTGTGCTGAAATCTGACATGAAGCAACAAAATGGCTCAAATCTGTTTTACTTTCCTTACCAAACTTTGTACAGTTGTGTTTTTTCAAGAGTTTAAAAGTTGAGATGATTAACTTTGGAAAAAAAAAAGTTTTGTGGATTGTAACCTTAAACAATAATAATCCATTGATATCTCTAAACACCACTATCGTCTTCAACAGTGCAGCTATGGATTGTATATTGAATGCATAACGGCCTTGACGGAAAACATAAACTGAGGCCACTGCATGAATTTTCTCAGGGCCAATTTAATGGCTGAAATGTGATGAAGAGGGTTAGAGGGTCACAATAGGGAAAAGTACATTTTCTGACATGTAAACAAAGAATTATCTACTTATATCAGTTGTCATCTTTATCTTTTCTTGGTAATCCTCAACAGTATTAATGTCCGGTTTTTAATGCTTGGTTGTGACATGGGATGATGACTTTGGGTTTTTCAGGAGCTTGAACAAGCAAAGAGTTCTTTTAGTGTCACAAAAATGTAAAGGGAAAATGTATCTCACAGATTTTCATTTTCTTGTAGCATAGCATTATCATCTCAATTTTACTTAAAATGTCTTTAACTACATGAAGATACACAGCAGTAATATTTTAGATTTTCTTTGTGTCCAAGAAACAAAACTGAAAATAAAAACTGGTTCCACTAAAATAAAATATTTTGCCTCAAAGTTTAAGAGGAATTCATAGCAGTATGACGTTGTATTTTTAAGGGAATTAATGTTTGATTCAGTTCTGTCAACCGGTGCTGTTTTGTTGATGACATGTAATGTACAGATTGTGTTGCATCACTGAGCTATGGAATAAAAATTCACATCTTTTACAACAGTTTGAGTTTGACCCTTTTTACTGTGTATTAAAACATGTTTTACACTAACCTATCTTCTGTATTACACATCTTTGAGAATGCAGTGTCAAGTCCTGGTGCATGTAAGGACAACTTGGCACAACCAACACTGAGAAAAATGCTGCTGTTTACATTTTTGCGATTAGGTTTTTGAGTCAGAGCCAAGAGCAGCTGTTTCACTCTTCATTCTAGCAGTATGGTATTTTATCCTCACTCAACCAGTTCTCTAACACTGTCTAAAATCACACTGTCACAGTCCAAGGGGCAACCTATGTAGCCAGTGGAAGTGCTAAAATCTGCAGTTCACCATTCAGTGCATTCCTGTGCAAGACAAATTTAATATGTGTGAGATGTTTACCTTGCAACCAGAACCATTACTTGGACTAAGGAGGTTCAGCCAATCAGAAACAAGTATTTAACATATGAAGGTGATTTATGAAATGTTATTCTTGAACATGGCAGTTGTGAAACGTATATATAGAATTAAAGAATATCACAAATGTGCAGAGTATTCTGTTATTCAATAAGTTTATTATACTCTGTGGTAAGACATAATTTTTTAAGTTAAATGTTGGCAAACCAAAGAAAATATTAGTTCTTCCTGCCCTGATGTAAAGAAAAAACAATAAACAAAATTGGGAATCCAGTCAAAAGACGAGAGGCCGTAACAATCCTGGAGCAATAATTTATAAACATTCATGAGACTGACTGGTAGTTTGTAAGAGAATGGGAAGTCACATGCTTAAGACATGATGAAACTTGTCTTGTGACATAATATTTTGACACTGTCGTTAACACAGAGGTACAATTTATGAGTTCAACATTCAAAGCATCCCACAAATATGTTTATTTCTCATCAGTCTGTGTACCATGAAAATGGTAATCACTTTAACTTGTTTCAGTACAAAAAATATGCTACTGCCACGTTCTAAAGACGACTGCTAGAATAATCAAGATTTCCTTTTCTCTAAAACAGTGATTGTTTGTCAAAAAGGTTAAATGTATCAAAATGGAGGTCACTGATGGACTATTTCAGCTCACACTGGTTTGATTCCTTCGCTTCAGGCACTTACATTTGTGCTCTCTCAGTTTTTACAGGCACGGCTACATCTGAGTTCAGGCATACACAGAGTCACATGGTCTTTACAGGGAGCTCTTTGAGATGAAGGAGACACAAGTGAGATGTCAGTCACTGAAAGATGATTCACTGTCCGAGCTGGTGGCAGCAACATCTTGATCTTCAGCGCCTCCTGTTGCTCCATCTGGCACGGGCGCATCAGGTGTGCTGTCATCAAAGAACCGGTCAGTGTCATGACATTGCTTCAACAAATCCACATGCAGAGAGATTCTTGTGTTTTAAACTACTCACTCCAGCAAATTAGGATCCAGCCCTTCCAGAACCATTTTATTCCTGATGGCCATAACTGGCACTCCCTGTGATAGAAAACAGCATGTATTTAACTAAAAACAGCAGTGGAGTGCTTTAAATCTCCATACAGTCTCAAAACAGGTCTTACCACTTGAACCATTTTCAGATATCGGGCATATCTGTGGTCCTTTGCCACTGTCATGACATTCTCTGCAGCTGCATTCTCCTCTATTGTTTCTGGTATTGTTGGCTCTGGTGTGGTCTGAACAGGCTGCATCAGGAAATAGAAAACAAAACAAGTAAATGATATGTGATGAAGTTTGGAAAGCGCATGGTGTCAAATGTTGTGCTTTATATTTTGTTCCTTTGTTTGACACTTTTAGGTGGACTTGTTATGAAATGGTTTTGGTAAATTTTTGTCTTTATCTTTCTGCCGCTGCCTCCATGGCTGTGGTAAGTGAAGCCTTTTTCTGTGGTTCTTTGTGCTTTTAACGCACAAAAGCAGCTTGGCATGGCATCTTCTGGCTAATAACTGAGCTCAACCTAAAGACTTAAAACTTATAGAGGGCCAGAAAACTATTATCTTGGAAAAACTTATGTTGTTTTCTCAAGATAAGGAGAAAAATAAGTTGAAATTTCAAAAAACAACTGCATTTATCTTGTTACCCTGAGAAAACAAAATTAAATGTACTTTTCAATGCTGTCTTTTATTATTCCATCGATGGTTTATAGCCTTATTCATATTTTTTAAATTTCTAGTTTGTTGTGTGGGGCCACTTGGGGGTGCCAGCGTGCATTTCAGACAATGATTTGAATTATGGTCTTTGACAGGCATCTGGTTATTGCTGTCTTCATAAATTTGAAAGGTCTGTGTGGGCAGTAAAAACAAGGGCAAAAAAAACCAAACTTCTGACTAAATAAAATTGTCTGATTTTCAAAGTATTCCTGCAGGGACAATATGCACATGCATATACAAAACTTTTGATAAGAATTTAATAAATAATTTGCTTCCAACATTTCATTCTAATTCTGCTTATCTTGGTACAGTCTTTGCACTTACCTCAGGGGGAGGCAGGGTTGCTGCAGCTGGACCATCTGATTGGCTCTGAATGGAGGTGGTAGGTCCATTAGCCTGAGCAGGTTGCTGCTGACTCGGCCCAGTGTCTATTGTGACGTCCTCCAACCCAGGAATGGAGGACAGCTGCCCACAGCATCACAATGTTTAAAACATGAACAGGGCATTAACACTGCAGAAAAAGTTAAGAAGACACTCACCTTTGCTTCCAGAATGCACAGGGTGGTTTCAATCTGTTGGATGCGGAGTGAAATGTTTGAAAGTTTCTGTGGAGAGGGAGAAGACAGCTCAGGAAATGCTGTAAAGACTGTGTGTTAAAATAAAGTGTTAAATGAGGACATACAAACCTCTTCACACACTGTGGAAAAGCGGTTCAGGAATCGAACTGTGTGTGCAACAAACTGGTTTAAATAGGCGACAATTCTTCTCTGTTGAATCGCAGGGACCTGAAGAAAGCAGATGCAAAGGAGAGATAGGGATTAAAATGCAAGTGAAACAAAAGAAATTCTGTTCTTTTCATGAAAATAACGAGATTTTAAACCATATTTACATAGCATCTCTTCAATTATACAACTTAGGAGGTTGTCACTTACATTTAAAAGTTATTATTAACGTTTTTACCAAGGTTATTTCTTATTATAACCATGAAATAACAGGAAATGGAGAAGTCACATCTTTTCATTAAGTATTTGTCACTACAATGAGAAATGAGGCCACAATCAGGAAAACAACTGCGACCTGTTTGCTTCGTAATGTCGCCTTGCTAATGCTGATACAGTTATTTATAGCCCTAGTGTTTCTTTTACAATGTGACCTCCGAAACAAACTATCTGTAACCGTGTCAGCGCTTCATTGCTGTGCTCGTCCCATTTTATCAACACTGCAGATCGTTTGGCTGCAGCTAGCTTACGGTTTGTGTAAACTACTGAATACAAACCTTTGTGAGATCAACACCAGACCCAACAATCGGCAGCCCGTCCTCGTCCATAATGTGTTCTGAAACTTTAAGTAAATTAAGACACTGTTTCTGTTAAAAAAGCCTTTTCCGCCCCTCGAAAGACCCAGTTGTGGGGAGATTAAAACATCTTCTGTAAATGTTTCATGTGACTCTGGACTGTGCGGCTGCGTCTTGACGTCACAAACGTCAGTGAGGTACTTCCGGTCTAACTCTATACCAAAATCGAACAATCACAATATAGTACAATAATTTTGTCGTATTAGTATCATGAACTTTGTAATAATAGAACTAAAGAATGTCTTTAGCAAATTTTATTTTAAATTAACTCAGATGATTAAGAAAAAAATTCCTAACGATTTTGGCAGAACGTGTCCGCGGTTTTAAAACAAGCAAACAAGTTAAAAACATAGACTGTATAAAACAGGTTAAAAATAAATAAATAAATAAAAATTTAATTAAAAAATTGAAATAAAATAAAAACTGCCAAAGTTATTATGTTGTTCTTCGAAGAAGAAGAATTTATGAGGAAAATTTACAGCGTATTATGGCTCATTTTTGCCACTTAAAAAAAAAAAAAATTAATTTGGCTAATATTAAGTCATAATCTTAGGATGATAGGGTCAAAATTTCGAGACTGATAATGTTGAAATTCTGAAGTTATCAAGTCGAAATTGTTAGACAAGTGAAAATGTTAAGAGCAGTCAAATTTTGATAAGTCAGATTTTGAGACATAATCAAAATTCCAAGGTAAAAAAATTTTGAGACAACAAGGTTAAATTTTGGGATTAGAAAGACAAATTAAATCTTGGATAAAAAGTCAAAATTTCGGGATAAGTTGGTATATTGACTTTTTATCTGAAAATTATTTTTTCCTCTTAATTTGGCAAAAAAAGAGAAAAAAAAACTATACAAATACATTTTTCTATTTTTCTATTTCCAACTGGTGGAAAATGGTTTCAGTAAGTATTAATGTGATATCCTATTTGATTTTAAAAGAAGGACTTAAGGTGCAACGTAATGTCAGGTTGGATGGTAGTTTAATGTCAGGTAATTAAGAGGAACTTTTTACCCGGAAAACTGTTATCTTTTAACTTTTAAAAGTTAGGAAAATTAAATTAAAAAACTAAAATACTCAATCTTTTATTTTGAAAGAGGAAACGCTGTAGACGAGTTGAGGAAACGGGTGCTTGCGTGCCATTAGCGCATGTTAGCCGAAATAGTCTAAAAACATTATTTAATGTTAATTTATGAACGCAACAGAAACAATATTGCACTAATGGAGGTTAGCGGATCAATAGAGAACTTAAGTGGTATGTACATTTTTAATTTTCTCCAGAAACCTGAATGGAGCTATGTTATTGTGAATCTGACAGCTAGCGGGACCGTCTATTTAATGAAAAGATATCTGTTGTTAACTGCCCGTTTGTTGTAATTGCATAGAAGATAAATTCGATTTTTTTCAATGCATTAATTCAGAATATTATAGGTGACACTCAATAGGTTGAAACTATTATAAAAGTTATGAAGACATCAGCGCTGTACGAGTTTATAATGGAGATGTTTATATTGTTTCAGGAACTATACTGCATCAAGGCTTTTTGTATGTGATTTTGTGATAGTAGATAGTCAGGAAAACTTTAACTGGGCAATTGAATGCACCTAGATTTCACTTTTATATATTTCTTTTGCTTAACACCGTGTTAAATAAAATTTAAAAAATGCTTTCAGTGACTCTTCTGTGACAAAGATTGTTCTCAGGTGAAGTTTTGAAGCTTACTGATGCCCCCAATTGATCATCTGTAATATTACACCACTCCAGACCAAAGCCTGCCTCTTCCATCCCTTCGCCTCCTGGTGCCCCCACTGCAGCTCCTCTCTGCGGCCATGTGGCAGGTGGCAAAGCAGAAAGATGTGCTGAACTACGAGAAGATCCAGGAGTTTGTGTTCATGGTGACCGAGGCGGTTCCTGGACTCCTCAACCAGAGACAGAGAGCCCAGTTAATCCTGGGTCTACGAGCAAGGGTGAGTCACTGCTTTGTATGAAAATCTTAACAAAATGTCTATGATGTTAAGAAACATAATTTCCTTTTTTTTATTGTGCTTGTACAAAGTCAAGATTTTAAGATCAAAAGCCAAACTTTTTTTTTACTTACTTTTTAATTACTGTTTTCTCATAATTCTGACCCTTCGTCTCAAGATTTTGACTTTATCATCTGTTTATCTCAAAACTTCTGCTTTTTTGTCTCAAAATATTGACCTTTATCTCATAACTTTGGCTTTTGGCTCTTTTTTTTTTTTTTTTGCTTTTCCCATAACTTTGACTATTCTCTCAAAATTTCAAATTTGTTTCCAGTAATTTTGACTTTTTATCTCAAAATTTAATTGCCAAAAAAAAGAGAATCTCAACACTGGTCACAACTAGGAGGGGAAAAGGAGCGTGACCTTATACCTGCATTTTTTTCTGTAAAAGTGTATTTCCAATTCAGCATTTTCTGTCTGAGAGTGCAGCACAAGCAGTCAGAGCAAACCTGGATATTGTGGGGAATTTTATAAAATACCCCAGACATAATTTTACCATCAAAAAAGGAGGAAAATACCTGGACTTAAGAGGACATTTGATTACCCTACACTGACATAATTTCACTTTATTTGGTTGATGTTTCAGTTGGTTCTGGAGCTTTGCAAAGGGTCAATTCGAGGCTCTGTTGACTCTCAAATGATCCAGAGCCACTTGGAAAGACTTCCAGTGACATCTTCGCAAACAGATGTAAGTACAGTGTATCAGTATCTTGCTGAAATATTTATTGATAATAACCTCTCAGTGGCACTATTTCTTTCTGTGGCAGTACAGGGATGCAGAAGTGAAGACAGCAGAGGCCACTTTTATTGCACTTGTTCAGAGTCTTCTTAAAGATCCAGTTGAGAGAGCATATTTCTTCCAGGTGAGATGATTCTTATCTTTTGTCAGCTTAAACACTCCAACAATACTTCTCACTAATCTAAAACTATATGACCTCAAACAGGAGGTTTTCCCAGTAGAATATGGACCACAATATGATGCTGCCCTTCATGTGTTGCTGTGGGAGCTGCTGTCAAAGCTGGAAAAACTGCTCCCAGTCCCAGACTTGAAACAGGTATTCACTCAGCTCATCCAGATGTCTCAGGTTGTTTTGAGTTTATAAAAAAGCTCAGTTTATAACACATCTGCTCTTTGATGACAGACTGCAGCATGGCTCGGTGCTGCTCCTTCTGTTTTAGAGGAGTGTGTTCACTCATCACCGGGAGAGCTGAGCTCAGTCTTCACACACTACAAGAGTTTGGGGCTGCTAAAAATGCCACGTGAGTTTGGCTGATGGAAATATTTTCAGGGACTCTAAATAGTTTCAGAAAATTACCTAATGTTCCTAACAAAAGGATTTTGCTTTTCTCTCATCCTAGATGGCCCTTCATCTACAATCGGCAGCTGCATCATGTCTGCGTTATCCATCCCTCCCTCACAGAAGACAAACATCTCTGTCGGACTTGAATCGATCCACAGCTATGCTAATGTGCTAAACCCCGTCACTTTTGTTGGAACAGAGCAGTACAGTGTTCTTGCCGTGTACACTGAAGTAGAAGTTGGGGCATCTGAAGTCCATGAAGAAATAGTTGAGAATGCCGAGGTGCAGGTTCAGACGGATTTCTATGAAGAGGAGATCGAAGCCATGAGCACAGAGAACGCCTGTAGTGAGGAGGCCGTCTGCATGAGGGCAGAGGAAACGAGTGAAGCTGTGGATGTCGCTAAAGCTCTGGAGACTCTGGCAAAAACATTTGCGCTGAGAAAAGAGAGTCTCAGTCAAGATGGACAAACAGGAAAAAGTAATGACTCAACTCATGATGAGCTTGAGTCAGTAAATGTTCCAGAAGAAGAAAGAACACATGAAGAAACTGAGAAGGAAAGAGAAAACAATGTCAAAGAGGAGGATGTTCAACCCAGAGATGCAAAGAAAAATGTGAACTCTTGTGCAGACTCAAAAGATAATCACAAAGCTTTTTCTGTCAATGGGGACATGCCAGAGGAAGGTCCAGTCTCTGAAACACAACAGTCTCCCCCTTCAGCTAATGTGCAACAATCAGTTCATCTACATGTGAAGACCTCGAGCAGCTGGCAGATCCCACATAGTGGCACAAAGTCTTCTGAAGACGCAACAGAAGAACTTATCATGTGAGCCAGCCTTTCAACAGTATCTGCAAAACAATAGGCATTTTTCTTCCTGAAATGCATAAAAAATTAATTTATTTTATTGAGAAGCCAACATATTTTCAGGTAACAGGGGGGTGTCTTATGAATACATCTCCCAGGCAACAGTTAACCAACCACATATAGTCCTGTGAAACAGCTGTGTAGATTTATTTATTAATTTTTTGCTTAGTTCATGCTTTGTTAAGGTATAGAAGACAATCAGAGCCAATGGGGGAAAAAAAACTTTTTGGAGAACAAGACCAGTAATGTGTTTTGATGTATTCTAGCTTTAAGGTCACGTACCTAAAAAAAAAAAAAAAAAAAAAAGAATTTGCAGGAGATAGATTTCTTGTTTTGGAGATCCCTAAAGAAAATTGAGGAAAAATATAAATAAGAATTAAGTGAGGGTTCTAACTTCCTCAAAATTCAAATAGAGAAAGAAAGGCAGGACTCTGATTTCAGTTGCAAGATCAAGTTGGAAGTCTGACTTTTTTATTATTAAAAAACCAGCCTTTGGAAAAAAAAGTCAGAGTTTGTGAGCTGAAGGTTAAAATCAGAGCAGTATTTTTTGTATTCTGGTACAAAGAATCCCCAGAGAAAGAAGTCAGAAGTCTGATTGTCAGAGCAGAATCTGCAGCTTCTTCTTATTTGAATCATAAAGATTTGATTTTAAAGTCTGAAATCAAAGTTTTTGAAGCCTGCGCTTGAAAAATAATAAAGAATCAGTGGCGCTTAACATTTCTCATACTAACCAAAACACTTTTCCCTTGTCAGGAGCAGAGCTGATGTAACTGTGCCCCCCTCTGTCATAGCCATCAAAGGAGTTGAAGGTAGTTTAAAGCGAAGAAAATTATTGGAGTATTTTTGTGAAGTCTGTTTATCTCACATCTTTGTTTGTTTATGTTTATTTGAAGGTGAATCGGACAACATGACATCCATCATCTTCACCTGTTCACAGTGTCCCTTCCACAGCTCAGATGAAAACAGCCCCGCTCACTTCCACATGCAGAACATTCGCACCGAAGAGTACATGACTCTCTCAGGGGGAAAGATTACACCGTCTCCCTCCAGCACAGATGAGATTTTTACATCTATTAAACTTTTTCCAAAAAGAAACACAAATCCAGAGACGGAAGAGTCAGATGATCAAAACAAAGTCAGCGTGTCTCCATCTCAGAGCAGACAAAAGGCTCTGACTTGTGAGACGTGCGGTAAGACTTTCACGAGGACTTCAGATGTCAGGAGGCACCAGCTCACCCACACTGGAGAGAGACCGTTTCACTGCTCACGGTGCGACCGAGCCTTCCAGCACTCCTGGGACTTGGCCAAACATGAGAGCAAATATCACGGTGTGGACATTTCTTTTACCTGCCAGCTGTGCCGGAGCTCATTCGCTAATCTCCGTGCACTCACTGTCCACCACAGGAAGTCTCACTCACAAGAGAGTCAGCTGCCTCAGATCTGCTCCATCTGCAGCCTCAGTTTCCCAACATCCCCCGAGCTCCTTGAGCACAGAAAATCTCACGTCACTGGTAAAAGCTACATCTGCCGGCAGTGTGGCAAGGGCTTCGATTCCCTTCTAGCACGCTCTCAGCACCGACAAATTCATCAAGTAAAGCGTCAGTTTAAGTGTCCACACTGTGAGAAGACTTACACGAGGAGATCTGATGTGAAACGACATTTATCCACACACACAGGAGAGAGACCGCACCAATGCAGTCAGTGCAGCAAGCGCTTCTCACTGCGCTTTATGCTCATGAAACACCTCAGAGTTCACACAGGAGAGCGACCCTTCCAGTGCTCTCACTGTCCCAAGAGGTTCTCTCTGGTGTCTGTTCTGGCCAGACATGAAAGGATGCACACAGGGGAGAAACCCTTTCTCTGCTCACAGTGTGGGAAGGGCTTTTTGTCGCAGGGGGAGCTTTTGAAACACCACAGGTCGCACATGGATGATCGACCTTACCCCTGCAATCAGTGTGACAAACGCTTCAAGAGCAAGAAAACCCAACAGGAGCACATCATCTCCCACTCAGGCGCTCGCCCGTACCCCTGCTCCTACTGTGGGAAGGGTTTCACGAAGCCATACGCGCTCACCAGACACAATCTGATCCACACGGGGGAGAGACCGTTCCCCTGTGGACACTGTGAGAAGACTTTCCTTTCTCTCGGCGAGGCGCAGCTGCACCAGCGCATCCACACAGGGGAGAGACCGTATCCCTGCAGCGTCTGCAACCTCAAGTTCAAGAGTTCGTCAGAGCTGGCACGACACAAGCGCAGCCACTCGGAGCTGAGGCCGCTGAAGCCGTACTGTGAGCAATGCATGAAAACATTTGCATCCAAAGCAAAGCTAAAGAAACACATGGAGGCACATAGACAGGAGGGAGAAACTGCACAGGACACCATACAGCCTGAGCAATCAAACAGTTAGGGCTTGGACTTCTTTAATTCTGTTGCTGCTGCTTTTCTTGTCTTCACTGTTTAATAACAATGACTATTGATACTCCTGCATTGTCAAAAAAATACATCTTTTAAGATAAGTTGTTTTAACACAGATCATTTTGAGAAATAGTTTTTATCCCTTTAGCTTTTTCTTTTTCTGCTTTTTCCTGTCTGTCCCTGAAAAATTGCATCTGTGTTCATTAAAAAGGACTTATTTGAAATCGAGATTAATGTCATTCATGGCAACATGCACTTTTAGTATATATAATTTGTGATGTAAAAAAAGTTGAAAAACAGTAGATTTAAATCATCATTATGAAATTGCATTATAACAAAAGCACACTTTTGTCCTGGGTCTTATATGAGCAGACTGTCAAACGATGTACCGCAATCCCCTCTCTCACCAGAGGAGGGCACTGTGTGATATGAAGGTCTCTGTCAAGAAGTTGCTCACTAATAAAATTGAAACTGTCCTCCTAAGTGTTTTATTTTTGAATTGGGCAATTAATTCGAATAGAGGCTTTTTTCATCGGATAATGAATTAAATCTTTATTGAAAGAGTGCATTATACAATGAAGTATAAATGTTTTCTAGCTCTGAAAACTTAACAGAAATCTCCATCTCTCTGTGGAAGTAGCTACTCTAAAGCACAGACTAAAACTGTGACTGAAGTCAAGATTGGTGAACTCCTTGACTTGGTCTACGATCAAAGTTTTGGGCTGATTTGCCAGAGGATCAAAGAATTGGAAAGTCTACAGGTCTACGTGAAGTTCAATTTAGATAATCAGTTGTGTTTGTACTCAGGCCAGAACACGCTCGTTCTTGGGAGTGGCTGTGCTTGTGTTTCAACTCATGACTCTGGTTTGTGTAAGGCAGTCAATGAGTACCCACGCTGTGCACATGACGTTCATTATGATAAATGCAACTGAGTGAAAGGAGGGGTTGTGCTAAATTTAAGGACATGTGAAACTAAAAGTGCGGTCTTCCTGCCTCTTTAATGTCACAAACTAACCGCTCAGGATGACTTTACGACCTCACAAACATTCATTCAGAGTGTCTCTATTGTTTCTTTAAGGTTGTCACCATGTTGTTTGTTGTGTGGGTGTGGAGTTGCCATTATCGTGTGTGTGTGTGTGTCTGTGTTTGTGTGTGCGCGCTGGCTGCTTGTTGTAAGTGGGGAACTTATAAGAGCTTCAGAGAAAAGACTAAGAGGATTTTCCATCTTAAGCTCTCACCAACTGTCACAAACAGTCAGTCACCTGTAGGTGATCCCTTTGAGGAGAGTGACCACCCTGATGTGTGTGAGTGGAGGGGTATTCCTTTCCACAGCCAGACATGGACAAACACTCCACTTCACACAAAATCACAAATGCACAACTTTTCTTCCTTTTTGGGTGACCAAAAAAACAATTTTAGAGGCAAAATCAAAATTATTTTGAAGCTCAGACACTTAGGTGCAAGCTTCTCTCAGCAGCGTCAAAGTACAAGTACATGTTATGTTCAATTGTGGGTCTAACCTCAGACTCTGACCTTTTTTTGGAAGCAGCGTGGTTGCACCAGAGCTTATTTTTGTACAAACCCTTCATGTGCAGCCTGCGTTTTACGTAAATGTACCCATGGGTTACAAACAAAATGTATTATATGGCCTCCATGTCACACCAAACCTGCGATTAAAACTAAATTTCACTCTTGTGCAACTCACTGATCCTGTGCTGTGAAATATGTTGCTCTCTTTGCACAGCTTGTCTTTAGTCTTCATTCTAATACTGAAATCCTCTTTGTGAAAGGGCCGCAGATAGAAAGCAGGATTAACCCATGTATAGAGAGCAGGCAAGACATAAAGAGAGCTTCACTCAGTGCCACTCACTGCATTCAACTTGTGCAGAAATGCTTGGGGCGATGTCTGCTTTTTACCCTCTTCTGAGTACAGTTCAGGGCCTCGCTGTGTTAATCTCACCCGTCCATTACCCTCCCTGTGAAAACCTCCTCCAACATATCAAAGACATCAATGCAGCAGCCTCTCCACAACAACAACGCTCCTCTGCTGGCATCATTTCCACGGCGACACCCTCTCTGGAAGAATCTCCTAGGTGACGCCCTCCGCTGCTGACACGCCCAGAGGTTGCTGGTGCCTTTTTGTAGGCAGGTGCATCCTGTGAGGGGGCAGACGGAGTCGCCTGATGCTGCTCTCTCTTTTATTTCTTCTTCTCTGTGGAAACACCTGTGCAGCTCCATATCTAGTCTGGGAGGCAGACACTGGGACTGAGATAAGACTATTGGGAAACAAGTTTGTTTTACAATTTGTATCTCTTTAGCTCTCACCAAACTGTGAAGTTCATGAAAATCCTAGAGGACTGATGGAAATTTGTGTGAAGGATTTCACTGTTTAAAAAGCTGTGGAGCAAAGAAACAGGCCCTTTGGACTCAGAGACTGACCTTGTGTGAACGATGGAGGGGTATGGCTCTGAACACTTTAGTGCTGACAGCAGCCAGCAGGTGGATTATCGCAGAATTGTGGGAGAAACTCAGCCACCACGTTCCAATGTTTCACCATGGGAGGGTGAGCTTTACATACGACAAACCTCTCACGGGCATGGACATGAAACTGCAGCCCAGAGGTACAGTGCCACACGCATCCAGGCAGGTCTAGGCCCAGAAAGGTGAGGTGAAAGCTGTACTCGCATGAAAATATGTCAATTTATTGGAATTATTTTTCAGAGTGTGCAAGAACAAGCTTTTGTGACTGTTTTCACCTGCACACCTGGTTTGTTTTTTTTAACAGTGTTGTGCAATGCTGCCAGTTTGGTATTGATGCCAAGTAAATACAGGGCAAGTATCAACAATATTAACAATGATATAGATACTCTTTACATAGAAAAGAAGCTTGTCGAAATCAATCAAGAATAACACACAACCACTAAACTAAAGTTTCTGTACAAGAATTAAACTATTGAACTAAACTTTCAACCAGAAAATAATCATGTGCTTTAATTTGTTTAGACTTTTTTGTAAAACAGTACATTTGTACAGCAAAAACTGAAATCTTAGCAAATGTTTGTGTCTTTGACGAAAATTGTCTTTTTATTTGTTATATGAGCTACATTCAACTGAAATGTCTGCAAACATGTCTCATATAAAGATATTAGAGGACAAAAATGTCTGAATTGTTTTTCACAAATCAAAAATATCTGCTAATGGGGTAAGAAAAATTACTTGTCTTGTTTCTTGAAATCAGAATTATGTCTAGATACAAGAAAATTCTTTCTTACTTCACTGACTACAATTCTGGTGTGGGTTTTTTTTTTGTCTTTAAGTAACTTGAAATAAGACATTTTTATGTACTGTTCAGGTGAATGTGACCCGTATGAAGTCAGAAAAAGACTTTTTTTTTTACTAAACATAAGACATAATGACTTGCTTAGATTTCAAATTTTTCAATGTGAATGTTCATGCATATTAACTATTTTTTTCTAGCATTAAATATATCATTTTGATCGAACAACTTGCACATACTGGTAGATAAACAATGACTATATTTAGGAAATCAACAATTTACAGATGATTTTAGGTGTTGAGCTCATCACACAAGTATTGATCAATACTGATGCCTACAATGGTATTGATATATTGATATTAGATTGATCTACCCACCACTATCTTTTCCTAGAAAGTGTTACCACTGAGCAGAAAATCTTGGGGACAGGAATCCTAATGCTATGCTTAGTGTGACACCCGTGTTTTTACTGGTCGTGCTGTCTGATGGCAGCACATGTAAATTGGTGTCATGCCCTCGTGTCAACTTTCACATACACACTCCTGCATTCAGATCAGTTTGCAAATTCCCCGAAAGTTCAATCCCCTCCTTCAGATGACACACTTCAATTTTGTTTGAAGCCCTTCAGTGTAATACTACTAACTTGTAAGCAGATGCTAAAACAACAAAAAAAAAGACTTATCCTTAGTTGTCAGGTGCTATTTTTAACCTGGCCCCTTGTGCCCCTCTTGTGCGCTCCAGCAGTTCTGCCATGCAACATGGAGTGTACCGCATGCTGCAGGGAGGATAAACAAGGTTGAATCAAACGCTCAGAATAGCTACAGTGCATAGAGGAACCACTGACCTATATCTGCGATGACCCACATTTAATTGAACACAAACACAAAGTGGGAAACAGATCCCCCGGAGTCACCTTGGCAGACATATCTAGAAAGCCAAAATTATTATACCACAAGTGAGGACTTAGAGGTTACTGGGCTGCAGGGTGGTTTCTCAATTTGATGCAATATCTGAAATGCAAGGAAGCCACCCTCAGTAACCCAGTGCACACCAACAGAATTACGTATTTCCTGCATCTGCAAACTTTTCTTGTAAGTTCAACTTAAAAAAAAAACACTTGTCTCTTTGATGCATGAGCTGAAGGTGAGGGCAGAATAGATAAACTCATTGACTTTCACTTTGAATCCTAGTCTTGAACATGCAACTGGTCATACATCTTTAAAATACAATGTGAACCATTTATTGGGATCCATTTGGGATGAAATATCCATATCTAATTGCTATTATAGGTGTCAATAAAATCTCACTTCATATCATTACATGTCTTGTTGCTCAATAAGGTTTTAAGATACATGATGAAAGACTGACAGTCATATTTTTAGGTATGAGAAAGCAGCTCTGACTTTCCGTCAGCACATGAGCCAACTTTTTGTACTGCCAGCATCTCCTGATAGCGAGCGTCATGCTGACACCATGTCAAGTAAAGTGAAAGTGCATGTGTGCAGTTTATGGAAACATGACAGTATGCGTCTGTTTGTTGGGTTTGATGTTCTTTATCTGGGGCCTTGAAAAGAAACGGGACTGTCTGAGACTTATCTTTTGCAAGCACAACAGGGAGTGCACTGAGAAATTGTAGCTTTTTGACTAAATTGCCAAAGACTGCTGCTGAATGAATACAACTATCATCACTAGATATTAAGTTGATGAAGTAGGCTTCAAACTATTTCTTCCTTTGTCATTACCCTCAGTTACTACATATTTTATTGGTTAAGCCAACATGAGAAGTGCTCTTATCCACATTGAACACTTTGAAGTAATATGGTGCATCAGGAGCTACGCTTTGGATGAGTCATAACTTTTGAATATTTATTATTTTATATTGGGCTCTCAGACCTTGAACACACTTTCTTAACTTCATTCTTAAGTTATGTGAGGACAGTAAGGTAGACAAAACAGAAAGCTGGGAGAAAGGGGCCACAACTAAAGACTAAATATTTGGAATTTGTGCACCATGCAGATTTATTCCAGGTCTCAGCTTCTGTGAGAGCTGTACTGTTTGTCTGCTCTGATTTTGGCGGCCCCAGTGGACAAAGAGATGAGTATGTTTTTTTCTCTTCGCAGATTTTGTCCTGCACATGAATAGGTTATGATGAGTCTTTTTCTTTCAACAAATGCATAAGAAATTGAGAATCTCTCTAGTGATTAAGGTAAAAACAATCTAGTTATTTTGTCGGACACCCCCTGGAGGCAGAGATTTCAGGCACTCATAATAATAATGTGGTGTTTGATTGTCTTGTTTGCTCCACAGGTCATTAAAAGTCATTAGTGCACATTTCATACTGTTTCATAAGCATAGAAACACTCTTAACATGAGCTTTCATATTTTGAGAGATACAAGATAGCATGAGTGAAGCAGCCTCTCTGTGCTCTATTACATGCTGCTTCTGCACAGTTCTGTTAACAGATCATGTGAATAAAACGTGGTTGCTTTTTACTTTTCATTATACTTAATCCAGTTTTACTGATAGGCATGTGACCAAAATTCAGAGAGTGCTGCTTGAATTTGACAGGATGTTTCTCTGAGTGGAGATAAAGTCAAGGCATTGTAAATGTCATTTGGGGGGGGAACCCATCGCGCCTATTGACCTGTACCTGCAGGGGAGCTGCTAATAACCAATAATGAGAGGAAAATGTGATACTAGTTCTGATAACAGAGGAACTAGAACAACCCAAGAGAGATGGTGCAGGATGTGTTTAGACACTCTACATGAGTAAAACCAGCAATACTATGGGACACATATCGAACAACTTAACCATTGTGTGAGGTTAAAAGGAAAGTAAAACATAACCAAGTTGTGAGCCTGCAGTTTTCTGTCACGTTTCAAATAAACTAAATATTTATGGCACTCTTACACTGTTGTCAAAACAAGTAACATAAATCACCTCAAGGCACGTATCACCAACTCCTTTTCAAGCATAATGTCAACTGTGCTCATGCAAGTTCATCAACAGTGGAAAACACATATTGATATGTGTTTAAAAACAATGGTAATCACATTAAGCATATTTTTTCCTATCAATGGGAACTTATGGCCCACCCTGTATACTGTATTTCCCTAGTCAGAACAATCAGGGAACTAAGGCGAAATATTTTAAGTCAAACATTACAGCATACTAAGTGAGTCAATCAGGAACAGTTTCATTACAGAATTATTACCACAATAATGAAGTTGAAGAATAGTGAATCAGTGCTGCTCTCAACTTGTCTTGATGGAAAATCCCAACTTTGGTCAGTATAAGACTGTAACAAGACCAAGCAAAAATGATCTTCAGTCTGAGACAAGACCAAGACCTTCAAAATGGGGTTTCGAGAACCATACTGGTCTTGAATACAACACTGCTTAGGATCTTTGTGAAATGACTAAGTATTTCATTATTGAGAGATTGCATCTTGCAATTATGATTCAGCATTTCATCATTTTGACTTACCCACAGGGGTGGATCTACCGGGGTGGCATAGAGTGGCAACTGCCCCCCTAAAACAAAGCCTTGCCACCCCAGTTGTAAAGATGTAAATCAAAGAAAAGTTTTGTTTAAAAATCAAAATTTTGAGATAAAAGTCAATCATTTGAGATGGCAAAGTCAAAATCCTACAAGTAAAGGTCAAAATTTTGAGATAAAAAGTCACAATTATGATATGAAATTTTTAAATTCTGGGATGAAATATCAAAGTTTTGAATGAAAAAGTCAAAACTACCAGATGAAAGTCAATAAGTTGAGACATCAAAGTCAAAATCATGGGGCAAAAGTTGAAATTTTGCCTTTTTATCTAAATTTTTTTTTACTTTATATCTGCCCCCAAAAAAGGACAAATCCTAACAAAGCCAGATTTTCATTTTGATATTTTCCACCGGCAGAAATTGACTTCAATACATAATATGTTGCCATTGTACTATTTTTTTATTTTAACTTCAAATAGAGAAGGGGTGTTTTAAAGAAATGTTTGGGTTATGAAGCTACTTTGTGTCTTCAGTAGAGAGTCCCCTTTTGGGGTTTTTCAGAATATGGTCACCCAAATATTAAATTAATCCAGCACATAGTCCTCTGCCATTTTGCCACCACTGAATAACTGACTGCCCCTCTCTTGCCTCTTCATAAATATTTTGCTAGATATGCCCCTGCTTACTCTTTAATTTAATGAACTTTCTTTTTTTGTGACTGGCGGATGTGGGCTTCCATACAGCAAACAGAGGCTTGAACCCGCCCCTGTAGAGACGAGGGGATGTGACGCTGCTGCTGGTACATAACAGCAACACGCACTGTCTGCTGCCTGCGACGGGCAATCACTTCTGATTCACTTCACTGCCGACCTGAACTTTCCCATTTTGGATCAAGACCGTCAAGTGATTTCATTCAGTTTCTTCCTGAGGGGGGAAAGAGTATCTGTGTGTAGATCTCAGTCGCTGGTCTCAGCCTGACGTCTTTACACTCACAGCGGGAAAGTTGCTTCTCTTTGGCCAACGTGGGCATCAGCTCCATAAGGTAGTTCGCTAACAGTACTTTGTCCAGGAAAACGGGCTGGGTTTAACTGTTTGTAGAGAAGCTGCATGGTTAAATTGTCACAAGATAGAGGATTGTTGCTTTAAGGTCTCGTGAGGTTCTCACTTGGGTTAAAGTAAAATATTTAAGCCGCTAATGCTAAATGCTAACATGCTGCCACATGGAAGTACAACCTTTACGTCGAGTGGACGCAGCTCATGTCTTTACTGTAAAAAGTTCATTTGGATGCACAATTACAAGGTTTTGACATAAAATAACGAAATGTATAAATTTTGGCAGATGTAGACGTCTGAATCATGCTACTTTTTTTAATGTGACAGCAGCAACGTGGCATTTTAGGGTTACATTAACACCATATTAATACCAATAACTCTTTAAGTCAACGTTTTGGTGAAGACGTCACGGTGTAAATTGCGTCAACGCCTTATCTGTAAACTGCTCGTGAACACGTTGACATGTTTACCTTAGTCAACATTCATCTTATCAACCAATTTTCGCTCTCACTAACTGCATTTGAAGTGCTTTACATTACATAGAAAAAAAAGAAATATCAAATATTTTTCAAACGAATTGTCACGTCTTGTTGTCTTGAAATTGACAGTAGAATTTAAATTTAGCTGTAAAGACAATACTGGACATTTACAGTCGTGGCCCTCCGTTTTTCACTTTAACAGTGGAGAAAGTAATGATGATATAGTATTTTTTCTAAGCACCCAAGTACACTTGACAGTAGGTTAATGAGTAAAAATACACAACGACTAAATAAAACAACAAGCAAGATAAGACAAAGATTAAAATGTGTGAGTAGGGTTAAAGGGAGGAAGCATTTTTTTATGTTTGAGTCTGGAGTTGAAAAGGTGGAGACATGAGCCACAGTTTCTGATGAAATTATATCCATCACTCTTAAAATCAGGTTGTTAATCTCTTAAAATGGGACATATTGGAGTAGTAACATTGTTATTACACTTCAGTTTTTTTGATAACATCCAGGTTGTCTTAACCGCATTAGGTTTTGGCTGGAAACATGATCCAACTCTATAAATAAAATTTTCTGTCTGGATGCTGCTGCTGCTGCTGCTGCATAGTGAAAGTGTGTCTGTCTCCTGTTTGTGCTTGTGAGGAGAGAGATGTGCGACGTTAACATGGATACTAGCACTGCTATTTCACGGATTTACAGTATTAAGGATGCCGGGTTGCAGCTTGACCGCATAAACAACAAGGACAGGTCTGATATGAAATAACATTTTGTGAACTATGTACGTGCAGCGTGATGCTAATGTTTGTTAGCTGCTGATAATGAAATGTAGGTCACGAGGACAGGTGCGAGCAGGGCTAACAGAGAGTGAGGTTTTCTAAGGACATAGTGTTTCCAAATAGTGGTAATTTTATTCAATATGCTTATACATTAACAGTTTACTAAATGAGAAAACATGAATCGAAAAAGTGCAGTATTAGCTTCGCTGTAATGGTTGAGTTGTATGTTAGTGGGTCACCAGGCCATATATTTTACAACAGGGGCGGTCGTTTGAGGACTGCGTTGTTTTCATTTACCTTTGTGTGCTAAATCCACACAACAACATCATGAAAAGCACATTTTTCGATTAAGATACTTAAATTAGAAAAAATTAATATCCAAGCACGGAAAACGTGTTTTTTGTCTGTCATGATTTTAACTGCGTTGAAAACATTTGTCACGTCGCTGGATAAAACGTATAAATAATATTCAATATTACATATCAAAAGCATCTTCAAGAATTCATTGCTTAAACACTAATAGCTTGTTTTCATAAGCTGAGAAAGCGGTTGCATCTTGCACCTGCCACGCATGCGCGGTGACTTGCGTCTGGAAGGAACATGTTGATGTTGCTATGGTTATGTCTTCCTGTGTGAAGGTCAACAAGCTCTGCTTGCAGACTGTATGTCCTGTGTTAGACCCCCTTAAAGAGGTTCACCATTAAAAGATGTCATTTATACCTGGATAACATCACTCTGAAAGATAGTAAGCATCACACAGCTTTATAACAAATCAGTGACTGAATGGGAGGTGTCAGCAAATTGATAGATTTACAATGGGTGGATGTTTTTAATAGTAAAATCTAGCATGCATACAAGACTACATAATCCATGAACATGTTCAGACTGAATTATCAAAACACAAACTTGTGCCAAAAAAAGCAACCTTACAAAGTCAACATGAGCACACAGGCCACTGAGTAAGAAACCTGCCCCAGAATTACAGTGAACATGAAATCTGTTATCTCAGTATCCTGTCTTAACCTTGGTCTGAAACCAACATTTTACATGAACCACAAAAAGCAGATATTTGATTCAGAATCACAGCAGTTAGCATTATGTATTGGTGTTCAAACAGTTTTTAACAGGTTGGACACAGATATAACATTGAGAAATTCACAGCCAAAGATTTTGATGTTGGAAGTTTCAACTCTGCAACAGTCATAATCCCATCAGAATTAGGTAGAATTTGAATCTACGCTGAAATATAATTTCTGACAACCAGATATTTATATGCTGCTTACAGCTTTAAATCAGGGTTTAAGGAATGCTAACCGGTCTGAATGATTGGAGCTAAACAGCACTTTTGTGTCAAAATGCATGCGCATCATCATGATGACGTACGGGGTGTATTGGAGAGCATCCTTTCCCTGTCGCTAATTAATCAGCTATGTATAAATCTGAGAGTGTATAACTATTCTAATAATCTTTTTTATTATTATTTGGCAGCATGGCAGATTACTTAATCAGTGGTGGAACAGGCTATGTGCCTGAGGACGGACTCTCAGCTCAGCAGCTCTTCTCAATTGGAGATGGCCTCACATACAAGTAAGTTTCCCTACATCACAAACCCTGATTCTTTTTTATTTTTTTGTCAGCGAAACTCTGAGTAAAAAGTTATGACATATATACAAAATAAGGCTCCAGATTTTGAAGCCTCACTTTTGCGCATAAGTGGGTAAAATGTACGCAGCAGTGCATTGTAATGGCCAACACATTTTGAACCAGCAGATCTGACCAACAGTGCGTTGTCTCCGATGGTCATACGGCTGAAGAGCTATGCTCTAAAGGAGATGGGTTGACTTACAAGTGAGTAAAACAGTCTCCTTTGAACCATTTTGACACTGTCCTGTTAAAAAAACCTTTGTCTCTCCAAAATAGGAAACTCATCAGAGGGAAGCAAATGACTGTCCTTCTAAAAAAAACTTCTTTTTAATCAAACAAATCCATGCCTCCGTCTCAATCTGATGTCACGACAGTGCATGGATGATGAATGCTGTTTGAATGCCTGATCTTTTTCACGAGGATCAAATTTGCTTCCTGTTCTACATTATTAACATCATCTAACCATCAAAGTGCACAACCTGTCCTGTAAATGCAGCTCATATGACGGAACAGCTTGTGCTCTTAATCATAAATACTTTAAGTACTCATCAAGCACTAATTTTTCACTCCTCTCTCAACCTTGATTTGCACTACTAATAATTCTGCTGATGATCAGTTGATGTAAGCACTTGAACTCACCATTCATTTTGACTGATTTTCTTTTCTAATCCATGCAATCACTCTTTTGTTTCCTAATCTTTTAAAGATCATTCTGCAACTTAATTGTAGAGGTTGATCTACAATTGCACTTTCTTTCCTGTAACTGTCTTCCTTAACTAATCCACCTCTCAAATATGTGTCACAAATTCTGATAGCCACTTCAATCAATGCATACAATGCCACACAGAACACACATTACACAAAACAAGCTTATTTTGAGGTCCTCTTCAGCTTTAAATGCAATAGTTCTTCACTTTAACCCTCCTGCACGTACTTTACAGGGGCAAATTGAGTAGAATGGGTAATGGTGTGTGTCAGCGTGTGATTGGATAACCTTTTAACAATGTAATGAAGTGCATCACGGCCAAAGGACGGTAGGCACTCATGATAGCTTGAATCGACATCATGTGGGTGTCAGGAGGAATCGAGGTGGATGGGGTTGTCAAGGACAAGGTTTTCACCTCTGTTTAGAGAGGTCAAAAGTCCTGTCTGTGTCTGTTTGTAATGTTGCAGTAAATCAAAGGCTTTGTTAAGAATTCTGTGCTTTCACCAGGCATCGGATTTCAGAAGATTAAGCCGGTTCATTTATGGTTATGTTCCAAATGTACTTTTATTTTTTATTTTTTTTAGTCAGTGAGACATAAAAGGAGTACAATCTCAGGAGAGTTAGAATCACAGCTGTGTGACAAGTCATGCAGAAGTAGAGGTGTCCCAATCCTAAGCAGAGCCAATCTGGGAATTCTTTTCATCTAGGAGAGCAAAATTGTTCAACTTGTTAAAAGATGTAAAACCTTCATAAAACATCTAAAATTAAACCTTGATCGAGAGATAGGGCAAAAGAAAATGGTTGAATGTACATCGCTTTGGATTCCTGACGTTTTGATGCCTCGCTGCTCTAGATTGATTCCTCAACTTTCAAGTCGTAGTCAAGATAAAAATGCACTGCCTGGCTGAAAAAAGTTGCCACCAATAAAAGGTCACACACTGTAATATTTTGTTGGACTGCCTTTAGTTTTGATTGCAGCACACATTTGCTGTGGCATATTTTCTATATGCTTCATTCAGTGTCCAGTTGAGAAACATTTACTGCAGAAACACCTGAAACCACATAAACACCAAGCCCAAATAACAATATTTACAGAAAAAATGTTTAATGTTTTGGAAAATATGTTTGGAGTCGGGTTCATAATACATTTAATTACAGCTAAATAAAACATTCAGGGTCTGAATAGATCACAGCACACACTGCACAAGGTTGACTTTTTTTGTACCTTATTTTCAAAGTTATGAAGCTGAGTTCTGCCCATAAAAAAGCTGACTTGACTGACAGATGAGCATCCTGTATCTACCTGCATAGAGACCAAAGAACTAATTTTATCTCACCCAAACTCAAATTTAGCTATGCTGAGTTCAGTAAAACATGTCTTCATGTCCAAATGTAAGTTTTGGGTGGCACCATGAGATCCCTTTGAAGCACACCTCAAAACACTGTTGTAGCCAAATTTAATTATTACATTTGAACAGGTTTCTATAGCAATCAGATTGTACTCTTTTAAGCCTCCAGGGAAGGTGGCTCGGCCAACATAAACACACCTTTGGAATCATAAATAAAGTTATGTCGCTCAGAAATTGGGCGGGTAAAAAAAGCACATATTTGTGGTCAATGGTTGCTTTTGGAATTCCACCTCAGGTGCTAGTTTGGGTTTAATAATAGTTTCGTCTTTAAAGTGAACTGACTCAGACAAACAGCTGATTGTTGTGCAAGTTCGCCCCGCTAAACCTCAGGATAAACATTTTTATTTGCTGCACGTACAGGTGTCTGTGCAAAAGACCAAACACTCATGCATTTGTCTTCATTTTAAAGTCAAATGTGAACCATAATACTGCATCAACAAGCAAAAGTTTGCTTTACAATTCAAATCCAACACTGACCCTGAGTCAGCACATCCAGCCTGTGTGTCGGAGCTGAGGTTTGTGGCTGCGGCTAATTGCTAGCAGATGTCTGCTAGGCTTCCTGATTGTGTTTAATGTTGATGTTTGTGGGTGTTTGGGCTCTGAAGAGAAGGGGAAAACAAACCAGACTCCTCCCTTTGTTCCGTGTCTGACTATATCAGTCCTTCCACACCCACACTGAGGCAAAAAAGTTTGTTTACAAGCTAGCCCCCAAAATCTTCATCTCTTACTCTAACCATTTATTCTGTACTTTCTTCTGCAATTTCTCCCAACATCCTCACACCATACCAAGTTACCCTTCTTGCACTTTCTTTCCTGCACTCACCTCCACTGCCTGTTTTTTTTCCCACCCGTCTGCAAAAACCACAAAACACATTCAAGCTCTTGCTGGAAAATGAGCGCACCATTCCTGTGTGCATCTGCTGCTCCTCTACATGTTGTTTACAGTGTTCTGAAGGGAGCTTTGAGAAGAGGTTTAGTGTCATTTTTATTTTTATCAAGTACAGGCACACCCAGCTTCACTCTGTCTGCATGAAGTCGCTTTAAAATACTCTGCCAACTTTGAGGAGCCGTAAAAGTGTCTTGGAGAAAAGCTGCAATGCTTTTCAAGTTGAAAAATGCAGAACAGAACCAAAGCATGCAAACATGTAAATGAGACTGCACTATCATCTTTTTCCTATCCATCTCAAAACAATTTTTCTCAAATCAGAATCACTGTTTACAGCTTTTCAATTCAGATGAAGTTTCATAAATACATCTTCAAGTTGATGCTTTTCTTGGAGATCAAATTAATATTCAGATTTCAATTTCAACTGAACAGACTTTCTAGCTGCCGGTATTTAAATGCAACGTGTATATGAATGCTCAAACCTTTCCTTACTTTGCATCTTGTTTATGTCTTTCAGTGACTTCCTGATTCTACCTGGCTTCATCGACTTCACCTCAGACGAAGTGGTGAGTGCAGCTATGTGTGTATTAAATATTAAAACATACTTCTTAGAACAGAAAGTGCTCAGAAGTCTGTTTTTCCATCAGGAGATGGATGCACTTTACTGTCATGTTTCCACATCTAAGTAAAGACTGAAATTTGGTGTTTTAATGGCCAAGAGAAGCATGTCCTTCATAGTTTCTAAATTCTTGTGTTTCACAACCTTCACCCCTACTCCAAACTTCAACATCATCCTATAATGCCATCTTCTACAAAAATAGTCTTGTTTTGCCTGCACAAAATCAACTTGAACACTTCTTTTTTTTTTTTCCCCGGCGCCTCACTATTTTTGCCCATTGTGGTCACCCTCTGGCTGCTCCCTCACCCCCTGTGTTTACACTTATGTCTGCTCGATTGCTCATCCACTTCTGGGCAGATGACAGAAGAGTTAATCTCAGGGATTAAAATGAAATCCCTCTCCTCTGCTCTGTCCATTTCAGGGAGTTTTACTTAAATTGATATCTGTAATCTCTCACTGTTGCCTGTAGTGTGACAGAAACGCTGGTGTTGTCATGGGTTAGTTGTCTCCTCTGAGTCTAGTCTTGCCCTACTTTTTCACAGGATAGTGAGCCCATTCAAGCTTAAATAACACACATGCTTCCACATTTAGCTCTTGGCTTCAGCACAGAACCAAGTCACAGACGAACGGTGATTTAAACACTTTTACAGAAATATTTAATTCACATTTGAGCTTCTGTGCATGAATGATGAATCAGGCAGTTCTGGGAATTTCTTCTGATGCATGATGTTCCTGTTCTTTCTTAACCCTCAGTTGAATTTAGCAGGTGAGTGCAGATGTGCTCACAAACTGGAGAGCTTATGTAAGCTACTCTCTTGTGCCTCACCCTGAGAAAACGTTCATAGTTTATGTCTGTCATAGATAAAGGAGGGAGAGCTCAGACGCCACGGAGCTCATTTGGAGTTTTCCCATGTGATGGGAATGTCAGTACTTTCGCACCTGAAGATAGGACAGGGTTGTTGATTGTTGTTGGAATGAGTTTGATGTGAAAGTGCACTCCCTCTCATAGGCACCACTTTTCTCAAACATTTTTATTGCAATTGTTTAACACCTCAAATGTACCTTTATGGATACTCAATAGCTAGGATCATATACATTTTAAGGAGATCCTAAAAAGGATTCCCTCACTTAGGGTGCTTAACTGGAGCTATATTTTAAAAACATTTAGTCCCCAAAGTGAAAGGAAAACATGTTCACAAATTTATCAGACAAAGATGCTTTATTATTAGGTCAGAATGACTTCAAAGTAGAGATACTGGAGACCAATGATCCAGCAATGTTAATTCACTATTATCAGTCCATCAGAATTTGTTGTCATTGAAATTCTTACAGTTTCAGTGTCAGTGAAAGATATTGAAGTAACTTGCTTTAGGACTGTATCAAAGTATATTCTGCCCCCTGGTGGTTAATGTGCATGAGAACAAACACATCCTTTTGTGAAGATATTGAAACAAGTGTTTTGCTTTCTTTTTCTCCTCACATATCTTAGGACCTGACATCAGCTCTGACCAGGAAGATCACACTGAAGACCCCACTCATCTCCTCCCCCATGGACACCGTCACAGAGTCAGCCATGGCAATAGCAATGGCGGTGAGAGATGCATCATCACTGCAACTGCTTTAATGTGAAGTCCATGCTCTTATTCTGAAAAAAGGGAAGAAAAACGGTGTTTCATTTCTTTTTGTTGGCAGCTAATGGGAGGTATTGGCATCATTCATCACAACTGCACACCTGAATTTCAGGCCAATGAGGTCCGGAAGGTCAAGGTAAGCTCCCATGTCATCCTAATGGCATTTACGTACATGTTTAGAAGTGTTAGTAGTAGTTGTAGTCGTAGTAAACCCTCAATGGAATTAATCTCAAACCACCTCTCTAAGCTCTCGTTTGACCTGTTGTCTCATCCTGTCCCTCTTTAGGTTCTGGTAATTGTCGTCCATCTGTGTGTAATTTGTATCATGTATGTGTCATTTCTTCACTAACAATGTTCTGTCCTTTGTGCTTATTAACGTGTAACCATCATTTGAGGTTCCGCGTGTGTTTTCGGGCTGCTTTTTGGGTTTTGCACAAAGTTCAAGAGCAAGAATAAATGTTAATTGTGATTTTTTTTTTTTTGTCTGCTTTTAGAGGTTTGAGCAGGGCTTCATCACAGACCCAGTCGTCATGAGTCCACGTCACACAGTTGGAGATGTGTTTGAGGCCAAAGTAAGGCACGGCTTCTCTGGTATCCCGGTCACAGAGACGGGTAAAATGGGCAGCAAACTGGTGGGCATTGTCACCTCCAGAGACATCGACTTCCTCTCTGAAAAAGACCACGACAGACCCCTGGAGGAGGTGAGTGATTCAGTACTTCAATGCCTAAAATGGTAGTCAAGTTTTCATCACACATTCATTTTTTTCTACATCATCTGATTTTCAGGCCATGACAAAGAGAGATGAGCTGGTTGTTGCTCCAGCCGGTGTTACTTTGAAAGAAGCCAACGATATTCTACAGCGCAGTAAGAAAGGTAAATAAAAGCTCAGGTGTCACAGCAGCACTTAAGCCTCTCTTTCATGCTATTTGTCAACCCTCCTTTTGCTTTCATCTTAACCAGGAAAGCTCCCCATCGTAAACAACAACGACGAGCTTGTGGCCATCATCGCCAGGACGGATCTGAAGAAGAACAGGGATTACCCGCTGGCCTCCAAAGACTCTCGCAAACAGCTGCTGTGTGGAGCAGCCATCGGCACCAGGGAGGATGACAAATATAGACTCGACCTGTTGGTGCAGGCTGGCGTGGACGTGGTTGTACTGGTGAGTTCTATATTGAGAATTGCAGGTTTAATACTGCTATCAGGATTTTTTTTCTGGAACATTAGTTACCCAAGTTAATTAGAAGCTGTCTTTTTAGGAGGAAACCAAATAGGAGAAAATAATTTAAGCTGTCTTCTTGTGGGGAAACTTCTGTCACATTTTTCTCTACAAATTGAAATCCTACACCTTCATGAATTCAGGACAACCATGGCTATAAGATGATGTAACTCAATTATGTCTTCAAGCAGTGAAACAAAATCCTCTGGATCATTAAGGGGGAAAAGGACAACAGAAACAGATTTTCTCTGATTTTATCCTTTTAAAAATGTGTTCAATAAGGAATTGGTGTATACAACACATGTTCAGGTACTCTCAAAGGGACATTGGAAAAATATTTGTGGTGGCACCTCATTCAAATCTCTTCAACAAATTCTGATGTGCTGAAATTTCTAACTTGCTTTGGTCATATTTACCACCACGGTATGCAGCCCTAGACTTCTATGGGTTCAGGCAAAACTCAAGAAACTTTAAAACGTGTTTACAGGGTTTATGTCTGTACACTTAAAAATCTTTAATATTATTCCACTGTGCATCTCATCTGAGAAGCTCAGTGTTAGCTTGGTCCGCATCAAAGTCAAAAAAGGAAAATATGACAAGCAGATATTGTTCTCTAACGCTAAAATAAAATGGCACACAAAAGGAAAAGCTTCACACCAATGCACAAAGCTCTAGCGGTGATTTCAGCAGCTGTCTTATGGGAAAAACTGTAACACAATAGACTATATATAAAAAGTGTCTTGTGTACTGACTTTTACAGTTGATAAATTACTAGCAAAACAATACTTCTGTGTCTGCATATTGTAATTAAATCATAACTTTAAGCTTTTTTTTTTTACTTTGATTTGCAGGACTCTTCACAGGGAAACTCAGTTTATCAGATCAACATGATTCATTACATCAAACAGAAGCATCCAGAACTGCAGGTTGTCGGAGGAAACGGTGGGTTTGTTGCAAATAGTTGGGTTTACTGCTACTTTTATTGCTGTTGCCTCAGTAAGAACCATGTTTTTGAACCATGTAGTTTCCGCCAGGTCTACAAATTTGTCTTATAGTTATTTTTTTCCTCATCTACAGTGGTCACAGCAGCTCAGGCCAAGAATCTGATCGACGCTGGTGTCGATGCTCTGAGAGTCGGGATGGGCTGCGGCTCTATCTGTATCACACAGGAAGGTACTCGTAACGCACACACACACCCTGCCCCCCTCCTTTTGATTTTTTTAAAGCCATCTCATGAACACAGGGAAGACAAAAATGACCAACTCCTTACCAAACCTCCTCTACATCGACCTATGAGCTTCAGTGAGGTGAAAAAGTCGATCAGTTGCTAATGGTGTAAGATACCTTGAGACCACTCCTAGTTGTCATGGTGATCTGCCAGGGCCCCATTTGGTGTTGCCATGGTGACTGGCCTCTCATGCTCCGACTGGGTCATGTTCAGCAACAGCAACGTGAGAGAAATGATGCAGCAGCAAAGGATTTGAAGCTCGTTATGTCCCTGTTAGACACACGTTTAACTGTTATGCTGATTTCTATTCATTCTTAGCCCTTGTGTGTCTTTGTGATGTCAAGATATTTGTTTTGTTTCTTTTACACCAGACTTGTTTTCATAGCATTCAAATCAGATATGTTTTCCACCTTTTCCATGCAGTCATGGCGTGTGGACGACCCCAGGGGACCTCAGTGTACAAGGTGGCAGAGTATGCAAGGCGTTTCGGTGTCCCTGTGATTGCTGACGGAGGCATTCAGACTGTGGGTCATGTGGTGAAGGCTCTGTCACTGGGTGCATCAACTGGTGAGATCCCAACCATTGTGACATACAGACCATGTTTCAGTATTTATTTATTAATTCACTTCATGAGAATATAAAAATGGAAGTCGCATTAAGAGAATGTTAAAGCACATGTGAGTAAGTTTGGTAGAAAGCTTTGCTTTATCTGCTGTTATAAAAGAATATTAGACTACTTATGAGATAAAAAGGAAGAAGACATCCATTAAATGAAGTAAAAATACAAATAAATAAAAGAGAGAAAAAAGGAAAAATGCAGGAGAAAACGTGAGAGGTATTTGTAAAAGATTCTGTTTCCCTCTCCCTTTAATTCCCCTCACTGTTATAGCTAATACAAAACTGATTATCTGCTTCCCTTTCCAGTTATGATGGGCTCACTGCTAGCAGCGACCACCGAAGCACCTGGAGAGTACTTCTTCTCAGACGGTGTTCGGCTGAAAAAGTACCGCGGTATGGGCTCCCTGGACGCCATGGAAAAGAGCACCAGCAGCCAGAAACGCTATTTCAGGTAGAAGAAGTACTTCCATATAGAAAACCAAGATATTTCACTGCTTCGATTCTGTGGGGGTAAAGCTGATTTTTCTGTTTCCACAGTGAGGGTGACAAAGTGAAAGTAGCTCAGGGTGTGTCAGGCTCGGTCCAGGACAAGGGCTCCATCCACAAGTTTGTTCCTTACTTGATCGCTGGGATCCAGCACGGCTGCCAGGACATTGGTGCAAAGAGCCTGTCTGTTCTCCGGTGAGTAGTGTGTAATAATGTTTGTTTTAGAGATATACTCTTGTGTGCATTATGTTTGAGAGTAATCCTGTCTTGTTCCCCTCAGTTCCATGATGTACTCAGGAGAGCTTAAGTTCGAAAAGCGCACCATGTCTGCTCAGGTGGAGGGAGGAGTTCACGGTCTCCATTCGTAAGTTTAAAAGCAAATTTTTTAAAAAAACGTCTCTGCTGCTAGAATAAGGTGAAATATTAAGCAGAAGAAAATGCTTTTTTGAACACAACAACAGCTGTTACTCTGTCCTGTCCAGTGAACCTGACCCAAGGTTTAAACCATGGAGGTCACATTTGTCGTTCTTCATTGGGTATAGTCAGGAAAAACTTGTCTGTTTCTACAGCAAGGGCAGGTCATGTCATCTCGAGCCAAAAACAGAAAATAAGAGAAAAGGAGAACTTATGAATCATTTTCAGTGTTTACTCACTGATGGTTTCACAGTCCTCTTGTTAAAAAAACAGCTATACTCATTCACTTTGGTTACTTCAAATCCAGCTTTGGCAAATAATAATTTCTTTGATGCATAAATATTTTAAGAATCAAAAGAATCTCTTATTTCTCTTACATTCTCTCCCACTTCCACAGTTACGAGAAGCGACTTTATTGAACAAGGAGTGGACGAAGTGCACACCATCGGTGCATATGACACATCTGATCTAACAGTGACCAAATAAGAAATCGCCACTAAAACACGCACCACCCACTACACCCTCTCTACCCTCCTCTGCATTGTACCCACTGTTACTCTCTTAAACACGATCCAAACCAGCTGCTTTGGGGAGGAAGGAGGCCCCGTAGTGAAGTGACAGAAGCTTCAAACTGACACCCGTCTTACTGAACACCTGGGACTTTGCACTCGAGAAAGCGGCGCATCAGGGTTTTCAGAATGACATACACCTGCATCTTGAGCGTGCTAATGATCCCAATTGTCGCGCATGTGCGTTGATAGTATCGAGAGAATGTGTGTGAGTGTGATAAATGGGGGATTGTGTGTGTGTGTGTGTGTGTGTGTGTGTGTGTGTGTGTGTGTGTGTGTGTGAGAATGTGTGTAGTTTCCCGGGACAAACAAACTGAAGGTGCATTGGGTGTATTTGCCCTGCTAAACGTAGTGAATCTAAAACCGCAATGCTGTAAAAGCTATCAAGCAAATTTTTTGGCTTCTTTGTGGACACATGATAACCAGCTCACCCCTATCGCAAGCCTATCACATCCCAGATGTTAAAACATGAGTACATATGCACAGAATACATAGCACTTGTGTGTATGTGCTGTGTTTCATTGTTACCTTCTTTTGTGTTGAAATCCAGGTGTAGGCTACTGAAGAAACAGTAGCTATTAGCATATCTTGCATAGTATATACTCCATGCATTTTGATCCTGAGGTACGATTTCAAGATGATTGTTCAGTCAACTTTGCATCCTCTAGTTTTGCCGAAAGCAAACAAACCCACAGTGTTTACCACTGTGGATGTCAAATCTCCCGTCAAAGACATCCTAAGCCAAATAACTATAGTCCCACCTCACTGCATTGTGCTCACATGTGAAGCATGGAGGGGACCAAAAGATGAAGATCAGGTATGTTTAGTAAGAGAAAGTCCTTCAAAAAAATCAATCAAGAATGAGGACATTTTTGCCCGTAATTTGAATACTTTTGAATAAGACAAACTTTATATAAAACCTGTATAGTCTTGGGAGCTTCAAAGCATGAAGTGTTTTTGATATGCATGTTTGTTTTTCACTAAGCCAAACATGGCCGTATTTATATTCTGCTTCAATGTAACTGCATACATACTGCCAAGTGTATATACACTTCCTCAGAATCTCTTCTTTTGTAATTTCAAAACCAAATTTAGCGCTACAGGCCGCTTGTAACCTTGTCACTTGTTCATTCCTGCGTCTTCAGTGTTGCATTAGTTCTCTTTGATAAGTTCATTTTTATTTCAGATTGTTTTTACCAGAGATATGCCTTGAAATGGAGGAATAGTTAAAGGTTGCACGTGACAGCTCAGTGAAATGCAAAACTCTCGACACCCTGTCGCCTCCTTTTCTTACTTTTTAACAGCTTGTTGCGTTTGTTAACCATTTGGTTTATGTAGGCCTTTCTAACATTTTCATACTGGATTCTTTCTTTTTTGGCTAGGTGTAACTTTTTTTAAACAAATGCTCAAGATTATAAGTGTTGAGTTGCTGATACTAGTTCTTTGTTCTGCACTTCCCTTGACTAACAAAAGTCTTGCAGTTGGACAAAATTGCAAGGCAATGTATGTGGATAATGTATGGAGAGAGATATGCCTATATTAATTTGAAAATGACCATTGCTTGTTGTCAGATTCCCATCTAAAAAGCAAATATGTGAGACAGTGTCTTATTTGTAAAGTACTGGGTCCTGTCAGTCCATCTATAAAGTTCCAATATAGTGTTAACTGGGAGATTAGTTTACAATTTTTATTGTGTTGCACTTTTTATGATTTCTGCTTCAGTGTATTGGAAAGCAGTTGCGAGGAGGCAGCAGTAACTTCTGCCATTAACCAAAAACTTAAAAGGACAATGCTTTTAGATGGAAAAGGCTTGGTATTCAATTAATTGTTTTGAGAAACATCACCTCAGAACATGTTTACAGTAGATCACCCAACAAAGGAAATGTTGCTTTTGCTGTTGAATATGGTAAAAAGGAATAAATACATCAAACTGTGCTTTGTGGACTGCTTCTTTTATCATGAGAAAAAGGAGTCAAACATTATAAAACAAACTTTATTAAACATTTTGAGTAAAGTTGTATGAACATAAATAAATAAGTATGCCGGTCATTGTAAGTAGAAGCTTGATCTATTGATGATTAATATTCGAGAATAAAGTAACATAGTGTGCTTTATACCAGCAGAGGGTGCTGCTGCACCATTGCCCAGAGTTAAATGAGTGGCATGTTGATATGGAGCGTTAATAGCTTACAAAGTCACTTGTAACCCCATCATCAAATATGAGTTCTAATGTTTTTCAGAGCATGAATGAGTATGACTTCAGTAGTATTTCATAAGTGCTTAATTCAGTCACAGTTCTATCTATTGGAATGTTTGAATGCATTAAAAACATTTATACAAATAAATTCTCGTTTTCTCCACTCAGTAAATTGTTACAATTCTTTTGACTGTATTAAACTTCACCAGCCATTATCAAACATGTAAAAGTTACAAAACACCATTTGGCTTTTGACATTCTTGGCACTTTGACCTTCATAGACATTCATGTATTACCACTCAGGAAAGCTCATCAATACTTCAGAAACTATCAATTTGGCAGCTGTATGTTTTCCATTGGGTACTTGAAAGCTACCATACCTAAGAAGAAACCCTGACAGTCATCTTGCACTCTCCTTTCAAAGTTTTCAGTGAAACCCTTGTTTGACCAGACTGTCCTTTTATAAATCAATAGTCTCACTGCAGATGCTCAGAGCATCGATTTGTCTGCAAACGCTGATGAACTCCTCCTGCACGGATCGGTCTGCTTCAGATGACATATCCAGATCCAGGCTCTCCTGAGAGGCTGCACCCAGTGTTTGATAGTTCCTTTGTGGGTCAGCGTGACCGTTGTGGCCAGTGGATGGCACTTGGCCTGAGCCCCCTTGTTGCTGAAGCTGGATTTCATGTCTCTCAGGGCTCGGGCAAAGAACCAGAGAGGAGCCTCCGAGAGAGGCTCTGTAAAGGGAACAGGACGATGAACTGCCCCTCCAACGTTCAGGAGAGGAGCAGCTGGAGGCTGAAGAAAGAGAGGGAGACGGTGGTGCACCTTCGACAGTGTCTCCTCGTGATTGGGTACAGGGGGGTTTGGGAATGGAGGCCATCTCCACGCAGGATGAGGTCCGATACAAACCAGGGTCTGACGAGAGGGGATCGCAGAGGCCATTGCTGGGAAGTGCACAGTGGTTGTTCATTGATAGATCACTGCATCGAATGGGCCGAGTAGGGCTGAAGAGACTCATGGGAAAGAGGGACTCGCTGAAGAGGGCCTCGTCAATGCTGCGACGAAGGTTGATGGGTGAGGGCGGCCGCAGGTCTGTTGTGGAGTCGCTGGTAAACGAAGATCCACCTGAAGGATCTCTGCCCCCTGCATCTTCAGGTTTTAGTGAACCCTGCAAGTCCATATCCAAGTCCAAGTCTCGATAGGCCAGGGCCCTGTTGCTGTGGTAGAGAAGGTCCAGGCCGTTCAAACTGCAACCAAGCCTTTCATCCATCAGCGTGTAAAGAGGAAGGCTTTCCGTCTCTCCTAACCCAACGGTATCAACGATGGCGAGCTTCTCATGCTGGCTCAGGTTCCACTGGTAAGTCCCTGGCAGGATGGGTGACTTTGTTGCCAGCAGTTCTGTCCAGCAGCTCCCTGCAGCAGGGAGGTGGTCAGAGCAATAAACTGGTTGTGCAACCACCAAGGCTAAGGTGAGGCAGACCCCCAGCTCACACAGTCTGCAGCTGAACTGAAAAGCCCACCAGGGCCAAGGATGGAAGACCTCCTCTCCACCTGCAACACCCAGGGCATTGAGAATTGCGTATAACTGCAGTCCTGCACATGCTAAGGAAAATAATGCCGACAGACAGACAGTTACGGCAGCACGGTCCCAGTCTCGACTCTCAGCAAAGGGGCAGCGGTTGTAGCGCTCAGCCGGAGTTGGAGAAGTGTTATTTAGGTGGTAGATGTGCTTGGAGTCTGCCCTCACGTAGATGTAGAACACAAAATAGGCAACAGACAAAAACGTGGACAGTGCAACAAAGGCCCCACGGGAGAGGAGTGAAAGGAAGAGGCAAAGGGGAGGCTTTTCCTGGTAGAGCTTCAGCAACGTCACAGGTCCGAATGCAGCAGCAAAGTGCAGTATAACAAGGCAGGCCAGGAAACATGGTCTCTGGAAGGCTGAGTAAGAAAGCTGCATTCTGGAGCGCATGGAAAGAAGAAGGAAAACCAGACCGAAAGCTGCGGTCAGGCATGGGAACGGTGCTTCGTAGAGCATCAGTGAGGCCTCCGTTGAGGATAAGCGGTCCTGGTGGCCATAGGCATCATAGAGTAGTGAGAAAGATCTAGTGCAACCAGCAGCCAGTAGAAAAAGGCTCACCAGGGCAAAGTAGCCACATCCAGATGGGCATCGTAGCGGCAAGCACAGTAGATTGAGTGCTGAGGCTAGTGTTACCATTGCGAAGGCGCATCCTGCACCGTAAACATGCGCCTCCCATGCAAGGCCCCAAGCTGCCATGGCACTGTTCCAGTCTGTGTACAGTGGCACTAACATGGGGGGTGCCGGGATCAGGAAGGGGTTGATCGATTGGTTTGTGGCAGTGGTGTTCTGAGTTGGCTTGATTTCAGACTGGGTTGTGGAGTCCCAGGTGTTGGAGAGGTTGCAGATCCCAGAGTTCTCTTTGTTGCAGTCAGGAAGGAAGGTGATGTCACTGTCCATCTGGCTTGTCATCCAATCTTCAGTGTACACAGGAATATTCGCACTTTCTTTGAGGATGCCTGAAAGGAAAGAAGAAACTCAGTTTGATCAGATTGCTTTGAAACACAAGAGTACACAAGATTAATTTGAATGATTATTGAAGTATCAAAGAGCATAAAAAACCCTGAACTTGGAAATGGCATAAGCTGTAAATGTTTGCTTTTATGTCACTTAAAAGCAAACTAATCTTGCACTCATGAGAAATCACAGAAACAGTTAATCAACATTCAAACTGAGCCAGAAAAAATCTTGGCGCAAGCCCAGGATGGTGAAAGCGTGAAAACTTCCTCCTAATGTGCTAATCCTGTTTAAAAAGCTCGTAAGAAGCCAACTTCAAACCGAGCAGGGCCTAAAAGTGGAGGAGTGTGTGTGTGTGTGTGTGTGTGTGTGTACGTTACAAATCAGCCCACTCAGAACCACAGAGCTAGTTTTTCTTGCATTACGTAAGTCATCTGGAGTTTCCATGGGAGAACAGTCAATTATGATCGCATTGGACGTGTTTTAACACTGCAAAGGAAATGGGTTGGCTTTGGAAATGAAGGGGTAACTATGTGTTTGTGTGAACATTACAGAGACGCCTGCAAACCTCATTTATACCGTGCCCATTTATGTAGTTGAATTACAAAGGGATAACTTGAAAAGGGAGTTAAAACAAGTCACTTCACACAGCATAACGCCTCACAGATGGGTAAAAGAAACATTTTCAGCCGCTCCAAATGATCAAGCTTCACAGTATGGACCTAGTCTTTCCCATACACAACAGTTTCTACAGTTTCCACAGTCAGAAATACCTTTCGTATGTAATGCCTGGTTAAAAACCTTGCATAGAGAGAGGAGAAGCAGCTTCTAATTGCATCCCGTCATTAGCACACTCATGCACCCGAGCTCATCAGTCATTTAGCTGCAGGCACATCAGAGACAATCACTCCTCCACAAAGAGCCAGGTGCTATAATGGACCATAGAGACAGGAACAAATGAACAGGATAAACTGACAGCTCAGTAAATCACACAGCAGGCAGCTTTAGGGAGGTGTGGGTTTATAAATCTATTACATCTGACGAGGTTATGTGTGCTGTCCTGTTTGTTTTCCTTGTCAGCACAATGATAGAAGAATAAAGGCCTGATTTTCATGAAACTTGGTGGATTGGTGTAGCATGTGGCACTGAGGGACTCATTATCTTTAAAGTTTAACTGCAGACATGCAAATGTCATAATGTGACTCAAAACTCAGCTTAACACACTAGTTTTGACTGGACCCAGCAGAAAAGTCTAAAGCACACAAAATAGTTTGTTTTCCAGGCAGCGTCTGTGTGTTGTCTCTTGCTATGCGCGAAGAATCAACAGATCTAATTGGCAAATTAGCTAAATTGGCATTCAATTAAAATGCTTTAGCCTACCTACTCTTGCTGCTTCCTCCACAAACCATTTTGTAACCCACCTCCATACAAGCACTTACACCGCCTGGCCAAAAAAAAAAAAAAAAAAATAGCTGTCACCTTGATTTAACTAAGCATATGGTACAAGCCTCTTCTTATGGTGCCTACTGTACAAGCCTGTGAGGGCAGTGCTATGATATGGTGTTGCTGCAGTTGGTCAGGTCTAGGTTCAGCAATATTATGTGCCCAAAGAATGAGGTCAGCTGACTACCTGAATACACTAAATGACCAGGTTATTCCATCAATGAATTTTTTCTTACTTAATGGCACGGGCATGAGAATCTTTGGGATGTGCTGGAGAAGACTTTGCAAAGTGGTCAGATTCTCCCATCATCAATACAAGATCTTGGTGAAAAATTAATGCAACACCGATGGTGTTGTGATATTGCAGAAGCTTATTAAAACAATGCCACAACAAATGCATGCTGTAATCAAGTCTAAAGGTGGTTCAACAAAATATTACAGTGTGTGACCTTTTTTTCTTTTTTGGTCAGGCGGTGTATTTTTGTGGTGCGTCCAGAGCATGTGAGCAGAGGGAGTGGTGAGAATTTCCACTCCTCACTCCAAAAGGTGTCCACCTCTGTTGCTCTAAGTCTCACCGCCCCTCTACGCCTGTTGCCAGTCGGCGTTCAACCACACTCCAAAAATAACATTCTGACTCTAATTCTGGGCCAGGTTTGGGTTTGCTTCCGTCCTGAAATGTGAGTGGTAACGGAGAAAAAATGGAAAAAAGACAATTTGGCTGTGTCTAATTTTACTAGTGTCATATGTATTGTCAGTGACGCTTGTTCTGTTCTGTACTTCTTGAGGTCTTGGGTGGTGCTCTCCCTGTCTGTGGCTTTTTATGTGTTAGTATGACAGTGAGAAGGGTCATCAGTTTAGAGTCATAACGCCAAATAGTTTACATGTACGTATTATTGTTTTAGTTTCTAAAGTCTCTTACAAATGGCACTAGTTACTTAAAACGGGGATTCAAAAATATCCAAGGAGTCCTGGGAAATACATTACATTCAGCGCTCATATAAAGTGCCACTTTGAAATCCCAAAGTAGTTGACCTCGAGAGCATAAACGTGCAGACGTCTTAACCACAAAACCCCTGAAATATCTGCATTTACATTAAAAATGTGTGATGTGTTTCCTGAGTTACGCTCCAAGTGTAATTCATGTGGTCCGGCGTTTTTTGTGTTTTCTGTCATTTGTCTTTTAATGCACTTTTATAGGCTGTTTAAGATTTTCTCATCCCACCCTGTTCGCACATTTGTTTACGATTTCTCTTCAACACCCGCCTTCAAAAAGAGGAAACTCCCATAGGTGGGATTGTTATTTTTAAACTAGGACAGTTCTGTCTGACTGGCCTGATTTTTTTTTACAACTTTCTTCCCAGGCTTTATGTTTTCTGCTTCTGCTGCTCTTGACTTTTATTTCCAGAATAAGATACATCAAATACACGGCAGCTGCTACTTCCATTATGCTCTATATGTGAAATGGCTGGCTGTGTGTCTGTTTTAGCTCTCACACATACACGCCTTGAGCTCTTTCACTTGATTTTTCTTGTACAGCTTATGTCTTTGCATGTTTGTATCCTTGTGTTCATTGGTGCACATGCATTTGTTCCTCTTTCTTCTCAGCTTCAGTTCTGCTCTGATGTCTGTCTGCTGTTGACAAAGTCCTTATCACATCACCTCACTCCTCTCCTGACCCCACAGCTCAATCACTGTCTCAGCCTGTGATGAAAATGTCAAGCTCTATGAAATATGACCCCGCTGCCAGGTGCTGCTGCTTCTCTTCCTGTAGCTCAATGCGGCAGTTTTACTCAAAAATTCCTGACATGTCTTTTGTAGCTTAATCACATCCTGAACAGCAGGAAAAACAGAGAATGATAAGTTATTGCTCTGATGTTCTGTTTTTTAATTAATCCCTAATGAATATTTATTACAAAAGAGCAAAGTGGTGTTAAGATGTCTCCCTTATGCATCATTCTCATAATGAAGCTTCAGCACAGCACTGTGAAGAGGAAATATGGCAGAGAGGTGGAATTTTTTTTCTACATCCAGATGTGGCACAATTACACGCTGCTCAATGTTCTGCCAGGAAAGTAAGAGCAGTACAGTCATTTAGCCAGTTTGGCTACTGAACCAAACATCCTGTTCCAGACTTTGCTCCCATGTAAGATGCCTGGAGGGATTAACTAGATTCAGAATCAAAACTTCAAACATTTTAACAACATTTTTGATCCATTGAATTATTTGCTTAGGGCACCCATAAAGACAACAACAAATAGTGGATGCCTAATGCACCAGAAGCTTGCATTGGACAATTTGCCCTCTTTTTTTTTGTGAATCAGTCGATAGAAATGAATACTTAGAAAAAGAAGGTTCTATTTTGACCTGGTACTTTAGTTGTGGGCCCAGTCCATTGAGGAGTTCAGTTTCCAACCTGCTGCCCTAGAGTTCCTTCATCTTCTCTCTCTTTCTGTTTCTTGCTCTATACATTGTCTTAACCGCTCCATACAAATAAGTAAAAGCATAATTTTTGACCAAAAACTAAACTCCAAGGATATGCTAGCCCCTTAAAAAGACACTGTTTAAAAAAGGTTAACAGCAACATGCTGCCATGCAACTTTCACATAAATGAATATTTTCTGTATCATAATAATTTTGGATTGCTTGGAAGCCCACATTCAGCAAGGTATCATGCTATTTTGCTTGAAGTTGTTGTCTGTTGGCACTAAATCTTTTTTTTTCTTTTTTGATATGAGGAATAGCATGCACTGACGGCACTTGTTGAAAGCGAAACGTTATTTTGAGAAGACTAAATGTCTTTTGAGATAATTCAGTTAATTTTTCTTTAACTTGATGACTTATTTATATCTCTTAAGGTTGTATTTCAAAATAGGGAGCTTATGTTTAGCTTGGTGGATGAAGCACAACCAATGTAAACCCAACCATTTGTTGCATGTTTACCCCCAGCATTTATCAAATTATGCTGGAAAAGCTCAAAAATTAGAAACCATAGATGTCAACAACAAGATGATGCTAGTACAAACAGAACAGCGCTCCAAAACCAGCTGAAGTTATACGGCAAGTAAAAAGTGAAAGTGGCACCAAGAAAATAAAGAGGAGTTCAAACTAGGGCGTGAAATATGTCCTTGCAGTTGCACTGTTTCACCGTACTGACAATGTCATCCCAACAAAACTCACATTAACCTCGTTGGAAATGTGACTGGGGTGTTAAACAAACACATAGCTGTAGGGGTTTTGAATGTGGGGGGCTGCTGTTAAAGTAGGTAATGGTTCATTACAGTGTTATGCCCATGACTGGTTCGTCCATCTGTTTACTTTCCAGGGCAGTGTTGATGCCCCTGAGTCAGGCCGCGTGGAAAACGTGACAGGTATTGAACTGGTGCTGTGTTTTGTTTCCCCCTCGTGTCAATAAATGTCACATCTCAGCTACTGAAGCGGCCAAGCGGCCTGGACAGAGTTTGGTATGCAGTGGCTACAGTACAAGGATGGATCAGAGCGATACGTTCCACTGAATACTGTCCAGTCATCTGACACATTCCTGTGGGAGCAAGTCTTTCATGCCAGGGACGGCAGACACAGACTCAAACTGAAAGCTTAAGTGCCTGTGGGCATAAACAAAGAGGTCATTTGGCAAATAAAACGTTTAAAGTTTTATCAAAAGGCTGAGACAACATGTTCCGTGACTTTTCACCCTCAGAAGAAAGATAGACCCTATCAAATAAAAAGAACACTGAGCTTATTCTGAGAGACATGTTGGTTAATTGTCAGTTAGCAGCTTAAAAGGTTGTAAACATGTAAATGTTGTGTTTACAACTTGCCAATGCCCAGCTCACCAAATAAACTATAAAATAAAAATAAGAACAAATGCTAGCACCCCTTTAATGCTAACACTAACATTGTAGTTCACTCTCAGTGCAACAATAACAGGTTTTCTTTGACAACAAAACTTTTAGCTTAGCCGTTATTTTAGATTATCATGTTAGCAAATCGTATAGCACCCATCCCAGTGAATAGCATACATCTTTAACTGTGTCATTGTTGATTAGCATGTTAGCTCATCTTTAAACAGCCTTTAAAAATAAGCATAAGTTAGTCAAAACTTTATCTTGTATTAGCATGTAAGCTAATCTTAAAATATTCTTTTCAAAATTTAGCCCTCTAATTCTGTGTTCTTCAAAATATTACCAAAAGATGATGATGTGATGATATGCTACAATACTTTAATGTTTTGACCAAATGTGTTTACCATGCCAGGCATCGTGGATTTGCAGGTTTGCTTATTTCAAACGTAGGAGAATTAACAAAAACAGTTTCCAACCAGAGTAATCCTATGTAAGCACTTAAGGGTATGCTAAGAGCTAGCAACGGTGCTATATCACAATACAGTGGTTTTTACAAAGTGTTATCTGAAAAGATGACTGAGCTTGCTAGAAATGTTGAAGATATTTCACTTCTTCAAACCAATGATGCTAAGCTACAACACCATGGCAACAAAATTTGTGATTTCATGAGTAATGGAAAAATATTCCGTATTGTTTATGCTATCTGGCTACCATCTGAAGGCTGAATTATGTAAGCACTCACTATCAATTCACTGAGTTTTAAATCCTGGAGATATATTAAGGCTATGGGGTCAATCATCAAAAGATATCAGAGGAAAAAAAGAATATAGGAGCTTAAGAATCTTTCAATCGGCAAATCTTTATCACAAGCAACTTATACAGCCTCAACAGAAATACTAATAATGTGCAGAAGCTTTGATTTCATTTTGATAACCTTTGTTTTGCTGGTCAAAAAACAATATTTGACAATCCAAACTAAAATAACTCAACCTGTAGGTGAGCTGGAGAAATACAGATAAAGAAAACAAACCTGCAGACACGCTTAATTAGGACCATGTTCTCTCCCTATTATAAACCTAGGAGCACCATGTAGTTTTCCTCTGATTGCCTTCAATTTCAATTTAGCTCACCCTGGAGAAAGCAATTTAGTGGAGGCTCATGGAGAAGTTCAATCTAATCATGCATACTAAAAGGGAGCAGGTTGTGTCTGGAGCGTGAGGCTGCACTTATTGTACAATCACCTGCTTGGGGTCAGTTTTAGAAAAAGCTTTATTGCCTTTGAAAACTGCAAATTTCTCATGTTGATAGTTTCAACAACAGATTCTTGCTCTTGGGAGTACTCATTAAAATCGCAGACAGACTGAAAGACAGGTAGCAATGTTTAAACCACTCACTTGTGACACACCGAGCAACAGAGCTCCAGAGCGTTTTGTCATCAGCAACTGGCACATTTGACGAGACTATTTTTGAACATCAGTTGACAACATCTGCTATTCTGGGTGAGGTAATGTGGGTTACATCTGCTCCTGTGAACAGTGTTGAGAGTGTTTCTTTTAATGAACACAGAGTCAAGTTCATGATGAAGGACTTTTGCATAGAATTAACACTCATACATGCTAAAGTTTTGCCCCAGAGCGTGACACGAGGAGAATCGAAATTAGTTTCTTCTTTTTCACAGTTTTTTGCTTTTTACAAGCTAATCAGCCATCATTGTTGTCTTTTAATATCTAAAAGTAAGACATTTTCTAGACTCAGGAGAATCTGGTTCATGTTAAGTCAATAAATGCACTCAATACCATTTTTGCTATACATGACTACTTTGGGCCCATTTTAATTCACCTTTTACCCTTTTTGCCTCTTATTGACCCGTTTTGCTACTTGCTAACCATTTTTCAAGTTTTCTCCCAATTTTCACCCATTTTAACCTATGAAATTAGATTTTTTTTGTACGTCTTACCATTTCTGATACTTACACTCTTGCAAAGGTATTTTTCAAACACGAGTGTTAAGCATAAAAAATCCACTGCAAAAAAATTGCATCTGGTATATTGACATATTAAAGAAATATTGCACTGTCTGCAATTGAAATATTGTAGCAGGCCATTGGGATTTAATCTGATTAGCAATTAATTGACATGTGAATGGCCAGTGTGACCACGCCCTTAGCGACAGTTCCCAGGCTGCTTTTTTATGAAGTCACAGTTGATTCACTAAGTTGGCTTCAATCACATCAGGTTTGCATTACACATGTATGTTTTCTTAGACGTAGACTTATCAATTGACGTGTGTAGAAGTTCATCACGGTGTGCCATCTTCATCAAGTTGGTCAGACTAAGTTCTTACCTCTGTGTGAGTTTGAAAGGCAGCCATTGTCTTAGGATCGATTAGATTTTATCTGACAGACAGCACAGGGAAGACTCGTTTATGTGCTGGGCATTGTTCCCTGTCTCTTCAGTTCTCAGGAGTTCTCCAGCAGCCTGAAAGAGCAGTTTTCTCCTCCCGTTGGAAGCAATTAGAGGCTCCAGGCAGAGCATGCAGGGTAATTGTTTTTCCCCAGTCCTCTGACAGATTTACAGATATTGAAACAGCTACAGAACTGTTTATGAAACAAACAAAAACCAGCCTTTTTCGGCTATCTTCCAAAGAATACTGAGTGCAAAGGCAGACTTGAGAAAGATGTGATCAGCTCAGTGTTTGCATACATTTTACGAGGTATGTTAGCTCACCTGTGCTCTGTGACGAGGATGGCGTTAGCAGCTTAGCAGATGGGGAGGAGACGTCTGCCAACTGGGTGTCACCGTCGCCGTCTCCTGAAGGAACCCCACCGTCCTCAGCCTCATCATCCTCTTTATCCTCTTTGCCTGGCAGCTCTGAGGAGACAGGGAGTGTAACCTCTGAGTGATCTCATAGGAGTACAGTTTAAAGAAGACAACAGTGCGGCTCTAAGACACCATAGAAAAACAGATTAGCAGATCCTGAGCCTGCCAAGAGAAAGTTTTAACCTCTCTGTTCTCTAGCCAGAGCATATCTGAGAGTTCGCGCTGCAGAAAAACCAAGGACTGTATTTCTTAACCCAGTTCTGTCAAATGGATCGGCCTATCTTTCCTTTAGTTGAGGCCACTCATCCACTGCAGGGTCGTCTGGCCTGCTGTAGTCTAATTACATTGACATCCGGATCCGGGTCCATCACAAATCCAGACCCCTAGTTCAATCATCTGTCTCAGTGTGACAGAGTGAAAGAAGACATGGAGACAAAACAGAGACAAAAACTGCAAGTAACAACTCCATCACAGAGCCACATCAGTCCCTTTGGTACACTCACAAAATATGTTTTCACAGTCTGCTCTCTCCTCACCGGGATTGTGTAGCACTTATAAATGAATGATGGAGCAGATGAGATTTGAGGGAACATTCAGAGTTGAGAAAACTGATTAGCTGACTCTGTGATGAAGCCAGGGATACCAGGTACACAGTTGGGTTTATGGATTCAGAATTAATATTAATAAAAAAAAAGCGAGGCATCTGACTAGTGGGAGGAATAATGAGTCTGGAAGAAAATCATAACAGCTACGAGGAAATTCTAGCTAGTGTAATCTAGGTCATGCTCACAGCAGCCGAGTTAATTGTAAGTTTCGGAGGTCTCTAAAGAAAAATCTGTCTTTCTTTATTGCACTGTTGGCTTCCACACAGCTGGAAGTCGGTTTCGGATGAAATAAGGAGGGGAGAAATCTGAGACAGATACACTACACATCTGTCAAAACGGCTGGAAATTGAAGAAAGGATTTAGCTGATCAAATTTTTAAAAAATGTACTCTCTCTGATGACCAGCAGGGGGCCGTTTTCTGGGTGGAGAATGAAATGTAGTTCTAGGAAAGCACATGAGGAAATAAGCCAATTTAATGGTTGGTTTTTAGTTGCAGGAAACAATTTATTGGTAGGTTTGTGGAGTCAGTAATACGTTTCAAGACTTTCTCGACACGGCATGTTGTTGTTACAAACATTCTGTCTTCTGAGTAAAGAGGAGGAGGGTTGACTTAAGAGCGTTGCTCTCTGCGATTGATACCCTTGAGCCATAACCCTTAGAAACATGGACGTCATCTTCTGGTTTCTAAAATGGCTTCGGGAAGTTCAGCGATGATGTTTGCTATTTTTGGAAATCTCACTTCAGAATTACCAACAGAAGAAAGTGGCAAATTTGACCTCATCCTGTTGACACTGTGGCAATATTTTTTTTTCCCAATATCATTGATAAACAGATAACTTAAGGCAAATGTCTCCAGCTTTTAGGAGTGCAATTAAATACAGTGGCAAGTATTTATTTAGCAGTGGTATCTAAGGACAATTTGACATCATGCCTACTTCTAAATAGATTTCTACAAATCAGTGCAGTCATACAGTATGTTTGAAATATGATCAATTGTGGTAAATTTGGCACTTTAACATAAGCTTGAACTTGATGAGTGATTTCAAGAACTGTATTAGAGTTTTTGAAAAATCTGTCTCATTTTATACCCTGTAAAATAAGTACCAATATTAATGTGAGACCGTTTGTAAGCTAGCTTTATATCTCCTCTGCTTTTACAGTGAATCTGTTGTTTGTTCAGCTTGTCAAGTGAAATGAAAGGAGACGTACAGCATGTCACTACTGTACAGACACTCTGATCTAAATTCAATTACAACAGCTAATAAGATCTACTACAAATGAGATATAAGGACAGCAAACATATGCACTCAACCACTTAGTCACAATAGTGGAGCTCATCACTTAAACTCATCACAGATGTAACACTGATGGCCAGTTATTTTCACAGACTCTGCTGACAGAGTAAAATCAAAGCAAAAAGGATGCTCTTATTGAACAGCTCATCACAGCTGCTGAGAGATGATTAAACTAATTACAGCCACGCTTTGGAGTATGATGGTCTTTTATCATTTCTGAGTATACAAAGAATACTACACTGTGAGAGAACACCAGTATCTGTCTATCATGAAGCCTAAATTGAATTTAAAGTAGTATGTTCAATGGGAGAAGTCTCTGAGGCAATGATGAGGTAAAACCACGTCATCAATAAAAGTCCTCGAGGAGTAATAGATGACGGAGGTCTTTATTATTTGTTTGCTACTACAACGTGGGGTAATGCGAGACGAAATAGACGCATTCGGGGCTCTCTCAAACGGCCCCTCTTATGTACACACCCAAACAAAGTCTGTGCCCCGCGTCTCACTATTCTTCTTTCTCCCTAACCAATAATAACAGTGTGGAAGAGTCTGATAATCACTATCAGGTGTCTATAAACTGGATACTTTGAATGAAATTCAACAATCTCTTCTTTTTTTTCTCTTAATGTATTCCTCAAACTAGACCTACTCTCATCATCTTCCTTATTTTAATTTGATAGTCATCGACAGAGAGGATTAATACTGTAAATCAAAAGAGAATTCATGCCACGTTTCAAGTTAACCCACCTCCTGCTCTATTCACTGTTCTGTCAAGGAGGACTTTGATAGACAGCATTAAACTCCCCCTCCAAATATAACATTTAAAAAAAACAAAAAAAAACATATTTGACAATCCATTGGCTACCATAAGCAAGCTGAATATTTTAGAAAAGAGTTAACATTCTCATTAGCAAAACCATCATCTTAAATCAAGAACTACTCCAGCTATGTTAACACTGATGCTAACATTTGTAGCCTACAAAGGCTAACCAAAAATATGTTGTTCACAGTACTGTATGGGACCTCTTTCATAACAAATTTAACCACAACCCAGTCACTGTATCCTTTATTTTTTTAGTTGTGAGTTTTAGACTTTTGTTTGGTGATAGTGTCATGTTTGTATAAACCGCACGCTGAAGTTAATGTGAGAGCATAAAAATAAGTTAGCTACATGACTCTTAACATTTTTTTTAATACTTTGTCCTAGTAGCTTCTTATGAATTTTGAAAACAAAAAACAAGTAACTAAAGTTATCACTGTGTGCTAAAGTGGCCACAAGCAAACTCTAGGTGCGCTCTGATAGCAGATGACTCATCAGAAATGTCTTAAACTCAAATTTGTTTTGATGTCTCATATTTTTTGTTTCCATGAACTTTCTAGCTTCTTATCTTTTAGAAAATAATAAAAAAAGGTGTTTTTTCTGTATTATAGCTGTTCATACACTTAAGAGAAACATCACAACATTTGGGTGTCTCACCTTAGAAACGGTGCTTTGGGAACTCGACTACCAAAAGAAAACAGTCTGCCCACTATTTTTCAAATATTGTGGCAACTTAAACACATTTTGCTTTGTAAAACCACTGCAAATCAAATCTAGATTGATTTAAGGTTACATATGTACATTAGTTTGGGGAATCCTGCCTGAAAGCCATGGGTCAAATCCAAAAAACAAACAATCCCCTAATCCTTCTATTTTCTTAAAGCACATGAATCTGTCCAGAAAGAAGTCATTATAAGAAGATTAGCATAACATTAAAGCCACCGTGGTGCTCTTTATTTGCCTTAAAGCCCCGTAAAATCTATATGAGTGCATCAGACATTCATGTCACATCCTCTGCGAGTAAATCCATTCCGCGTGATCAATTAATCTGCCAATGGATGTGCATTAGATTTTCCTTTTTTATTTTTTTATTTTTTGGTTTAGTGCTCAGATCACAGAGATATATATCCTTAATGGAGGGTGTTAAGGGTTGAGTCTCACTGCTGACTGTTAATACAGCTGACCGTAATGGGAAAAGTGGGAGGAGGGGTAAAAAGAGCAAATTAAGGAACGCTTTTCAGTGGAAATGTATATTAGTAATAGCTTCTGCTTCAAAAACCGACGTTAGCATACTACACATCATCTCTCCTCTTCCTTCAGCCTGCTCTCCTCGTAATTGCCCTTGCTATCAGACATGATTTGAGTGTCCTTCTGCGGAGGATTTGACACGTGCAGAGCTTTTTTGTTTTTTTCACACCTGACAGCCTCCTCAAGGGCAACGCCACAGTACAAATGCTCCCTCGATCAATGAAATATAACCATGTGTGGTAAAGACGTTCAACACCTCCAGTAGGGAGCAGATTCACTCTGTGCTGCTTTAAAACAAACCCCTGCACCCACATAGATTATTCACACTGAGATAATGTATGATAATGCAGGGCTGCAGTGCTTTCATTTTCTTATTAGTCTCCTCCTGTGTGTCCTTTGGCAAGGTGTAATCATTTCACAGGACAAAACCGCACCAAACATACAACCAGGGTGCATAAAATCATCCCCTATTGGTTGTCAGTGTTGCACGATTGGCAAGAAGCCTTCTGTAAGCCCAACAAGACATTTCCAGCCTTCAAAGCAGCCGTAGCTGACATGTCTGTCCATAGACAGAGGTGACAGGGATTTGTGTTTGTACAGGGTCAAAAAAAGATTGCAAAAGGAGGGGGCAGGGTGGGAGGTGGTGGGGAGTCTAAATGGCAAGAAGCATGTTCAGCATCCGTGAACGGCGACCGGCAAGCGCATGGTCCCACAGGAGAGGTGGTGGTTTCGCTGAGTGTGCGTTTGGAATACTGATACACAGCAACAGTGGCCCTCCCCTCGCCGAGGCCAAGCCCCCTCCCTGCTATCGCTTTTGTGAGCCGACAACAAGAGCAGACAAAACACCGGCACTGTAGACTAAACACAACATCACTGCTTTCAGTGCGTACAGTGCTGGAGATACAAGATTTGAAGTTGCTTCAGGAGGACATCTACTCTGAACCTTTTACTTTTTCACATTGTGAAGGGAAAATTGCTGTTTGTAAAGAGTTTGATGACAAATCCCTTTTTTTTCAACAATTGTAGCTGCAGCTGCCAAAACATTCTCTTCACAAAGTCCATTAAAGGGCTGTACTTGAGCTTGTGATTGTATCAGACCTGAAAAGAAAGCCTTGTAGTACTCACCAAAAAAATAAACTGGATGATATAACACCTAAAAATGACAGTTCTTTGAATTCAGCTTTGAAGTTCTGCAGTTAGGATTAAAAGGCACTGTCATGGTGAAAACTGTTGTAAATTTCTTTTCAGCACACTTAAAAAATTTACTGCTGTTGTTCCGATACAAAAAAAGAGACAGCACTGCTTTTGAAAGATGCATTTCATTGATGGTTCAGCTGATAAGCGAAACACAATATTCACATTAAGACACAGAAAATAAAAAAAAACTAAAATAAAATTGCGTGTATCAAGTCAAATTTTTGAGATAAAAAGTCATAACTTGGGGATAAAACGTCAAAACTGCAAGATAAAAATTCAAAATGTAACATGATAGATTCACAACTTTGAGTTATAAAGTCAACATTATGAGAAAAAAAGTCAAAATGTTGATTTTCTTTTAACTCAGTAATTTGTCTTTTCATCTCAAAATTTTGACATAATAAAGGAAAAAAAGAAAAAAAAAATCTCAACAAAGCCAGTTTTTCATCTTCATATATTTAACTGACTGAATTGGGTTTTTATGCATAATATATTTACATTATAGAAAATTTCACTTCAAACAGAAAAGGAGTTTTTTCAAATAAATATATGAGTTATAAAGCAATTTTGTAATCTTTGAGTACCTTTGGGTTTTTTCACAGTATCTCCAAGAAGCTGGGCAAGGGGTTCTCTCTTTTTAGTTTTTCACAATATGGTCACACTAAGCTTTGTGAAAGAATGGTTTAGATGTGCCCATAGGTTTGTGTGTTATCACTTCTCAAATGTGTCACATAAAACAGTAGTTTCATTCCACAGGGCTTGTGTGAAATGGAGAAAGCGAAGAGTGACTTCATATATTGTTAATACTGACTTCAAAACAATTCATGCAAAACAATTGAATTTCAAACACCCAATACAAGTGCATTTAACCGTTATTAGCTGTTGAAGTCAAATCAGTCATTTGTCAGCCCTAAAAAATCAACAAAAGACATTAAAAGGTCGATAGTTCCAAGCAGAATATAATCATGTCCTACACATGCTTGGTGCAGACACAGCTGTTTGCATATATCCATCGGGTAATTCTTCTTTTATCAGACAGACACCAAGCCTGCCTGCCTGAGAATAATCGACTCATCTTTTTCTTGCCAGACCTTTGACCTTACATGATGAATGTGTCTGTACCTTCCAGGGGACATCCTCTGAAGGCTCATTAACCATACTCACACCAGTCTGCCACCAGTCTTGGGGGAGGGGCTTTGAAGAAGGAGGTGTTGGCTCAATGTCGACTCAGTCTCCTGATACCTGCTAGATACGAGTAGCTGTTTTGGCTCATAATCCCTCTCTACCCTCAGTGGAGAACAAACAGGCCCATGATTCAGATGCAGACTCCTTCCATTTACTGAGGTAATGGCAGTGCTATCGTGGGATTTGGCTCTATTTTGTTTTCTTTTTTTTTGTAATTTAAATAGAATGGTACGCATTACTCATTCGTGGTGATTGGGCAATGCAAAATCAACTCAGGGGACTGATTATAACAGTCAACAACAACACATCACTCACAAAGCTTTTCATCCATCCACAAAGGATTGCGCAACAGCTTTTTTAGCTTTATTTTCTTTCTCAGTGTCATGAAACTATTAAATGGAAAAGTTCAAAATATGTGAGACAAGCGTTGGAAGAACAACAAAGATGTATTATCACATGGTTTGTGTTGTGTTGTTGTTGTGTGTAATAAGTCACATCTCTGGATAATCTCATGTGGAGACACAGCCATCCACAGCATCAGTAGTCCAGCTAAAACCATTACTGATTAATAGCACATTACATGACTGAGCCTGGAGAAAACTCTTAGAACTAAAGAAACACTTGGTGAGCAACACTTCACACATGATTGCAATCATGTCACTGTTGATTCCAGACTTGTACTTGCAGAGAATTGACAGGGTTCCAACAAGATCTGGATTTATGCTAATGTCAGGCCTTTGACCACTTACCATGTCAGAAATGTCATCGATCACACCGAACCGTCTGCAGCCTGACGGACACCTATTGAACACTCAAGACCAGCCTGCACATGATTGATCACATCTATTGAGTCATCCCAGCTACCATTGATTTTTTTAGGTTTGCTTACCTCCTGCTGTTGAGAAGTTAACCCATTGGCTCTGACTTGTGCGTGTTATGGATTCCNGTATGATGGTCTTTTATCATTTCTGAGTATACAAAGAATACTACACTGTGAGAGAACACCAGTATCTGTCTATCATGAAGCCTAAATTGAATTTAAAGTAGTATGTTCAATGGGAGAAGTCTCTGAGGCAATGATGTCCATTTTGGTGCAGTAGTTATTTTCAGGAGCTCCTCATTATCTACTGCCTCCAGAAATAATAAACAAACGATGATGTTGCACCCCATTACGCTCTGCTTTATCTGCGTAAGCCCCGAGAGAGTTTGCCGGGGAGAATACATGTGTGGGTTTGTTTCAGACACGGGGCGCAGAGTGATAAGAAGAAAGAGGGATTGGTTGAATAACAGTGTGGAAGAGTCTGATAATCACTATCAGGTGTCTATAAACTGGATACTTTGAATGAAATTCAACAATCTCTTCTTTTTTTTCTCTTAATGTATTCCTCAAACTAGACCTACTCTCATCATCTTCCGTATTTTAATTTGATAGTCATCGACAGAGAGGATTAATACTGTAAATCAAAAGAGAACTCATGCCACGTTTCAAGTTAACCCACCTCCTGCTCTATTCACTGTTCTGTCAAGGAGGACTTTGATAGACAGCATTAAACCCCCCTCCAAATATAACATTTAAAAAAAAAAAAAAAAAAAAAAACATATTTGACAATCCATTGGCTATCATAAGCAAGCTGAATATTTTAGAAAAGAGTTAACATTCTCATTAGCAAAACCATCATCTTAAATCAAGAACTACTCCAGCTATGTTAACACTGATGCTAACATTTGTAGCCTACGAAGGCTAACCAAAAATATGTTGTTCACAGTACTGTATGGGACCTCTTTCATAACAAATTTAACCACATCAGTCACTGTATCCTTTATTTTTTTAGTTGAGTGAGTGAGTGTGAGTTTTAGACTTTTGTTTGGTGATAGTGTCATGTTTGTATAAACCGCACGCTGAAGTTAATGTGAGAGCATAAAAATAAGTTAGCTACATGACTCTTAACATTTTTTTTTAATACTTTGTCCTAGTAGCTTCTTATGAATTTTGAAAACAAAAAACAAGTAACTAAAGTTATCACTGTGTGCTAAAGTGGCCACAAGCTAACTCTAGGTGCGCTCTGATAGCAGATGACTCATCAGAAATGTCTTCAACTCAAATTTGTTTTGATGTCTCATATTTTTTGTTTCCATGAACTTTCTAGCTTCTTATCTTTTAGAAAATAATAAAAAAAGGTGTTTTTTTTCTGTATTATAGCTGTTCATACACTTAAGAGAAACATCACAACATTTGGGTGTCTCACCTTAGAAACGGTGCTTTGGGAACTCGACTACCAAAAGAAAACAGTCTGCCCACTATTTTTCAAATATTGTGGCAACTTAAACACATCTTGCTTTGTAAAACCACTGCAAATCAAATCTAGATTGATTTAAGGTTACATATTTACATTAGTTTGGGGAATCCTGCCTGAAAGCCATGGGTCAAATCCAAAAAACAAACAATCCCCTAATCCTTCTATTTTCTTAAAGCACATGAATCTGTCCTGAAAGAAGTCATTATAAGAAGATTAGCATAACATTAAAGCCACCGTGGTGCTCTTTATTTGCCTTAAAGCCCCGTAAAATCTATATGAGTGCATCAGACATTCATGTCACATCCTCTGCGAGTAAATCCATTCCGCGTGATCAATTAATCTGCCAATGGATGTGCATTAGATTTTCCTTTTTTATTTTTTATTTTTTGGTTTAGTGCTCAGATCACAGAGACAATATATCCTTAATGGAGGGTGTTAAGGGTTGAGTCTCACTGCTGACTGTTAATGCAGCTGACCGTAATGGGAAAAGTGGGAGGAGGGGTAAAAAGAGCAAATTAAGGAACGCTTTTCAGTGGAAATGTATATTAGTAATAGCTTCTGCTTCAAAAACCGACATTAGCATACTACACATCATCTCTCCTCTTCCTTCAGCCTGCTCTCCTCATAATTGCCCTTGCTATCAGACATGATTTGAGTGTCCTTCTGCGGAGGATTTGACACGTGCAGAGCTTTTTTGTTTTTTTCACACCTGACAGCCTCCTCAAGGGCAACGCCACAGTACAAATGCTCCCTCGATCAATGAAATATAACCATGTGTGGTAAAGACGTTCAACACCTCCAGTAGGGAGCAGATTCACTCTGTGCTGCTTTAAAACAAACCCCTGCACCCACATAGATTATTCACACTGAGATAATGTATGATAATGCAGGGCTGCAGTGCTTTCATTTTCTTATTAGTCTCCTCCTGTGTGTCCTTTGGCAAGGTGTAATCATTTCACAGGACAAAATCGCACCAAACATACAACCAGTAGGGGTGGTGAATTGGCCTAATTTCCCGATTCGATTCGATTCGATTATTAAAGTCCCGATTCGATTACCAACCGATTTTCGATTATTGCCGATTATCGATTATCGATTATCAATTATTGCCGATTATCGATTATCGATTTTTGCCGTTTATTGATCTTAAATTTAACATCAGTTAGTTGTTGAATTATTTGACTTCTCTTTTGAATAACATGTCACAGCATCTTCAGTATTGCAGTGTAATTGTAATATCCAGATTAACTTTTGTTTTACTTTGTTTTAAATGAAGTCTTTCACTGTTTAAAAAATATCCACACTTGTGAATAAATGCCCAAATTCTATTCATTTGTTCATTTTAGTAATAACTTGCACCTTCATAACAACTTAAATGTCATAATAAAGTAGAAAATACAATAATCTTTCTGTAGCATATATGCTATGATAGAAAACGGAACAAAACAGAGCACGACACATTGTGTTGTTAGTAGTCAAGTACTGAATAAGTGGTCTAGAACAACCAGATCTTTGCACCAATATGGTAACTTATATAATAAAATCAAATGTGAAGTTTACACACATTTTACAGTAGCCTTATCACTCTTTTTAACGTTTTAAAAAAATATAAACAAACTACATTTGCGTGGGAGTCATGTAAACACCTTATTCCAATTGCCGTAACTCGATTAAGCTCATTTTCCGATTATTAAAAATCCGAATAACACCCCTAGCATATGCCTGTATTAACCCGAATACTGGGTCATGTAAACGCATTAATCGGAATATGCTCCAGAGTAAACTGCGTTAAAGGATGTTTTTCGTCTGCGCATGTTCAAAACAGCGAGGAGGCAAAAGTCTGTACACTTTTGAGGCGAGGAGGAAACTGTACTGTGCACAAAATATGCGCTAGAACACATTCATCTTTTGTTGAGAATCAGCTGCTTATCACAGGAAACCGTCACGATTTATTTCTCATTCATCCCAGCAGCTCCACAGTGTTTTACACAGACAGACGCTCAGCGTCTCTGGGGGTCTATGGGGCAGTGGGCGGGCCCTGACGCTGGGTTTCTGCGTGATGATTGGATGATCTGTCTGAGGCGGAATTTCTTTTTGATTGACAGCGGAATGAGCGAATTAGCGATCTTAAAGTTTTTACATCCACCGGAGCATTTTCAAAGTCTTTCATTCCGTTGATCTGATCTGATCCGGTGGCTATACCCAATCATCAGAAACTTCTTTATCAAAAACGACTAGAAAAGAAAAGGAGGGTATAATTTACATACAAATAAACAAACACACTTGTGATGTAGGCCGGGAAAAATATGAACTTTCGCTTCTTGAACGACCAGCAGCTGCACTGATAGATATATTTCACAGAATAGTGCATAAACAAGCATCTCCGACCAGTTGGTGCTAATGTCAATACAGTGTTTTTAAAAAACGCCTCTAGATGACGTCTTGTCATGACGCTCCTACTACTACTGCTACGGTTTATTCAGAATATGCTGATTAACATGTAAACGGGAATATTCCGTTCGCTCAGCACTCTGTGGAGCATGTAAACACCTTATTCGGAATATTTCCTTGATCAGAATATGGACCCTATTCCGAATATGGTGTGCATGTAAACGTAGTCTGCGTTACACCGTGTCTGGTTCTCTTACAGATAGGTAACAGCTCCACCCTGTGGTTAAATCTTGTATGACAGTCAGTAACCGGAGAACTTGCCTCAACTAGAAAAATGTACATAATCGATTTTGGGGAAATTTAAAATCGATTCGTAATCAACCATTTAATAATCGCGATTAATCGATTATCAACTTTTTTCACCACCCCTAACAACCAGGGTGCATAAAATCATCCTCTATTGGTTATCAGTGTTGCACGATTGGCAAGAAGCCTTCTGCAAGCCCAACAAGACATTTCCAGCCTTCAAATCAGCCGTAGCTGACATGTCTGTCCATAGACAGAGGTGACAGGGATTTGTGTTTGTACAGGGTCAAAAAAAGATTGCAAAAGGAGGGGGCAAGGTGGGAGGTGGTGGGGAGTCTAAATGGCAAGACGCATGTTCAGCATCCGTGAACGGCGACCGGCAAGCGCATGGTTTCGCTGAGTGTGCGTTTGGAATACTGATACACAGCAACAGTGGCCCTCCCTTCGCCGAGGCCAAGCCCCCTCCCTGCTATCGCTTTTGTGAGCCCGACAACAAGAGCAGACAAAACACCGGCACTGTAGACTAAACACAACATCACTGCTTTCAGTGCGTGCAGTGCTGGAGATACAAGATTTGAAGTTGCTTCAGGAGGACATCTACTCTGAACCTTTTACTTTTTCACATTGTGAAGGGAAAATTGCTGTTTGTAAAGAGTTTAATGACAAATCCCTTTTTTTTCAACAATTGAAGCTGCAGCTGCCAAAACATTCTCTTCACAAGGTCCATTAAAGGGCTGTACTTGAGCTTGTGATTGTATCAGACCTGAAAAGAAAGCCTTGTAGTACTCACCAAAAAAATAAACTGGATGATATAACACCTAAAAATGGCAGTTCTTTGAATTCAGCTTTGAAGTTCTGCAGTTAGGATTAAAAGGCACTGTCATGGTGAAAACTGTTGTAAATTTCTTTTACGCACACTTAAAAGAATTTACTGCTGTTGTTCCGATACAAAAAAAAAGACAGCACTGCTTTTGAAAGATGCATTTCATTGATGGTTCAGCTGATAAGCGAAACACAATATTCACATTAAGACACAGAAAAAAACTAAAATAAAATTGCGTGTATCAAGTCAAATTTTTGAGATAACAAGTCATAACTTGGGGATAAAATGTCAAAACTGCAAGATAAAAATTCAAAATGTAACATGATAGATTCACAACTTTGAGTTATAAAGTCAACATTATGAGAAAAAAAGACAAAATGTTGATTTTCTTTTAACTCAGTAATTTGTCTTTTCATCTCAAAATTTTGACATAATAAAGGAAAAAAAGAAAAAAAAATCTCAACAAAGCCAGTTTTTCATCTTCATATATTTAACTGACTGAATTGGGTTTTTATGCATAATATATTTACATTATAGAAAATTTCACTTCAAACAGAAAAGGAGTTTTTTCAAATAAATATATGAGTTATAAAGCAATTTTGTAATCTTTGAGTACCTTTGGGTTTTTTCACAGTATCTCCAAGAAGCTGGGCAAGGGGTTCTCTCTTTTTAGTTTTTCACAATATGGTCACGCTAAGCTTTGTGAAAGACTGGTTTAGATGTGCCCATAGGTTTGTGTGTTATCACTTCTCAAATGTGTCACATAAAACAGTAGTTTCATTCCACAGGGCCTGTGTGAAATGGAGAAAGCGAAGAGTGACTTCATATATTGTTAATACTGACTTCAAAACAATTCATGCAAAACAATTGAATTTCCAACACCTAATAAAAGTGCATTTAACCGTTATTAGCTGTTGAAGTCAAATCAGTCATTTGTCAGCCCTAAAAAAATCAACAAAAGACATTAAAAGGTCGATAGTTCCAAGCAGAATATAATCATGTCCTACACATGCTTGGTGCAGACACAGCTGTTTGCATATATCCATCGGGTAATTCTTCTTTTATCAGACAGACACCAAGCCTGCCTGCCTGAGAATAATCGACTCATCTTTTTCTTGCCAGACCTTTGACCTTAAATGATGAATGTGTCTGTACCTTCCAGGGGACATCCTCTGAAGGCTCATTAACCATACTCACACCAGTCTGCCACCAGTCTTGGGGGAGGGGCTTTGAAGAAGGAGGTGTTGGCTCAATGTCGACTCAGTCTCCTGATACCTGCTAGATACGAGTAGCTGTTTTGGCTCATAATCCCTCTCTACCCTCAGTGGAGAACAAACAGGCCCATGATTCAGATGCAGACTCCTTCCATTTACTGAGGTAATGGCAGTGCTATCGTGGGATTTGGCTCTATTTTGTTTTCTTTTTTTTTTGTAATTTAAATAGAATGGTACGCATTACTCATTTGTGGTGATTGGGCAATGCAAAATCAACTCAGGGGACTGATTATAACAGTCAACAACAACAAATCACTCAAAAAGCTTTTCATCCATCCACAAAGGATTGCGCAACAGCTTTTTTAGCTTTATTTTCTCTCTCAGTGTCATGAAACTATTAACTGGAAAAGTTCAAAATATGTGGGACAAGCGTTGGAAGAACAACAAAGATGTATTATCACATGGTTTGTGTTGTGTTGTTGTTGTGTGTAATAAGTCACATCTCTGGATAATCTCATGTGGAGACATAGCCATCCACAGCATCAGTAGTCCAGCTAAAACCATTACTGATTAATACCACATTACATGACTGAGCCTGGAGAAAACTCTCAGACCTAAAGAAACACTTGGTGAGCAACACTTCACACATGATTGCAATCATGTCACTGTTGATTCCAGACTTGTACTTGCAGAGAATTGACAGGGTTCCAACAAGATCTGGATTTATGCTAATGTCAGGCCTTTGACCACTTACCATGTCAGAAATGTCATCGATCACACCGAACCGTCTGCAGCCTGACGGACACCTATTGA